>VXAX01000269.1:448215-525615 GCA_013399835.1 Leptocoma aspasia
AAAAAAAAAAAAAAAAAAAAAAGCGGTGCTTTGGTGCACCTTTAACAACGCATGCTCGCATTTGATGGCAGGGCTGGGATTCTGGCGGGCTCGAGCAGCATTCCCAGGCGGGAGGTGCGGGACCCGGCCCCGCTCCCGGCCCGGCTCCGGCCGCGGCCGCCACGCGGGGGAGCTCCAGGCCTTGCAGCGGCCCGGGCCTCACCTCGGCCTCAGGCGCGGCCCGCCGACACTTTGGAGAAAAAGGGAATTAAATCGGTGCTTTGATGGGACATCGGCAAATAATTCAAGAGTAAAAGGGAAAGGATAGCCAGTGTTTAAAAAAAAAAAAAAAAACCACCAACCCAAAACAAACAAAAAAAACCCCTCTATCTCCTTCACTGATACACATTTTAAACTACAAACAGCTAATCCTTACACTATTTCCTAGTAAACTATTTAACTTTGACAAAAAAGGGAGAGTTTTTTTAGCATTTTAAACAGCTCAGCTGGAAGCAGGGAAATTAGCATGAAGTGAAATATTTGTGGGAGCTTAATGAAGTTAAAATATTGTTATTTTCCCTGACATAAGACAATGGGGCCAATTAACTATTTCTAATTAAGCAGCCTAAAACAGAATAGCACACAGTAAGAAATAGTGGCCAAACAGTGGTGACCAAACTGTGGAAGGAAGAGAGACTGGCCGTGAACATGAGGTAAATAAATTTCTGATACAGAACCACAAAACTACTACAGCATGGAAAGGCAACAACTGGATGAAAGAATGAGAAGGGAAAATTATGCTCAGAACTGACATTACTAAACGCTGTTTGCTCCAAATCCTATCTGTTAAATGTGAAGCTTTTGTTCATCTAGATGTGCATCATACTGCATCACATAGCTCTGCTACGCAAATGTGTAGTGCAATGCATTCCTTTCTACTCATCTGCCAATTTTAAACTTCTGTCTTTTTTTTTTTTTTGAGATTTCTATTCAAAAGAAAGTTAAATACAGCATACAGTAAGAAACATTTATTTAGTCTTGTCTTTGACTCAAAAAGTGCCTAATCAGAGTATCACCAGACTGTGATTATGTGCATTTTTATTACTCTGGATTTTTTAAATTGTTTTTTGTAACGTTTAAAGTTTTTGTTCTCTAAACAGTTGACACTGGATTGGGCAGTTTGTATGCCATTGTCTGGAGTGGGGAAGAGAGTTAAAATTTCTCTGAAATGGATGAGGTAATGCTTACAGGCTCATAACCAGGCTGTTGCTGGTGCTGTTTGCTCTGCAAGGTTGGGTTAACAGTGTAACTGCCATGGTCACTCTCTGGAAACCTGGAAATGCAGAACAGTACTTTAGCAACTAAAAAAGACTGAAACCTAGTACTGGGTTCTCTCTAGTTACAGTTTTCCTCATAGCTAGGAGAAAAACTTGGAAGAAATCCTGCAATCCCAGAGGCTGTCTCTATTTTCACATTGATGATTAATGATGACAATTTTGTTACACTTTGTAATGACACCTCAGGTAAACTGTCTTGCTCACAACACAGAGCTTGGCCACAATGGAGAAAAAAGTGCACTGCAGCCTCCCATGTAGAACCTGACAAAAACCTAAAGATACTCTGATACTTTTGGGTGCTAAAAAAGCAAGCTCACAGTGGCTTTCCAAATTGCAAATGTTTTCCTTCGAGCCTAGGATGAATATATACATCAGCAGCTATTTTTCAACTGCTGCTTTTTCACAGTTCAGCCAACTTTGAATTGTGTTGGAACAATATCTTAAAGAGACATAAAAAGGTGTGAGTTTAAGCTACATTGTCATGATGATCTTCCTTGAGATCATTGCATGTGATGATTAGATCTTCCCTAAATCTCTGAATGATAAGCAACTGGCTATACATGGAAGGGCTTCAGACTAACTGTGCCTCTAAAATTATCTATGTGCGTAACTATTTGCAAGGTTGGGCTTGTCTAGGCTAACTTGCGGGCACCAGAGTTAATTCTCATTCTAGCTTAAATTAAATTTTTTTTGCACTCGCCCGGTACCTTCATAGCTTTGCCTTGCCAGTACAAAAAGAAGCAGCGACTTCAATTGCAACGCGGTTGGAGAAAAATTCCAAACTCCTGAGATGAGAGAGATTTGCATTGACCTCGCACCCACACCTCCCAGTGCCGGGGAGCTCGCTGTCACGCATTCCCGCTCTGGTCCCAACCCGGGATAAGGCTTGCTGCCTGCCCTCCTGGGGAGCCGTGCTTTGTCTGCAGCGCCCGTAAGGGCAAGCCCGCAGGGCTGCGCAGACAAGGGCGCTGTGGAGAGCCCCCAGCCCTCCCCGGCGCTGTCAGCAGCCCCGCCGGAGCAGCACCTCATCCATCCTGCTGATGGGCTGCTGCTGTGGGATCTCTGCCTGGCGCCGGACTCGGCGCTTGCACCGGTACCAGCCAGCGCCGGGACCTGCAGCGCAGCACTGAGCCCCTCCACAAAGATGGTCTTAGCACCCCGGCATCAGAATCAACACTACCGCTGTCGAACACTGCCTGGGAGAGACATCTGCTATTTAAATGTATTCTGGCAGATGAAAGGAATGGAAACATAAAACCCAAACACTTCCCTTTTTTCCTAATGTAATCAGTATTTTTAAGCAGTTTATCTGCTTATTAATAGGAAGGTTTTAAAACATTTTGCTTGAGCTGACATTCTTTAATTATAATATTCACACTGCTGAATATGCAGTCACACCAGCAGAAGCTCTATTGTGAAAGAACACGCAGATACAATCTGTTTCTTTCTCTGAATTTTTCTGACTTGGTCTTATTTTTCCATTCATCATTATATTTTTGTTTGCTTCTCACATTTCTTTTTAAATGTGTGGGTTTTTTCCTCTTACTCTGTTGTTCCACTTGAAAACACCAGGATTAGCATGCAGATGTTTTTTTTGATCAGAGACTTTTTTTTTTTAATCATTTCCATTTTCCACAGTCTATTTGGGTAGCTGGGGATTTTTTTGTGTGTTTGCTTTTGACGCTGTTTTGTTGGTTTTGGTTTTTTTTTCTTTTTAATATATTACCCTCCTCTGAGTGTAAACGCCTTCTGTTGGCTATTGTTTTCTTAAACCAGCATTTTAGAAAATTAACTTCTAGTTAAATAGATCATGAGCTATGCTAGCTCTGCCAATAATCTAATAACTTCCATGTTTTTAGTGCTTTGATAACCGTGAAAGCTTAGGTCAAATAGATACTGATTTAGGAAGGTTTTAGGAAAAAAAAAAGTAAAAAAAGGATAAGGTTTCAGCATGTATATTATTTGTGGAAAAATTGGGCTGTAATACCTTTAAAAATGGCTTTTAGAATTCACGTAAGTTATGGGCTTTACTGAACATAGATCGATGAGAAAAGAATTCATATGCCTTGCCAATAAGAAAGGACCAACTTACTATTTTTTATTTAATTAAAAGGAATAATGACCTCTTTTAATGAGCTCCAGTTGGAATTTTGGCTAGGATGTTATCTGCAGGCTATCATTCACAGGAGTTGAATTACACTTAAATTTTAGAAAGCTGAGAGGAGAAAAAGACATTCAGCATCTCAGCCCAGGGAAACTGCCATCGAATGCTGCTATAAGAATGAGAAGCAGAAAGAATACAACCCAAGCTGTTACCACCCATGAATCTTGCAACATCCACCTTCATTAAATCTATATTATAAACACTGAAGAGGTTCAGGAATGCCTTATCTCTTGCATTAGAAGGAGTGATCAATGGATTTTACAGGGCTGGTATTTTAAGATCAATTTTTAATGTCAAGAAACTAAAGTTGGGGGTGGGTGTTCTTTCATAACCCTGAACATTTCCAGTAACTAAAACATCCACCACTGCTGTTTAGTGGCTGTATATTTCTTTAAGAAAATCCATGCCTGAAGCATCCATGGATAGTGAAGCTCATCTCCACACCATCCCTTACAAAGAAAGGCAAAATTGCCTGCAGTGATGTGTGGTGGGCATGTTCAGAAATGCCATGAAGATGTTGTTTGGGGACATGGCCAAGACAACAGAAACTCCTGTTCATTTCCAAAGTTCATTTAATGCCTAAAACTTTGTAGGGTCCCTCTTGTCCAAAATGACTTTGGTCCCTGAGGGGCCAAAGCAATTGCATCACCGTGTCCTGGCACCCCCAAGGAGCAGCTCTAGGGCAGCTGCACAGAGCCTGGAGTTCAGTACTGAGAAAGCACAACATGCACAATTTAGTTACCTCTTAGAAAGTACCTGCCACCACCTCTCCCATGCAGTGGACTTAATTCCTGGAAAGGCTTATTGGCTAAAGTTAAAAAAAGATTATATTGAAATGTGACTTGTCCCTTGAAGGTTTTTTGAAGTAAGCAAATGCAAGTGCAAAAAAAAGATGATGATGCTTTTTACTTTGTTTCTAGACACCTCATTAAAAATGGGAAATTTTTTAGGTTTTAAAAAAGCTATCTTTTTTCCCACAAGATAAAGCATAAGGTTATCTATTACCTGAAGCTATAATCAGGTTAATACAACAAATCTGCTTTTTCCCTGCAATCCTATTTCTTTTTACCCAAGTAATCAATTTTTGGTGACATCACATACTTCAAGGAGAAAACACAGGATGACTCTGCTACAGCAGTACAGCAGAGCAGCAAAGACATTTTTTTTTCTTTGCTCTGCAATATGTAACTGAAAATGCTTTAGGGGTTAGTCAACTTTCTTTAAAGCTGTGGCCATTAAAACGTGTTTTCCCAACCCTTTTTCTGTGTCCTATCACAAATAGACAAAGGCAGAAGTTCCTGTAGCCCTGCAGCCCCTTTGCACCAACAAAGCTGAAGCAAAGGCAATGCAGGCAAAGTACAAAGCTCTCCCTAGCAGGTGTTAGTGGGGAAATGTGGATGTGTGCCATCTCATGGGAGGGACCTGGGTGCATGAGGTTACAGAGGGATTATCCTAAATATGCTGCCTTCTGTCTTGTAATCTAGTGATTTCCTTTCCCAGCACAGCAGTTTATTTCAAGAAGAGCACAGTTTAGCATCTCTTTGAACATACCATTATTACTGAATGTATTGTAATTAGTTCCTGCTTGTGAAGCACTTGGACACAGAGGAACATGCAAGTGTTAAGTGTTACGGTCATTATCATTCACCTTTACTTAATACATTTCTGCTTTATTTAGCTACTGGTGACCAAGGCATCCACGTGTCTTTGGCCAGGCTGCATATGGATGAACTTGTGAGACCACAGGAATGGAGAACTGGAGTCCTGAAATGGACTGGAGCCTTGCTCCAGAAAGCTGAGAGATAAGTTTGCTGGTAATGTAAATAATAAGCAACTAGTTAGCAAGGAAGTTATAAATGTTTGCAATTAAATTTACTGTATTGCCAACCCCAAGTCTCCAAATTAATTGTAAACTAGACTGACTTAAAAATAATTTGAGATTGTTCTTTTGTATTTTTTCCTTCGGTAAACTTCATGTTTTCAAGGCCTTCTTCACATGCAAGAGCTACAGTGTTGGGAAGGATGAAATAGGAAAGCCTTATAAATATGACTGTTTAGACCTTGAGAATATGAAACATATAAGTGAAATAGAATTGAAGGCAAGTTTTGATGTCTAAGATGCTGAGCCTCTGTTACTGAAAAACAGAGAAACAATAGTGTGGCTAGCTGAAGGTAATCCCCTTTTGATTAAACAAAGCCCTTCTCTTTGCCAACAGTCCAAGGGTCAGAACAGACCCTACCAGGTTGGCAAGAGGGGTCCAGAGAGTAGATTTTAGGGTTTAAAGTATAACATAATATGGTAATGTAGTGATTCTTATAGGCTATATGTAAATGCTATAGGATTTGTATCTTGTACTAGATTGGTTAGTGTAAATTAGAATATTCAGTGTAGAAGAAGATTTAATGCATTGTAACGGGAACTTCACTCTCTTACTCTCTTACTCCTGCTCTTTACTCTTACTTTTATGCTCTTACTTTACTTTTCCTCCTCTGCTCTTTGCTCTTACTCTACCTCTCGGTCCTGCTTCGAGCTGCGCTGGCAGCTCCAAGCAGGGCCTCTAAACCCACACCTTATGCAATAAACCTCATGCTCCAAGACTAGCCTGGATTCCAGAGATCTCTCATCTCGGTTTGTCCCATCACTGACCGTCCGCCCATCCCCCACACTACAGATTTAACTTTTTTAGTAAAATCCATGTATAATAACATCCTTACCTTAACAGGTCAGAGCTTTAAGGAAGTCAGTGCTAAGAGTGGACAGCAAGGAGTGACATACACAATAAATTTTCAGAAGAAACAAACACCACCAAATCCCTAAAATATTAAATATTCATTAATTCCAGTCACATAAGCTGAGAATTTCCTTAAAATCTATGAGTTAAAATCTCAACCTTGCAAACTCATAGAAGTCCACTGAAAATGTCACCAGGATCTCCAGTGGAGAGGGATGACCAATAATTCAATTTAACTAAGAGTGATTGTAGGTCCTGTCATTTGGCCAGACAATCTAAATGACAGAAAACAGGATCATGCCTTTTATAAATTTCATTGGGTTTGGCTTTTCTTTTTCCTTGGAAGAATACTGATGTGCTTGTCTGATTAACTGAAACTTAAGGGTGAGTTTTAGATCTGACTTGGATTTAAGTGGAAGAAAAAGATATATGTATGGGATGAACAGATACATGTATTCTAGGTGCATATACATCTATTTGTATGAAGGCAAAAAATAAGTTCTACTTACAATTACATGCCATATAGTCTTTTTTTTTTACATGCCTGTGCTTCTGTTGGGGTGCATTTCTAAAAAGCTTGTGCACTCAGACAATCTTCAAACCCCAGTGTTCAGGTGTGCAAATACCTATTCCAGCGTGTCATCACCAGCTTCATGAAATAATTTTCCACTGTAAACTTGCAAGTGATCTGCTCTAGCGTATAAAGACCTTAAAAGGCAGTGATAAAATGCACTTCAGGAAAAAAAAATTGAACTCAGCATGATATCACTCATGAAAGGAAGGGCACTGACACTCGAACCTCAAGTTATCCAATTCCTTCTTTAAAAAGTGGTCTTTAATGGGTGGTTGCAAAACTGTATCTCTTGTGCTCCTTTCCTGTTGCTCCTCCATCAGACGAGATATCACAAGTAAAAGTTCTACCATTTAAAAATGTAGCCTAAATGCATCAGGTATATATTTATAGGTATTAGATTTATCAGATATATATTCAGGTATATATATACTACGGGTCTTTCACTGTATGACTAGAACATGAGACAAGTGAATTCCACCCTGAGATTAGAGACTCCCCTGTAGTTCTCTGCAGATATGAGAAAACACAGGCCACAGGCTCTTTGAGAAACTCAGAGTCCCAAAAGTACAGGATATTTTCCCATGATAAATCAGCTACCTTAGCACGTGCTTCTTTTTTCTCCTTTTAAATCTTTTTATTGGTGCAATGCTTCTGCATGTAGACACTGTCAGCTTCAGAGGCTGAAGTCTTATTTGTCCACAGAACAAAACAGCAGCAATGAGAGTTTATTCAGCCTACCTCGCCAAGGAGCCTAGAGGTCACTTGGCAGTGCCATCCTCCGTGCCAATTCTGCTTCTGGTTCATGGGCCAGTGCCACTGAAGTTCTCAACAGATGATGCTATTAGTACAACCCACTACTATTTATCTTTTTTTTCCTGTATGAAAGGGAATAAAATGCTTGTTTTGCTTACACAGTCCTGTGAAGAGCCATTAGGTGGTACTAATGGTGCTTTTGACTGCTGGCATCTGCTCTAGATGGGGTTCGAGTAGGGGCCTTGAAGGTAGAGGGCTTTCAAACACCCGCTTGCTTGCCAATCCCCTGAGGAATAACAACTACATTGGTATCAACATACGGAAAGATGTGTGACACCAGCCAGCAAGCCAGGTACCCTCAATGGCAGAGTAACACTTTATTGAAAGAGACAGGCACGTGAGGGCGAGCTGTGAAATAAAGATGCAGAATTTCTTGTGAGGCCTTGTAAAACACTCTTACTGAACTACCTTGTCCAGGTAGCATTATTTAAAACTTTTGGAGAGTATTTTATTCTGTCCAAAAATATCACTTCCGCAAAGTGATTTATCAATCCATCAAACTGCAGGGAAAAAAATTCTAGGAGTCTCTCTTTTTCTTTTAGGAAACAGACAGAATTTTAGATGTAAAATACAATCATATTCTCTACAAATTCTTACCCTTCTCCATTACTTGTGTTGACATTGTGTATTTTTTTCCAGTGCCAGTGGCCTGAATAGTAATGGTGTAGGACAAGCCAGACAGTCACACAGTACTTGTCCTGAGCAGGACTCTAGGAAAAATGCTCATTCCTGTGTCTACAAGAACTGGTGTTATAACTTTAATCTTTTAATTCTGTTTCGGGCTTTTTTTCCTGATAGAAGAAAAAAATCCACTAGACGACCAAAATATCCTTTACGGTGTGAGATAGTTCCAGATAATTTTTCCTCTCTGCTTGTGGCTTTTAAAGAGATCATTTCTGCAAGGAGCTAGGATTCAGCATCCTATTTTTGGCATAGTGTCCACGCTTCTGACTTTGCATGGGAAGGGTTAGAGCTGAGAAAGCAAAGCTGAGTATTTATATCACATAGGTATGTGAGCTGTGCCTAGAGCCAAGCAGTACAGAAGACTTGCAGTGTATATGTAGACACCCCGTTCTGCACAGTGGACAACAACCAGAAGGCTGCCTCTGTGAAAACGTGTTCCATCTTTTTGGCATCCTTTCAGGCAGGCAGAAACAATGCATAGCCCAAACGCTCCAAAGCATCCTCTGCTTTGCTGTTGCAGAGGCCTGTTCATTAGCTGGTAAAGGTAGTGACAGTTCCTTAAAGTTACTAGAGTTAGACATGGATTTACTCCAAATTAAGGACTTGGCTGAGATTTTTTTTTTCTTTTTTTAATGCATTAGCAGATGGCAAATATACACTGAGCACAGAAAAACTACTGGTTTTTGAGGGCAATGGTTGCTTGCAATGCTAGTTTGGGGCTTTATGTTTATGCAAGCTAACCTGGAGGGACACATTTCAGAGCTGGATTGAAGCTGCAGAAAGACTTTGCAAGCAGCAAAGTGCAGAATACCAGCAACCCATTTAAAGCCGGGTGTGTGAATGCAGGGTTGGGTGTCTGCTCATTCTGAAGAGATTCAGAAAATAAGGCAGGAGCAGATGTTAAGAGATCACAACTTTATATATTTCCCTCACTCAGTCATGTCAAGATGAGACCATTTGCGAAACTTTCAAAATGGGAAGGTACTTGGCTTTATGTTTGGATTCAGGCTAGCTGACACTCCATTGCAAGTTGATATCCACATGTTCTCCTGGAAAGGATGTCTACATGAGAACATTTTTGAGCACTGTTGTATGGTGGAAATCAACTAGTAACGAGCATCCAAAAGCAGGTGTTGACAGATGTTTACAAACCAGGTGCTGACAGACTGTTTTCATCTAGCAGTTCTTTTGACGGATATACCATATCCATATCTGCAAACTGTGATGACACAGACAACCTTTCCCTCCAAACTCTGTTAACCTTGCTGCAGAAAGCAACCTGGGATAACCACAAAATAGCTATTAACCAAGGTTGAACAGCTTATGTGGTTCCAATAGTGTAGTCACAGAAGAGGAATAAAATGAAAATCAAAGCTCAGAGAAGAGGTCATTTTCCTGGCAACAATCCTACCCACAAATACAAGGGAAAGATGTGTTGTTATCAGAGCAAAACTTATGCTGAAGACAACTGAAGTCACAGTCATGGTCTCCCGTGACTCCCAGCAAATGTTTTGTACCTCACTTTTTATTTCTTACTTCTTTCTGTTATTTTCTTTAAAGAATTGTGATATTCTGTGTTATGCCTGATACCATGCTGTTCCTGCACATAAGACATTGTTGTGTGTGTTATGGTCAGACCTGTTTTTATTTTGTTTGTTTGGTTTTTTTTTTTCCTATTTCTGATTCATTTAAGGGAACTAGGAAGCCATTTTTGTGAGTGAAAAATCACACTGACCTCACCTGCAAATTCTGTGCACAGAAGACTTTAAAACAATTCCAGTGGCTACAGAATGAATCACAATACAGCAGGTATTCAGCTAGCTTTTTTAATAAGTATGCTTTAATTGGACAAAAGTGTAGCTGACATGTTTAACTTACACATCTATTATAGGGTAGAACTCACTTAACCATTCTCTTCTAATATGATTTCCTGTGAAGTTAGCCATATATTGGCCAAATAATCGTGCAGCTAAGACTGATTTCTCTGAACATATTTGCCAGCTGGGACTCTATTAGGTTAGAGCACTGCTTCCCACAATTAGGACCCATGGACATTAATGTCATACAAATAAATATGTGTTGCTGTAGAACAGTTTTGATAATGAATTCACTGCACAGATTAAGTATAAACTATCCACTTGCACTGTTGATTTCTGTGTCTCTGGCCACAGAAGTCCCATGATATTGCTCCTGCTCTCCGGATGCATGGCTGAGGATTTTTTTTATAGGAGAGAGAGAAGAGAAAGTGGGAAGAGCTGACCGCTCTAAGTTCCTGGGCATGTCCACTGTTGATAATTTATTAATGCATTTTCTTCTGCTTCCTTGGTCTGGTTTTTCAGCTCATATTTATCATTACAGCTCCTTGGAAGTCAATGGAATAATATTCGTTTGTCCTCTTTTGACTGAGAATATGAGATAAAATTTTAGTCAGAACTGAAGAATAAGCTAGAAACCTTGAGTGTTGTTAATCCTGCATCTAAGGGGCTTATTCCTCTCAGGTACTGCTCCCTGATTCAGCACAATCTTTTGAGCATTTGTTTAAATCCCTCTGTCAATAATGACCCACAAGCACAGGCTGAAGGCAAGTGTCACAAGAAAATATTCTGACTACAGTTCTTGGAGTCTTTCTAACAGCAGATTATTGAAATGTGAATGCAGCCCTAAAACTTAAATTCAGTTTAGCACATCCTGAAAAGCCAGGAAAATGAGAAATCTTTCTCTGAATGTGGTAATATTTTTTTTTTTTTTGCTCTGAAGAACCAGCAGTTTTCAGATTATGGCTCTAGTATTTTAAAACCTAAAAGCCCTTAAGACCAAGACGAAAACCATGCTATTGATTTTAAAGAAAACCATGGACATGCTGAGAGTTCAAATAAAGTAATGAAGATCCTTAAATATCAACATTTCTTCAGAACCTTTTAGTGTCTTACTGACTAGAGTAGCTCAGGAAAACCAAAATAACGTCTCCCTTGCTGTGAGCCAGTGGAGCTCATAGTCCCTAGCTGACAATCTTTTCCCTTAGGTCTACATGCTATGACCACCACATCCAGCCCTTGGTGAAATGAGTGTTAAATTCACTGAAGAGTATCAGAAATGGAAATACACAAGGGGAAAAAAAAAAGCCACACAATTTTCTAAAGCAGCTGAACTTGGAAAAGACAGTCAGTGGGGGAATTAGGGCAGTTTGGAAAGAGGTAATAGAACAGGCCATTGTTATTATTTTCTATTTGAACATTAAAACAAAAATAATCAAAAATATCTTTGCAAGAAGTAGAATAAATTCCGCTCTGTTTCACTAAGCTGCATGTCTTTGGCCTGATTCCTTGTGCAGAGAGTGAGCAAAGTTTGGCCAGCAGATTTAAGTATCTATCTACTCATCCCTTTCCCACCTGGTAGCATGCTTCTCTCTGGGCTGCCTCCGTAAGAGCAAAGAACAGCTCCTGCTCTGTTGCATCCCAGAACATAGCAGCAGAATCACCCTCTGCTCCTCTCCTAGCAGAGGTGGCCGAGAAGCAACCTCATAAGCAGGACTGAGAGGCTTATCAAAAACTGAGACACTGGGACAGAGTTGCTACTGGTTGCACAAAGTAAATGTCAAACAGGAAGATTCCCCTCTGGGAAGCTATGTCAGGCAAGCCTTGGTCCTGCACATCTGGATTTTATTCCCCAAAGTAATGTTAGGTGGACAACATTCAGCTCCTGGTTTGCAGATCTCAGCCTGACTGCCAACAGCACATCACCCTCTGTCCCAATGGACTTCAGGGACAGTGAAGAGCAACTGAGCCCAGCATGAGACAAAAGCCATCACTTTGCAGGATCAAGCCCATCACAGGATGCAAGAAGCAAGTTGTCCCTCTGACACATGTGAGGGGATGAGATACCAACAGATCAGCACAACAAATTGGTGCCTGCAATATTCACATAAGCAACATTTCAGAGGCAGCAATAACAATAATAAAAAATAAAATTTATAAACCTGGGTATGGTTTCCCTTAGATGCAAATCAAGATTTAAATATAAAAATGATAGGCTTCTGTTAATCCTTCTTAGGAAGTCATAAATTGTTAATCAGACCTTAGGCAGTGTTGTTTAATACCAACTTTAATAAAATAGCTGCCTGAAGCAGAAAGACAGTTGGGATCCTGACTTTAAAACTTTGGTAACCTCATCCACTTTTTTGTAGCCTGAGGCTCTTACACTACCATTGATACTAACTCCTTTGAAATATGCTCATTTTTTAGGTTGCTAAATTATTAAACACCTTATTAGTTGAAAGATTAGATGGAAAAAAGTCATCTCTGTATGACGGAAAATGGATTGGAAGAGGAAGGAAAAGTTGAGGGAATATTTACATAAAAGATACAGCTCTGTTGTTGATATACAGAGGTAATCCATAATCCATAATTCATTTAAGAAATGAACCCATCAAATTACATAACTACGCATGACAAATTGCTACTGTTGAGCTATCCTACAATAAATTACAAGGAATCATTCCTGTCAAGAGTGTATTTTGTTTGAGACTAAAAAAAGCAATGTCGCTACAAGGTTGTTTTTCCTCTTGTTCCATAGGATTTGTCTATCACAGACAATCTCTCACACTTCCACCATATAATTTGATTGGGGTAGAAAAAGTTCCTTTGTGTGGAGTAACCACAAAGTCTCCAAAATAAAACTGCTTCAAAAATTTCAAGAAAAGGAGAATGTTTCTTCCTCATTATTTCTTAATACTATTTGTCAGTCAGGTAAGCAGATCTTTAGAGTGAAAAATAAGAAACAGTCATTTCCTGAAGTGTGATGTCTTTTTAGTGTATGTCCAGAGCAGCTTGTTAGCATACTAATTGTTTCATTTAATATGCAATACAGAGCATACTTACTACTTTGAAGTGCTTATTCATGATGTCATGGACATTAGTGTATATTTCTTAATTACACAACAGAACAATCTTTCCTCTTTCAACCTACAATTTCTGCTGCTCTGATTGGCTTCTCTAACTAGCCAGAATAATCATTTTGCCACACAGAAGCAGAAAAGGAAAAAAAAAAGTAAACAGTTTTAAAAGCCATTTTAATTTAATAACAAATTGGGAGCTGTATTCTGTGTTAAATTAGCACTGCAAGCCTCATATCAATTCAAGGCAAGGTTCCCTGTTCGTTACTGCTTAATTAATCAGTCCTGTTTCCATCTAAATGAAAAGTTTTCTCTCCTCCCTATCATCTCTAACATCTCATTTCAGGCAGCACATCAAGTTAATCTTGCTTACATTAGCAACTTATTTCTAATGGCTCAGTTCAATTATTTGGTTGGAGCATGGTGTTAATAATGCCAAGGTTGCAGGTTCAATCCCTGTATGGGCCATTCACTTAAGAGCTGGACTTCAAGATCCTTATGGATCCCTTCCAGCTCAGAATATTCTGTGATAATCCATCCTACCCCAGCTTGCAGATGAATTCTGCTTGGTCTCTGCTTTGTTTTGGGCAGCTTGGAGTCAATGCTAAAACAGCAATCGCAAGAGCGAGATCATCCAGCCTTGTGATGAACCCACTATGTGAGGACAAACACCTACTTCCAACACACTGGTCTTCTGAACTTTTGGCTTCCTGGTGTGCCTTGTCCTTCCTGAGGAAACATCGCGCTTAGACACATGGTTTAGTGATGGACTTGAGAGTGCTGGGTTAACTCTTGGACTTGGTGATCTTAGCGGTCTTTTCTGACCTAAAACAGTCTAGGATTAGAACATGCACAGGGCTGAGCAAATAATAATTATCTTATAAAACAACAGATGAGTATGAAACATTCCCAAGGAAGAAGAGAAATCAGTAAGGGAAGGAGAATACAGAAAGTTGGGTGGCATCTGAAAGCATGTCCTCATTAACCTTTATGTAATATATCCTGGAAATAAAGCTGCAATAAGCATGAGTCCTGTACTACCATCAGTGGTGTATATAAAAAAGTACCAAACATTCCACCATGTCATCTTTGACTCAAAGGAAGTGAAGAATAGGACTTAAACAGCATCTGGCTGAATTTCTCCTGCTTATGCTAACCCCACCATTCCCACAGCTGGAAACTGCTGCTGCTGGCATAATGTGCTGCTTTCTACCACCAGCAGCAAAGCACACTAACTCTGGGCATTAAAAAAAGACCTCTGGTGTTTTGGATTGCACCAAGCTGGCCACAGTCAAACACTAACTGAAGCTGCAGTTGCTCATATGTGCTAGTCTCTGCGCTTGCCTTGTTCAGTTCAGCCTTCAGAAGTAAGTATTCTGGCTGCTCCTATTGCTGGGATGCCTGCCTGTCCACGTCAGGATGCCTGTCGTTAACACTGCAACCCCCCCAGGCACCACCACGGCTCCAGCAGCTCCGTCCGTAGAGACCCACAGCCTCCCAGACGTAACAGATACTTGCTCGGGTCAGGGCTCGAAACTAAATCTGAGCCTGAGGTGTCTGCATCACATGAAGGCTGGTTTTAATGCCAGCTTGACAAATATAAATACTTTTGTAACAGACACAAAACACACAATATTAAGTGAGCATTCCAAGAGGATGAAACCTGTTTTTCCTGAATAATTCCAGTATTTACTTTTGCTCATCCAGGACTCAGGATGTTATTGCAACAGGGAAGAAGGATGTGCAGCATATTTTAACCTTCTAGATTTGCAGCAACCAGCCTCTGACCTCACATTTACCAGCCTGGTTGAAATTACAACCTGCTGCCAAGGAAAACTCTGTCATATATTAAAGTAACTCCAATATCAAGTAGCTTTGAGATATCTGACAAACGAATTACAGTGGATTAATGAGGAGCTGCTTCAGAAATCCTGCAAAAGAGACCCTTACATGTTACAATATGGTAATACATTTCATTTAATAGCAATATAAATTATGTGCTGAGAAAAATGGGAGCCTGTTCTTGTGTTGTTTTGTTGTATTTATTTTTTTTCCAAGAGGAACAGAAATCTTTCCTATAAATCAGAGTGCACACTTCTGTTTCTGATGGGAAACACTGCTCTGAAAAGCACTGAATTTCAAAGCTGCTTGAGATTAGATTGTCTGCAGAATTGTGTTGATGGCTGTAAATATTAATAAATATGAAACACAGAGCCAGTTTTTTTCTTCAGATGCTTATGCTCTGCTTCCTCTTAAGTAGAGATGACCTGAAGACACAGGCACCAGGAGGAAGAATCTGAGCTAAGAATTGGTTTTAGAGATGCAACACACAGCGACACTTGCACAGAAGAAGGATGTTCCCATTACATGCCAGCAGAAACAGTCAGGAAGTGAAAATCTCAGTCCAGTCCTCTCTATCCCCTCTGAAACTGCTGATGGGAGCTGACAGACAGCAGAGAATCCTTCTCTATGCTGTACAGATGATCCAGGGCTATACTGTAGAAGGGGCAACAATGGGAAATGATGGTTATTCCTTACACAGGTTTTCTCTCCACCCCCATTTTTTGTAGTCTATTATTTAGGGATACAACTTATACAAACATTTGGCAGTCATGTTGTGGTCACCATGAAAATAATTGCAAAGTTGTAAACACTTCATTACAAATCCTGACATCTTGATCCAGAATGACACTTAAGCATTCAAATAGCCTTGTAGACCTCAGTGCAGTTTATTGGTACTTTTAAAAGCAAACTGCTCTGGGACCAGGTATGATAAGCCAGAGAGAAGAATGTGCTTTGCTTATGGCAGAAATAACTTGGTAATTATCAGCAGTGAGAAGGAAAATACCATAGCAGAGCATTCATATTATTTAGACTTAAATGGAGTTTAGATGAAATACAGGGTTTTATAAAACTGGTTGGCACAGCATGAATTGCTTTAAGGCATATGGCTGGTGGACTTAAGAGTTGCTTCTGCATCTTTTTCCCTTTCAGCCCTGACAGCTAAATTGAGCACCAATTTTGCAAAAGAAATTTGCTCCCTGAAAGAGATTTTACCTCTATATATTCCTTCTCTGTGATCTGCCAGGGCACTCTTCACACTATGAAAGTGAGGAAATAGGTTCTCTTGAATTCTTGTAGAGCTTGATCAGCTTTTCAGGCCAGCTCCAAAAGCATTAGGCCATAGTAGGTGGCACAGAGCTCAGGACCTGGTACTGCTTCGATCTAAACTGGCCACATGACTTTTAAATTTAATGTGTCTTTTTTATGTGTCTTTTTCTACTTTTCCCTCTATTTTATTTACACTAAGATCAATACCCGTGTTAGGGGTATTGGTGTACACCATGTCCTTATTCAAGTAACTTCCCTTTGACTCACCTTCATATCTATGTGCTAGGAATACTACTCCTTAGATATTTACAAAGCAGGGGTGCTTTGAAATGAATTCATGCAGGCATGGACATGAACAAGAGGTAGTGTGGTATGACCTCTGGCTGCCCCAAACCACAGGGAGCAGCATGTAGAATAGGCAGCCTTTTATGAGGTTTCTTTTTTATCCCCTTCTCTCCCACAGGCATAAGTAGGTGGGAATGTATGAGGCAGAAAATGGTAAAGAAACTCTGTGGCCAGTCCAACTCGGCCAATGCAGAGAATAAGGTTATTGCCACCTTGCTTGGGGACAGCTCAGATTACTTTGTCCTGGGAATAAGATACTCAATCTTGTTTCAGACAGCTCTGGAGCTACCCAGCTTCCCCCCTTCCCCACCACAGAAAACATGGCTGAACAAACAAGCACAAAACATCCAGAAAATCCTTTGGGGAGAGAGTGTCAAAGCAGATGCAAGGAGTCCTTGAGAAAAATAATAGGCTTTCTTTTGGATGAAGAAAAGAGACCCAAATCTGACTTTTCCCCCCCATCCATTCTTTGATCAGCTACAACAACTAAAGAGAGCAGGAGAGAGGCAGGCGGGTTGACTGCAAGCTGTACTTGCTATAAGAGCCTGTTCAGCATCCCTGCTGTGTTATGGTCTACTCCTGTGACCTTGGGCAAGTCACTCACCTCCGTGGTGATTCGCTTCCCCCGCTGTAAAACACAGCCAATTATACAGGCCAGCCTCACACTGGGGCCATGTGGTGAAGATGTGGAATTGTGGAATACTTCAACAGCTTTTGAGTGAAGGCCTCATGTCAATGAACTGCACCTTACTTGAAGTGAGACACCCAAATGTGCACAGAGTATCTGTGGGTTCCTGGGGGGATTTTTTGCAGATTACTATAAGCTATATCATTTTCTTTTTGTTCATGAGGATACTTTTGTCAAATAATGATTGCCAGAGTAATGACACCCCAAAGTTACAAACCGCCAGGCACTCAACATGAACCAATTCAGCGAGGAAACAGATTTCACCTGAGTCCTCAGGGCAAAACTAAAAGCAACCGTGCTTTTAATTATTTTTGCTATGGTATTGGATCTACGAGGATAAAGGAGGAGGAGACATCTTTCTAAGAGAGAGGGTTTTCCCCCAAATGAGACTGTCAGTATGGAGGCTGGCGAGCCCCAGCACCGCAGTGTCAGCACCCCAGCTGGGGCCCACAGGTACAAGTGGTTCTCCCACCACTCCACAGCCTCTCATGCAGATCTGGATCACCATGACCTTCAATGCTAAGTGGAGTTACCATCAGAGGCAAGTATTCTCTTTGAGTTTGGTGTTACCCTCACAACAAAGCAGAGCTACATGGTAATGATCGTGTTGATTAAGCAGCCTTTGTGCTTATAGAAGCTATTAGCTGGCAATTGTAATGAGGGAACAGGCAGCTCTGCTTTCCACCAGACAGGCACGAACCTGCAGTACCTGGGGAAACTTGGCTAGTGTTTAATTTTTGTGCTAATTTTCAATTCCTGCTGACCCTTCTCCTAGGTCCTCCTGCTCTGACTCTGCAATTAGATGCAGAAGTGGGAATGCTGGAAAGATACACTACCTATTATCTCAGAGGCAGCTGTAAACATTACAGCATGATAATGAAATTAGTTTAGCTGAGAGTAATTACGGTACCCAGTTAGTACAGGATGGATCTCATTCATAAAGTGCTCTCTTCTGTGCATTGCGGTGTGTCACTAGGGAAGAGCTGAGGGGTTATGATGGGTATTTATGTTGCAAATGAAATCTAATAGTCACATTCTGGCTAGAATTAAGCATTTTTTGACTATATATAAATATATATGCATACCCTGACAGGACAAGCTAATTAATCCATAAAATACTTGCCCACAATGCCAGAATAAAGCCATTATTGAACAGGTTACTTAAAACATAGCAAGGCTAGCAGTGTTCTTGAGTGAGACCAGATGGAAATGTATATGCACTTTTTGTCTATGTGCCTGGAGCAGAGGAGGGTATGGAGAAGGTGTCTTATGGCTGGGTGTGAAGAAAGATAATGCAGTATCACTCTATCTTGGATGTTTCAGCATGGTGCTATCAAGTGCTCTGGCACCATCACAGTTAAGCAATCACTTCTTTGCTTAAAGATTTTTTTTTTTTTGAGATCCAACAGCCTAACTCAGGAAGGACACCATGCCAGTTGAGCATTTTTCATCCTGACAGGGCTCACATGCTCCCCTCACCCTTCCCCATCAGCATTGATCCTCACTGCTGCTCAGAGGGCTGCAGCTGCAGAGGAAACTATCCGTTCTGGTTTGTTTTGAGAGAGAAAAATACTCAAGGAGCAGGCAGCTCCAAGAGACTGGATGTAGCAACCAATAACATTAATTCACACCACTCTATAAACACTTCTGAAATTCAGTTATTCTATTTTCTTCTGGGAATGCTCTTGCTAACAAACAAACAAAAGCATAAACTCAAATATTTACATTCTTTGTTTGGGCCTTTCAGTGCCAAATGCACAACCAGGAAAATAAAGTGGAAGACAGTGGTGGCAACCAGCCCCACCTGGAATAAGGAGATGGTCATGGGTACAAAGAGGGATAAGCCTGCCTGAAATGGGATGGGGAAGTAGCTGATGGGTGATCAGGATTAGGACACACAGCAGTGCCCTAGAGAAGCTTAGGAACCTGAGCCTGGATGGACTCCAAACTCGTATCAGCCAGTCATTGGGGAAGGAGCAAAAAGAGACTCTTAGGCTGAGATTTACGGCATAGAAAGCACAACTGGATATGAAGCACTCACACTCAAACTTGAAAAATGCTTTTATCCAGCACATTCCCCACCTAATTCCACTGCAGCAACACTCACAGCACAACCCAGAGAGGATGACTTTTTCACCTGATGTTTTGTATTAATTATGCATTCTTCAAGGGTGTTTTAAAACAAGGACTAATATTCTGCCCTGTACCTTTTGTTAAGCAATAAAGACAACTAAAAGCTGCATTTAATACTAAATGTTCATGCTACATTTCATCTCTCCCCATCCCAAATGAAACAAGGCAAGATGCCATACCTTTCTCCTCACACAGCATAGGTTTTTTCAGACCCCTTGGAAAGGTCTGCCATGACTAAGCATGCAGCATGAGCAAACCAGCTGCTACTGGATTTTTATCTCAACCAGAACACATTTAAACTTGAGAATGGTGTTTATACTGCAAACTGAATCCTGCATAGAGTCAGCAGAAGAGATTCGCTCTGTGTGCCACAGAACTCTTCACTTTGTGCACAGGATGGGGTGGTCTCACTTTAAAGATTTACATTGAAAAGATCCTCAATTTGGCCCCATCATGGCAGTCAGGATAACCACAACTGAGTTTATCAACCCTGTTTCTAAGGGCTAGGAACCCAAGAAATTATATAGGGAAAACAAAAAGGAAAAAAGAAGTAAACCCCAAATGATGCAAAGCCTTTGAAGACACAGGAATAGTTACTGCAGCTAACTAGGTCTTCAAGGGGTTAATGAAGAAGTCTCCCTAACACCCAGCTTCCAAGGCAAAGCCTTTCCCACACGCTTATGATAATCAAAAGATACTGAAAACCAATTCTACTTCATTCTGGTATAATTGCAGCAGAGCCACTAGACGAATTGTAACCATTATGTAAGGTGAGGAACCATCACAGTGGGGCCTGCTGCTTCAAATGCATTCTACCCACTCTTTTTTATAGATTTCAGCTACCTTTCATTTTAGTAATTAGCCACGATTTCCAAGGAGATCCATAAGTAATTTCCTGCACATCTTGAGCCATAATGCTGCAAGATTGCACTAGAAAGGTAACATAATTTAAAAATAGTCAACAATGGGCAGGTGACACACTGAAAAGTTCAGTTAACCATGAGACAGAGACCAACATTTCATTTAACAACAGATAAATGTTGCTTGACCACCACACAGCACATAGGCATCTGCCAGAAAACCCAACAGTGGTTCCTTCCAAACCCCAAAATACTATAGGATTCTATTAATAAGCAGCATATCAGAGTGCTGAAAACTTCTTCAGTCAAAGGAAAAATTAGATAGCACACTTGAGGGGACAGTGGTCTGGAGGGAGGCTCCTGCCCAGAGGAGCCCAGTGTGCCCTTGAGAAGAGGGTTGCTCATTTAGAGAAGGATCTCAGCTAGTGAGAGCACAGGCACATTCATAACTTCTATCAAGTTCACATTAGTTTTGAGATCTTCTGCAGAAAGCAGGGGAAAAATACCCCACATTTTTTAACATGTGTATGTTTTGCTTTGAAGGAAGTCTCTTAACTAAATATTATTGAAACAGCAGATGGCAAAATGCAAGCTTTATGAAAGGGAAGGCTGCCTTGAGCGGCAGGTTACTGTTTGCAAGAAGGAGCTGTGCAAGGGAAGGAGGGAGAGAAGAGTCAGAAGTTAAGATGCACATTTCTAGCTGAACAACTTAGTTAGAAAACAATGACTGTGTCTATAAATGTAATCTTTAGAGTGCTGGCATGGAGATATGCAAGAGCTGTGAACTGGTGTGAAAGCTAAAATACCTAGAGGGACTAATAAGTCCCTGCGGGGACCCCAGTTACTTAAATGGCTGCAAAGGATAATTGCAGAGAGCTACAACAGGACTGAATCAATGCCATTTTCCCTGAGAAAAAAAAAAAAAAAAAGATATTGCTGCTCTGATTATGTTATTCTGGAAAGACTAGCTGCTTTCCTCTTCCCTCCCTTAGCTCAAAAGTCAACTGCAAAGCACTAGAAATATGTCCAGAAAGATTATGGTGCAGTTGAAAGCCAGAAGCATATGAGATTATATATTTACTGGTGCTGTGTCAGATAACATCTGAGAGGAGAGCAAAAAGAGATTCAGCTTTGCAGTCTTTATTAGCATGTTTGGGCTCTTTAAAGGAGCTATCCAATTGTGTCATTGCTGCCAGGCCTTTAAAACTGTATATATCCATGATAAAGGAATCTACTTAATCTTGATCACAAGCCTCCGAGCCCTATCCGACTCTCCTGTGACATGCAAACTTATTGCCCTTAAACAGGAACTAGAAAAAAAGAAATTA
This sequence comes from Leptocoma aspasia, assembly GCA_013399835.1. Classification (NCBI taxonomy): domain Eukaryota; kingdom Metazoa; phylum Chordata; class Aves; order Passeriformes; family Nectariniidae; genus Leptocoma; species Leptocoma aspasia. Next base: position 469,855 of record VXAX01000269.1, read on the forward strand.
ATAGAGATGCACCATTACCCATAGCATTATATTGCTCAGGAACAGATGTTAATCAATTTTATGGAACATTTTAAGTAACATGCAAGTACTTTTGCAAAGAACTGTCTGCATCATAGAGATTTCAGTCCAGCAAATACAGGAGATAAGCCTTTATCTTGACTGGGAGAGCTATGTCTATTTTGATTAAAACCAAAGAGGTCTGCACGATCAAGCAATTTTATTCCCTTGCAATTATGTCATTTCCAGAATGCTGCTACACATGGTCCTATGACAAAAGGTAATGGAAATAACCTTGTTCTTGATGGTAATGTTCTCCTTGCACAAATTTTCATGCATGTAGCTCATGAGGTACACATGTAGGATGTACATTCAGTCCTCAGAGATCCTTGAATAGACAAGAACTGTACTCTCTATTCCAGCTGTGCTAGAAGAACAGTAAATTTGGAGAAAGAACTGACCTTACACTCTGTAAGTAATTTGTGCTACTCAATCTTTCATGCACTGCTAACAGAACTTTAAAATCTCACACCTCACACAAGTAAAAGGAAAAAGGTGCCCTATCTTCTCAATTTGTATAAAAAGTAGTAGCTGTGCCATCATGCTGGGAGTAATTTCGGTCATTAAACTTCTCGAACCTTGAATGTCATCAGGAGTTACTTAGGTGACCATCCACTTGCATTAAAAAGTGCTGCATTTAACTCTCCGTAAAATATGGATTTTATTGCAGCAGTGACAGGACTCCTTTCCACAGCCACTGACCTCTACTGCTATTGCTTATCGCCTGACTCAACCTTTTGCATAAGAACACACAGATGTAGTGTGCAAACCGTCGTCCCCGTGTGCCTGCAAGTAGGTGTTACATACGAATACATAAAATAGTTCAACCTAGCTAACACAGAAAGTATGTTACCAGCTCCTTAGAAACATTTACTACCCCACCAAATTCAGTGCTTGCCTTCTGCAATTACCCAACTTCTTTCCTGTATAAATGCCTATACGCCTACCCTCTTACTTCCACCTCCTCCAGCACTCCTCAACCCGTTCTTTTATCAAATAAAAGACTTCACATTTGTCAATTCCTGTAACGTCCCCAGATCTGCTCGCTCTGCCCCCTTCTTCTCACTGAGGGAGCGCCTCATTTCAACTGTGCTCTACATTCAGTTCTGCACTTTGCCTCGGATTTCGCTCATGATNGGAAGAAAAAAAAATAAAAATCAGAAGGCGGCAGGCTGGTGAGAGCTACAACTTGCCCTTCCAGAGGTGCGGAGCCGCATCTCCTTACCGGCACGCAGGGACGACGCGGCCGAGCCTTGCCCGGGTCGGCGGCGCGGNCAGATGTTAATCAATTTTATGGAACATTTTAAGTAACATGCAAGTACTTTTGCAAAGAACTGTCTGCATCATAGAGATTTCAGTCCAGCAAATACAGGAGATAAGCCTTTATCTTGACTGGGAGAGCTATGTCTATTTTGATTAAAACCAAAGAGGTCTGCACGATCAAGCAATTTTATTCCCTTGCAATTATGTCATTTCCAGAATGCTGCTACACATGGTCCTATGACAAAAGGTAATGGAAATAACCTTGTTCTTGATGGTAATGTTCTCCTTGCACAAATTTTCATGCATGTAGCTCATGAGGTACACATGTAGGATGTACATTCAGTCCTCAGAGATCCTTGAATAGACAAGAACTGTACTCTCTATTCCAGCTGTGCTAGAAGAACAGTAAATTTGGAGAAAGAACTGACCTTACACTCTGTAAGTAATTTGTGCTACTCAATCTTTCATGCACTGCTAACAGAACTTTAAAATCTCACACCTCACACAAGTAAAAGGAAAAAGGTGCCCTATCTTCTCAATTTGTATAAAAAGTAGTAGCTGTGCCATCATGCTGGGAGTAATTTCGGTCATTAAACTTCTCGAACCTTGAATGTCATCAGGAGTTACTTAGGTGACCATCCACTTGCATTAAAAAGTGCTGCATTTAACTCTCCGTAAAATATGGATTTTATTGCAGCAGTGACAGGACTCCTTTCCACAGCCACTGACCTCTACTGCTATTGCTTATCGCCTGACTCAACCTTTTGCATAAGAACACACAGATGTAGTGTGCAAACCGTCGTCCCCGTGTGCCTGCAAGTAGGTGTTACATACGAATACATAAAATAGTTCAACCTAGCTAACACAGAAAGTATGTTACCAGCTCCTTAGAAACATTTACTACCCCACCAAATTCAGTGCTTGCCTTCTGCAATTACCCAACTTCTTTCCTGTATAAATGCCTATACGCCTACCCTCTTACTTCCACCTCCTCCAGCACTCCTCAACCCGTTCTTTTATCAAATAAAAGACTTCACATTTGTCAATTCCTGTAACGTCCCCAGATCTGCTCGCTCTGCCCCCTTCTTCTCACTGAGGGAGCGCCTCATTTCAACTGTGCTCTACATTCAGTTCTGCACTTTGCCTCGGATTTCGCTCATGATCCGAAGGGCTTTGCCCTGTATTCATTTCACAGCAACTAGGCAGTATCAAGAAACAGAGACAGACTTTAAAAATTATTATGCTGTAGTTATTAATCCTTTTGCTGTTGTTATTACTAATTATTACTGTTATTCTCTTTCAAGCACACACGACCCTTCTCCCGCTCTCACCACCTCTCCTCGCCCGAAGTGTCTTGCTGGCGATGACAATCCCCAGGAAAACGCCGCATCCCTTCGCCTGACTTACAACGCCAGCAAATGTGGTCCCCACACGCCCCTGAGCGTCAGGCAGGGCGCGGAGCCCCGGGGGGATCACCCCGGCACGGCGGCGGGGGCAGAGCCCTCCGCAAGACANGCTCCCGCTCGGCCAGCAGCACTTTTTAACTCCGGCATGCAGGCAGCCCGAGCCGAGGGGGCTCTCTATCTGATTGGTTTCCATTCACTGCTCCTGATTAATAAAAAAAAAAAAAAAAAAAAAAAAAAAAAAAAAAAGGGGGAGGGGGAGGGAAAAAAAAAAGCCAAACTCCTCCCTCTCGGCTTGGCTCTCTGGCAGGCGCGCACACACACCCGCACATACGCGCACCCGCACCCCTGGCGCCGGCGCTGCGGCTGCCGGGGCCGCCGGAGCTACCGCACTGGGGCCCGGGGCGCGGAGCGGCCGCGGAGCCGATTCCTCCGGGCGGGCAGGGATTTGCAGCTGAATGCGGTGGGAGGGCAGAGGGGAGGGTTGTGCCAGCGAGCCCCCCTTCCCCCCCGAGAGCAGCTCCGTGCTTGAGGTGGAGAGCAGCCAGCTTCTTCCCAATCGTTTGGTAGCGATAGCTAAAGCGGAATAAAATCGGGAGAGGGGGGATAAAGAGGAGGCAGAGGCACGCTCCTCTGTTGTGAACTGTGTGTTTGTGCTGTGCGGCTTCTCATCCTCCGAGCTGGTCGTAAGTCCTTCTCTCGGTATCTGAGATGCCCCGCTGGTCCTTTCCCACACTTCCCAGGAAGTTCCTGGACTTGATGAATCAAGATATTTCGGTGAATTATTAATGGAGATGACACTTCGTGGTCTCATGTGGCGGTTTCTATGTGAATGGGAAGCAGTGGAAGAGGATTTTCCAGGTGCCTGCCTTTTCTTGGTCCCTCTCTGCCCAGAGGGCTCCCCACTCAGGAGGTTATGACTAATCTTAATGCAGAACGGATTGAAATCTCAGCTTTTGCTGGGGGACTTATGGAGCCCCTCTGCATACATGCATTTTGTACAACCTCTCTCCCCACGCCCCCCAACCACCTAAATACAGCTTGAAATAAGGCTTTATGTTTTCTTAATCTATATTTTAAATTACAAGATGGAAATTGCCAGCCAGTTTATTATTTACCTGACAAGAGTCCACTCCAATTCAGCTGCATGGTGTCCCCTTAAGATTCATAGCAAATGTTGCAAGAAGTGAAGCTTTCTGCCATTTGTCTCTCGCATCTCCACAGTCTTAGGTTTGACCTTTATGATTTTTTTCCCTGCTAGTAAATCTAAAGTCATCTTTCTTTTTCTCTTCCTTTTTTCTTCCCTTGCTCCTACCCAATTCACAATTTCTGCATGCTGTATGTCTTAAGGATGGCTCTGTGCTGGCTCTAAGCCATCTTTGTGTCCTGTTTCTGGACTATTTCAAGGCTTTTAGTATAATTTAAATAATCTGAGCACCAGGAATTCAGGTAGGAATCTTGCTGCTTGTGCTGTAATTTCTGCTGCAGCACCATGTTCACAGCATAGCTGAAACTGGTGCTGGGCTTGTTGTACAATGTGGAATATGTAAAATTTTCTTAAGGAAGGATGTTCTTTAATGTTTGATCTTTGTGCACTCTCAAGACTAGTCAACAAGAAGGAAGATTTAATCCATGAAACACAGCTAGCAAGCATGCTCTAAGTGATGTCCAGGTGTTAGAAAAACAAATTACTTGTTGGTGGGATTGCCTTGTTAAGGGTTAGGGCCTGACATGTTACAGTGATCTTGGACCTAGGGGAAGGTTACCAGAGCTTAGGAAGAAGGATGTTCCATTGATAGTGGACACAAAGAATGCAGAATTTGCAGGCCACAAGGACGACTGGCAGAACTCCCAAGGTAAGGAAGAAACTAATAAAGATAACTCAGCAATTGTGCTGAAATCAGCTCCAACTGGGTAAAAGGTAATTCTGGCAGGGAGAGATCATGACCGCCAACTCATGGACCATCGACCCAAGAAACCCAACAACTCAAGAGAAAGGTTGAACATAAAGATTAATTAGCATGAGAAGCAAGAAAATCATTAACCAATAGAAGATAGGACACTAACTAATAGAGAACTATGTAACTTGTCACCAATGAACACTAATTTCTTTGTTTGCTGAAAAGTATAAATAGTAAAAATTTGATAGCTGGTGTGCTTGATTTGTGGAATACCTCCAAGCACCCAGGCTTGTGCAACTGTGAAATAAATAATCAATGTCTCTCTTGAGTGTGTAGTTATTGGCTTGTTGCACACCACGTAATGAATCAGATTTTTGTGGATGACAGGCTCCTTAAGAAAGTCTTCAAGCTATTTCCTACAGCCACTGTGTTGGCAGAATTAATTCTTTTAAGGACTTTGTATGATACTACAAAAGGCAAAGCAGTGTAAGGAAGCTGCATTCTGCTTTGCATATATTTGTGAACTCAAGCAAATCACCCTGAAAACCCACTTAGGTACCACTGCCATTATCTGGCCATTTTCGTCTTTCCACAGCTGAGTTTTCCAGCCTGCAGATCATTCTGGTTGCTCTTCTTTGAACTTCCCCTAGTTCCCTCATTATTTTCTTTTTTTTCAGCAATGACAGGTCAGGAACTCAGTGAATATTTGCAGAGCATTCCCACGGGAGCTTTCTGGACACAGTCTATCTCTCTTTATGACAGACCACATTTGCAGGCTTTCTTGTTCCCTGCCATATTGCATTGTCGATTCACTGCCCACTCTAACCCTGAGGTCTCCTTGGGCATTATTCATTCCTAGATGTGTCATATTCTGATTAGCTTTAGTAAGGCTGCTTTTATTTTATTTTTTTTTTAATTTTTAAAAAAGATTTTATTTTCTCAGACAGAGTGGAATTACTAATATCCAAGAAGGACTTCTGTATCTTTGTTAAAAAGGAAAAGTTAGTGCAGGAACTGTTGTGTTCTCCATAACATGTGCATCATATATTTATCTTCTAATCAATTTTATGAATTTCTGGTTCACAATTTGAAGTCCATGACTATGTGAAGAAAACTTCTTTCATTTTTGAGAGATATTGTCAGGATGATGCTTTTCTTCCTCATACCTCTTCTATTGACAGCTATAATGATAATAGAATTAGCAGATTAGATCACATCATTAGCCAGTGAAGAGTCCTGTATACCTGATACATTAGCTGAGTGAAAGGCTCAGCTAGGACTGTGAAAATTGATCAAGATTGGCTGAAAACAACTTCCCTGCAATGAGGTGGAGAATATAGGACAGTTCAAAGAAGAACTGAATGTTCATAAGTCTAAGACTCCAAGACCAGAAAGGAGACAAACATTGTTTGCAGCTCTTGAACCAATCATGTATTTGAAATCAGAATGAGTACTCAAGGTAAAACATACTGTCTCAAAGCCTATCTTGTCTGTGGCTGTTCTCTTAAGCAAGCATTCCTGCCCATGGACTGACAAGAATTAGCCACAATGAAGATCCCAAGCGGCAACTTCTGCCCCTGCAGTCTCTGTGGAATGCCCAAACCCTTCTGACTGTGACCAAAATGTCCATGAGTCTCAGTCACCAGCATAAAAATGAAATACAGTGTGAGCTAGGAATATATGGCAATATTCTCTAAGCTATTTAGGTGAAATACTATTTCCAAGCAGTAGAAGATGTCTGTGTGGGATTTAAAGACTAAATGGCCACTTACGGTTCACTACAAGCTACAGCATCTACAAAACAACCTGAATGTCTCCCTTTGTAACTCCACACTTCAGAGTTTGCTCAGCCTCTTCCAAAAATAAAGAGAGACCTTACTCTGAATTTATAAAGGGGAAACCTCAGTCTAAGAAAGTTTTTCTTCACTCCTGCTTTTTTTTTTTTCCTAGGGGCAGGGAACCTTGCTTTATCAAGCTTGAATGCCACATCTTTCAAGTCTTTAAACCCAGTCCTGTAGATCTATATGCAGTGATAAAGGATTAGCCAGGCAATTGTAAGGGCGGGGATAACATCACGTTTTACCATTCTTTGAGCAAGATGTGCTTCTCATAGCACTGAAACAGCCCTGGTGTCTTCCTAGTCCAAGTCTGTTGCAAATACCTAAGAAACAGGGTAGCACAAACCACATTCCCATCTTATGTCAATTCATCCTGGTGTGCTTAGCCACTGGGAGAGTAATGGTTTGCCCAATGGATTCCATGGATTGCATGCAGCTCTGCGTAGCGTATTTGTTCTCAGTTTCTGAATGGTTTTGTTCTTTGTCAATGTCCTTCTTCCAGTGAGGCCCCCAAAATTGTAGAAGGAGATTATTCCAATGAATCTGAATGCCTTGCTCTAATTTGAGTTTGTTACATGTTTTAGCTCCTTCTAGAAGTGATGAAGAAAAGCAGCTGATAGTTTGATTGGTTCCCTCATAAGCCACGTGAGGAACTACTCCATTTCTGCCTATTCCATAGATTTTTTAGGGTGAAAAAGATTCCCACTGTGAGATACAAAAGAACAAAGAAGCAAAATGTAAATCAAAGCTTGCTGATTTTGTGGAAACATTATGAAATCTGCCTGGTTTTTCTTAGCTTGCTGTCTGAACCTCTCAGCTGCTTCCCAAGTAGGCAACTTGATACTGCAAATTCTTGCAGTTTTATGGTTTCTTGAGTGTCTGTCTTTCCCCGTTTCAATGGTGAAAGTCATGATGTATGACAGTATGATAGTAACTAGAAAATAGTAATAACATTTTTGGTTTATCCTTTAAGTAGTTGTATTTATTCATTAATTGTGCAGTTCCTCTGAGCAAACTGGAACTTCAGTCTTCTTGTCTAGGCTGAAGATGAAAATTTATTTTCAAAACTATTCTGGAAATTCGATTTTCCAGTCAACTACCATGGTAGCTATTCCTGTGCTTCTCTGGGTACATGTAAACTGTTTCAAAGAAACACAGATTTTCTTTAAGGAATAACTTTACTTCTGAGTTGAATAAACCTGACCATCATGGTCCCTCACCAGTTTTTCTCCAGTGTTTATTCCATGACTTTTTTGCTTAGGGATGGCAAAAACAATTTCATTTTGGATTAAACTCATACTGAAACAGATATTTTCAAAACTGTCATATACCTCTGAATTTCTTAGCTCTCTTAATTCCAGTGGTATTAAAATATCACAAGAACAGCTGTTGTTATGTTGCTGGTAGAATCAGTAATTACAGAATTGTGTTGTGAAAGTAACAAGCTGAAGGGTGGCAGGTAAGTTTCACACAACAGATACTGTAAATAGGTTCAGCTAAATCAAACCTTTGTATTTCAGGGTTCACCCCTCACTCATGGCAAGCAACCAAGAACCTCTGGTGTTATAAGTAATACAACAGCATCCTTCACCTTTTGCATTCCCAATATGTCAGATTGATCGTTCCTGACAGAAGCATAAAAATGTCAGTGTAAAAAATAAGATGGGTAAATAGCAGCTAATGCCTGGGGAGTTTCGTTGCCTCAACAGGTACATGAAGTTATAATTGCACTAATCAGCATTCCTACAAGCAGCCAGCACTTCAACTCGCCATAGAAAAGGCCTGAAAGGACAGAGACTTCTTCCACACAAAGCACCATGGAGATCAACTAAACCTCAACCAGTAGGGTCTATAAAAATGAAAGCTTACATCATTAGGATAAATGGGGAGCCAGCACACATCTGCATGCATGGGATGGCAGCAAACAAAAAATCAGGTTCTATCCCTCTAGCTGAATAATCATTATATAATAGAATAAGTTCATGACCAAATTTCACTGTACGTCATCCAGCTGCAGTCAGAATCTTGATAGCTTCCCTGGAACTGATGCAAAAGGTTATCAGTTATAATCTGATGCTGCTGTTGTAGGAGTTGTTAGTCATGGGCACTCGTCAGAATCTGGAGATACTACCATTTTCCACATGCCATGTTATTGTAGCAAAATTAGAAGGTAATGCATTTTTCCACATCGGCCAAAGTTTTGGATGCTTTGGGAATATTTTACAAGACGCATGTAAACATTTTCCAAGAAATACTTAATTTTCTGTAAAAAATATCCTTTAATTTATTGTGCAACCTGCAGAACCCTTCTACATGATTGCATTTATTGTCACAAAGCCACACGTTGGCCATGAAACCTATTATTTATTTTTTGTGAAGCTAACATTTTTACCAGTCTCCTGTCTGTTTGTATCCATCATTTTCTTCTCTAAGGGCTCAGAGGTTCTGTGTAATTTACCATGGTTTAACCAGTTACTTCTCACTGCCTGAGCCACAGTGACTGTCTGTATGTACTGTCAGATGGTAGAGAACACCATGTAATTTGATTTTGTCAATCCCTTTTCACTGTGGACTGGGCTAAAAAGAATTATCTTCCATGTGTTCCTGGCTAAGAGTGCTTCTATGAACAGGTACTATGCCTCAGCTGATGTAGGCTACTCACTGTGCAGTAATAACTTGCTTGTGAGTCTGACATGAACATACTTTGTATTTTAATAACCTCTGGAGAAATAACTGTCTTTTCTAACTCAGCTTGCACAGAACCTAGTACAATGGGAGAAAAAGCACTAAAAAAGTCATGCAAATAATTAATACATCAAAATCACAGTGTATTTTTCAGTAGTGCACACATACACACACCCATTTGCAGATTTTCTGACCCAAATGATTTGTTACCTCAATAGAGATGAAAGGCAAATGCTAAAAGGGAAAATGAAGAGATGAAGTGAGTTAAGATTCATGCAGTGGGTTAGTTTAGATCTGGGGATAAAATTCAAACCTGGCTCCTACTCTACTCTAGCTCAAACCAGTATTTTATGCTTTTATTCAGAGTGCCTGTCACGGCTGGTCCCTACCAAAGGTTTCAATCCAGGTGTATCTTTCTCATTTCTCAGATAAGTATTGCTGAGAACCACAGGTCACTCTTTTCCCCCAGGCTGATCAATTCCTCCTTCTCAGGATTAGGACTTAGCCCAAATCTTCATCTTTCCTGATAACAATGTTGACACATACGCTTTTCTGTCTGTTAGGCTAGGTCATTTACACAATGAATAGTAGATAATTTTTGAGTCGTTTTCTAAAATGTGGTGCTTTGCTTTCCCCCATCTCCTCCACTTTTTGATGCCTATAGTCCCAAGTATGTTCCTTGTGTGGCTGTAGTGACCTGTAGGGTTACACCAGCACTGAATTCTGCAACACACCCATGCCCACATACCCACAAACCTCTCTTACACTACGGCTGCAAATGCACGTTGCATTTTTCTTGAGAAAGTAGTTTAAGTCATTTCCCCTTCCTCTACCTGCGGGCTCATCATTCTTGCCTCTGCCCCTGCTCACTTCTCTCCAGTTTTGTCATCAAAACCGTCAATGGGATGTGCTGTAACCTGGGCACAGAAATCAATATGGCTACAAATGTGATTCTTGACAAAGTCCGTTTTGTAATTTGGACCATTTGAGTCACCTGTTGAAGTGGTAAATCTGAGTGGATTGTGAACTACTGCACCTTTGTGTATGTGCAGGAGAGTGGTGATTGGGGGAAATTTCTTAAATACCTGCGTCACTGGAAAAAACGTAGTGTCATATTACACATTAAGAGATACATTCCCCTTTGCAGGAGAAGTTGTGTAGCAGCATAGTAATAAAAATGATGGAAAATCCCCGGGACACTTGTGAAAGATCTTTCTCTAGCTATATACAGAATTTGAAGTGACCTACAGTTTTGTATTAGCATTTACTTGAGCTAATCAGTGAACCTGCTGCTGCCTTTCTACTTGACGACGGATATTGTCGTCCCAGAAGAAACAAACACCCTTTGCACCACATCTTTGTGGGCTCTTTGTATGCTATTTGCTTTATCTAAGAACATAATTCACTGCTCCTGATGTTTGGCTGAGGGCATGGGGCTAGCAAATTTTTTTGATGACATTTCACATGGGCTATTTTATTCTTCCCTACAACAGGTCTTTTTTCTCCCTGTCCTTCTTCTTTTTGGAATTCCTCTCATCTGCTTGGTCACAAAGGCCTTCATCTGAAGAGTGGAAATTGCAGCTCCTTATGCCTTTCTTTGAAGCCACCAGGCAAACTTCGTGAAGTCCAGTGACCAGGACATTTTCCTAACTTTCTTTGTCCCTATCTCTTGTGACTGTAACACTTGTTCCTGTAGGAGATTGACACTAATCTCAGTCTGCATCATAAGGAGGCAGGAGTATCTGGAGTTTAAGTGGATGTCTGAATTTCAAATGAAAGTTTGATTGCGGCTGAAAATGTACAAATGTCCATGCAGTGTCTGTAAATACACATACTTTTCTTAGAAGGCTGCAAAATGTAAAAGATTTCCACCTGATCTGCTTCCATGCTGGTAACTTGTAAACCCCTCATCCTAATCCTTCAGGGTTACTTACTTGGTTGTCCAGTCATCCTGTATCCTGCATCCTCAAGCCCTGGCACTTTCAAGGAACTTGTAGAAACCAGGAGCCAAACCCTTGGCAGAATTTTTTATGACTCCCTTCAAATGGAGTTGCACAACTACCCTATGTGTGACATTAGAAGTAAAGTCCCTAAGGATGAGGCAGCCCACTAATAGTTGCTATGAAATGCAAAGGAAATATTGAAACTGCATAATGCAGCTGGCTATTCAGCCTGGTGTTAATATAATTTTGGGCCATTTTTCCTTGAATGATGAGAAGTATTCTTGCCTCTGTTAAGGATTTCTGTCAGAAAGACAAGCAGCAGCCTTTTATTTTGCATTTAATGAGAATAGTCCCCACTAGGAAAGAACATATTGTCAAGACCTTTTTTATTTACTTTCTCAATTAGTAGCAAACTGTGATAGTAATTCACAAGAGAATTAACACAGTGCCTTCTGCATTTCACTGTCTCCTTTTCCTGTAGCTATTTCAGGAACTGCAATGCTGTGGGATGCACCTAGATCCCATTAATAGGTACTATACTGAAAAGGAAAAAGCTAAACATGCTCTACTAGATCCTCCTAACCTTTTATTCAGTTGGCCTTCTGTTAGGGTAGGAAACATTTTAGCTATAATTAGAGTGTTGTTGGTGGCATCTTGCAGGAAAAGACCACCTCTGTAGTTGAATGAAAATAAGTATACTAGCAAGGACCCATGATAATGCAGGGGAAGACAGTAGCTGCTTTGGGATTCTTGTTGGAAATCCTAGTTTATTGACCTAGGTTGTAGCTCCGCAAGCTAATAGAAACGGAGCAAACTTTGGGCACCAGAGTAGTCCACCCAAGTCTGGAGTGTTCACCTTACATCTTTGTTGAGTCAGGGCTCAAGGTACTGCAGGGATTAGCACTACAGTAAAGCTCCACTGCAGACTATGAAGAGTTAAAAAATCCTGTTTACATGTTCTCCTTGAATTGGGTGAGGAAGTATTTCCTGAACCCACAGGCTTTGTTTCACACCTGAAATACTGTATAGCCTATTTCAATATTTTTGTAGTGCTTAACATTAGCATCTTTCACACAGTTTACATTACTTTGACTTATGGAAGTCCCACTGTGGAGGATTGGGAAAATCTAAAGTTCTGTATTAGTAAACCCATGACAGAAAAAAGAGGCAATTATCTCTTGTTTTAAAAGCACCAAAGTGTAATTCTTGCAGTTAATTCCTGCAAGGTTCAGAGAATCTAGGGTGAATTTGGTTCGTGGTAGATATTTACATTCTCTTTGGATCAGCTATATATTTATATATAAGAACATTGATTACAATAACAGTCTTCTACTTAAACTTAAAAATCAAATAGACCTTATGGGGCATCTGATGCAAATTAGTGAACTGTTGTTCGAGGTCCAGCTGAGTATCTCATGCTATGGATAAAAATAGGTTTCTTGGCATATCCTTGACAAAAAAAAAAGTTTATAAGGCTTTTTATTACTAGAATTAATTTCCCCTTCTATTTTCTCCCATATGATTAGTTATATATTAGCTAACCACCACAGCAGGGAAAATGCCCAACAACTATCTGGAGACATAAAATCAGCCTAATATAGCACACGCCCAGTAGGGACATAACTCATAGGAGCTGTTGGGATGGGGCCTTTGGAAAGAGCCATAATTTATAATTGGCCACTGTTCATCTGACAAAAAAGAGAGAAACTGTGAGTTCAAAAGGGACTTCAAAATGTGAACCTGTCAAAGCCTGTGCATTGTATTTGCTCTGGATGGTGCATTAACATCTCTAGCAAAGCTTATGCTATTTTGAATGATGGAGGTCTTACTGTGTAGAGCTGGGGAAAAAGAAATAAAGTTCTGTATTAGTAAGCATGTGACTGGAAAAAAGGCAATTATCTCTTTCTTTTAGAGCTACAAAGTACAGTGGTGGTAGCTTCTGACAAGAGTAAACTAGATGTGCACAGCTTAAAGGCAAACTGAGGACATGCAGATGAAAAGTTCAGCCCTTTCCTCATTCCCCCCTCCTTTCTTTACCCACCCTTGTGATCTCTTTACTACAGCTGGAGAGAAAATCTGGGGCACTTGTTTCTTTCATTTCTTCCAGATTGTTATTTTATCCTCATTTTTGGTAGAGTGGTAATGATATCCAGTGGCTGCTTAGATGAATCACTGATAGATATTCCTTAGGGATATTCCAGAAAAATGCATCCCAGCCAGGACTTATTTCCTAAGTCACAGCATGAATTTGAAACCTATACAGTCTGCGAACAGTAATCAGCTCCTGTCACTGGTCAGGTTTCCATTATTTTTTCCTTGGCTCTCTTCTTCAACCCTTTTATTTTATCCACCTGCACCAGCAATTAAAGGCTGCAATGAATCTCTAATGCCCATAAGGAGGCAAGAACACACAGAGAATCCTTTCTTACCCTTGCATTGCATCTCCAGAATATTACGGTTCTTTCCGTCCTTTGCACTCACTAGCTTATGCTAGTTTGGGCTTGGTTTGCGATTTACGAGATACTTCCATTTTTTTCCTTGGGTAGTTTGCAAAAGAAAACCTGTCTCTCTGAAATCTGAAAGGAGTAGGGGCATAATCAACAGAAAAAAATATCTGAAATATTATAGTGAAAAGACAAGTGAGCTTTATTCAGGGATCCAAAATCCTGAAATGAAAAGTGACACGTACAAAGGCTTCATATCCATTAAGGAGGTGAATACTGCTTCTAAAAGCTCAAAGTAATCTCACCAAAGCATAGTTTGTGTCACAAGATGACCAAACGCCTTTGGAGAGGGTTTGTCCCTGTTACTTCTGAACCAGTCATCTGAACTTAAGCTGTGCTCATTACCAGGATTGGTTTGGAACTGGGAATTGATTGTCGCAGAAGCTGCCCTAGACACGTTGCAACATCTCCCTGCAAAATCTCTAAGCTGCGGCATTACCTTTTATGGAAAAGTTCCCCTTCCAGTACAGCTTTTGGCATGGCACATCAGCTCTCCCTCCTCAGCAAGGCCTTTCCAGTTGGCCTTCGCTGACTGTATCAGCTGCCAGGTAGAAAGCAATCCATCACTGCTTTCACTCTCTTACACAGCGGGCAAATTTTTAAAGGAAAACGCTGTTAGAGCTGGATGAAAATAATTTCCCAAGCTTGCACGACAATGTATCTATTGCCATAGCAGCACTGAGAGCTCCTGTGGCCAAGCTGATGTGATATCAGGTGAAAGCTGCTGGGTTTCCTTGCGTGGGTCCATCCTGCTGGCACAGAGCTGGGGCAAGCCAGGCATGAGGCACAGGGTGGGACTGAGGCTGCCTTCACACCAGCCTTGCCCAGCCTGTAATTCCACACTCCCAAGCAGTGGATCTGTGTGCTAGGTTGCTGCAAAACAGACATCTGGCCTGGATCAAGAACCAGCTCACAGTTGCTTTTTCTTTGGTTGTTGAACAGAGCATAGATTCACAGTAATGAATGATGATGTTTTGGTACAGTGGCTGCATGCTGGCTATAGGGTAACAGACAACTGCTGGTAAGCCAACTGGTAAAAATTCACCTGTCACCACTGGCAGAGTGAATTAGTACATTACATGTACTAATTCTGTGATGAGCTCTGAAGCCAAATGTGCTATATTGCCAAAGCGCAACCTTGTTATTTTTGGGATTTTTGGTAAGAAGCATCCAGCTACTAGGGCTGCAGAGGCTGAGGAGGGTGTAATTACGTTTGGGAAGGATGCTTGGGAAATGCTGAAGACTGCATTGCAGTTCACCGTCCCAACTCCTCCAGCTCTGCTGACACAGCTCGATGAGACCTGAACCAGTGATTGCTGTAACTTCTCAGGGTTACATTTAACCCCAAGCATTTGAGTGATCTGGTTTACAGAGCAGTCAGATAAGCAGTTGCTGTGGCTCACCGGGAAGAGCAAGGCTGCAGCGTGAGTGAGAGGCAGAGCGGGTAACTGCGCTGACCCAACCGCTCGGAGCTCTCTGGCAATCCCTCCATGTCAGAGCTGAAGAATAGGGTGTTCTTTGTGCAGCACTGCTCCCAGAGGTATGAGTATCATAGGAACAGCCACTTCTCACTGTACAGTCTTCATCTTAAAATAGAGCAGGCTAAAAGATGTTTGTTTACACTAAAACAAAAGCTCTAGATGGAGCAAATTAGCCCTGTGGTACTTAATTTGTGATTCAGGCTCATCTATGACTCTTCCAGTTTCTCTTCAATTAAAAGAGCATGTAACTGCACATAAACATTTAGCCTAGTCAGATTTAGACAACATTAAGACTTGGATGCCAAACTGCTTGTACTTTTCGGTGGCATTTGGGTGGTAAACTCTTATTTCTTCCTTTAAAATTAAGGACAGGATTCCAGGCAGGTTTTTTCCCCCTTTTATTTTCTGAATGGTTCTTATATTATAGGGATCAGGCTAATATATGATTCATTCACTAGTACTGCAATAACAACTCCATAAAATATTGGCACTTCTGTAACAAAAAAAGCCACACACATAATATTTTTACAAAATCCTAGCTAACTAGTACATTTGCAGGGTGCCCTATCATAATCAAAACATTCTGGTATCATCTCTGTAGGAATGTCCCAATGAGGTCACATTACATTACCCCCTGCTGGGGATTTTCTCTCTCATGTCTCTTGCTTGGGGCTAAAAAGATTGTAAAATGGGTGTTCAGTGTCCCACTGAATTAGGCAAAATCCCAGATTAGAAAGCAGCGATTTCTACTTATCTTAATCAACTTTGTACCAGTCTTGTTCATCATCCTTTCAACAGAAGAATTGTTTATCCCATTTTTTCATTAGATCTCAAATTAATATCTTCCAGGGAAGTCACAAAAACTAATTGGAATAATAAATGTACTCATATTTGCTGATGTGGTTTAGCATACTACAGTTCAGATACAGTGCATATGAATAGTACTTAATAAAAGTTTGTCTGATGGAACACAGGCTAAAAAGATACCTCTTTTTTTCTTTAGATCTGACTGTAGTTATGTGAATTTCTCATGTTATACTTCCCTCTGCTTTTCTAGGCCTTTGTACTGCTGATGAGCAGAAGGCAGAGGAGGTAAGGTCACTCTTCCTTTCCTGTTTCCCTGTCATCATCATCAACTGATGTAGTTGCAACAGAAATGATACTATTCTTGTTTGTTCTCTCCTCTGAGACCACAGAGAAACTCTTCTGAATGTTAACAAAAGGCTCGAAGTATCTGTCTGGTATGTAGAGAAAGGCCTCTGTCATCCTGTTTCCTGCTCCTTAATACTGAAAGTAGCTGCCAGAATCATAAGCCCAGCATGGTGGCAGTTGCCTCACACAGTGACTCCGTTTATTTTGTTTGCATGAAGCTTTGAAGTTGGATCCTCATGGTCCTTTAATCAAGAGAAACTCATTGAGTTTTTAGACTTCATTTTCAAACACTGAGTTATCCAAGAAGTGGGATGAAAGATATGGTGTGGAACAGACAAAAGCTGAAAAACACAAATGTGATGTTTTCTAATTGTTTATTTGGATGACTAGAAAGTTGGGAAGTAGACAAACTTTCTTTATCTCTCCTTTTCTGTGCTTTGCCCCCTGTTACTATGTGTGTGGTAGATACATTGCTACCTATCCATGCCCATGATCTATTGTTGTCACCAAGGTGTTCTTGGGCTGCAAGGCGCTTTTTTGTGTTATTGGCTTTGTAATAACAGAAAAAAAAGTTTGTCATGACTACTTTGTAGTGAAGAACAAAATCCTTTTCTGTCTGCCTTTCCATATTGCCTTACCACATTCTGTTTGCAGAAATATGTGCATTCTCAGGAACAGACTCACTAAAAGGGTGCAAATCCATCTCCCTGCTATGTATCCATTAATTCCTACTGATATTATATAGATGTCTTTAAATCTAAAAAAAAAAAAAAAACCCAGACAAAAAAGAAAACATAACCCAAACCATATCTTGCTTTGTAAAATAGTCTTCCTTTATTAGCAATTTTTATTATAGTTTGAAAAGAGTATCACTTGCATCAGTTATTACCAATCTCATTTTTGACTCTCCCATAATATGCTTATGAGAGTCTACCCCTACAGCATTTCACTTTGCTTTTTTTCATCTCTACTTATGAATTAAAAGAAAATTCAAGTGTACCAATGTGTTTTTCTGATATTGGTATGAATGAGTGCAAGAGTGACAGATAGGTCAGCAGATCATGCTGCCAGCCAGAGGGTCCTTGGCAGGCTGGAGAAATGGGCTGACAGAAACTTCAGAAAGTTCAACAAGGGGCAGTTTAAAATCCTGGACCTGGGGAGAAACAACCCCGTGCACCAATATATGCCATGTGCCACCCAGCTGGCAGGCAGCTTTGCTGAAAAAGACCTGGAGGTTCTGCTGAAGACCAAGCTGAACATGATCCAGCAATATGCCCTAGTAACGAAGAAGGCTAATGTTATCCTGGGCTACATTCAGCAAAATTGGCAGTATTGCCAGTGTGTAGAGGGATGTGATCCTTCCTCTTTATTCAGTGCTTGTGAGATCACACCAGGAGTACTGTGGATGAGGCCCTGGACCACTGTCTCCAGGTGATCCTACTTAAGCAGGAGACTTAGACCAGATGACCTGCAGAGCTGCTTTCAGCCACAGCCATTCTATCATTCTGTGATTCTTTCATTTGGTTATTCTCCTACTTAACTAGGCATGAGCAATCTGTAATTATGCAAAGTAACCTATTCCAAAATATTGTCCCTGAAAGATGATCACCTAAGAAAAGTTTCCGTCGTTTGCCAGGACAACTCTGTTTTCACTTCTGCCCTGCCACTGCATTCATATCAAGAGCGTTTCAACTTTGCAACAAAGTTTAAATGTATGTCAAAACTTCTTCATTTCCATGGGCCCTTACTAGTTACAGTTCAGGCCATTACCAGTACTCAAGGTGTATGAACAAAGGGTGAAGTTGCACATTTAAACAGCAATATTTATTGTTGAGAACATGCAGTTTTACATATCCTGCAGAGAGGTGGAGTGGCAGCAAGGTTACCCAGGTCCCTTTCCAGCTGACAGTGCAGCTCCACCCTAGGAAAATGAACGAGTAATGCCTGTGGCAGGAGTGACATCTGCCCAAAGAGTGCAGTGCAAAGTACTCCAGCAGATGCCATTATCTTTCTGCTTTTGCCTATTCACAGGAAATAGAGAAATGTTTCCCCTGTTCCCCTGTCCAAGGATCTCTGAGGAATCAGGCTGTAGGCTGCAGGCTGCCAGTCTGCCAGTTGAATTATACTGTAGAGTGAGCTGAACAATGCAATCTTTTTTTTAATATAAAGCTCTATAATTTCCAACCATAAATTTAATTGGAAATTTTAAGGATAAGAGACTACTAAAACTGAAGTGGTTTAAAAATTATTGACTGAAGTAAAAAGAATTGTGAGCTAAACAGGGATCTCAATTGCGAAAAAGAAAATTAATCTATCTATTTAATTATTTGCATGGGTAATATCATAATATCTGAGCACTTTTAGAGGTATTATGAATTTTCTCAGTTCACTGTAACTTCACCAGAAAAAGTTCATGTTCCGCTCTTAAGTGTGACTCATTGAAGGTGCGCAACACTTCTGCCAAGGAACTATTTATTTTGGTAACTGCTCTTTGACAAGCTCAAATTTACACAAGATTCCCTGTATGTTAGTTTGTCTTAGTTTATGTTCTAATCAAAATTAGGTTTCAAGTCTACAGAGCATTTTGATTTTAGAGGGAGTTCTTCAGTTAAAGATGTAGGTAGAGCACCCTGAAATGTCTTTCTCATATGGATTCCCTCCCCTTTTGTCACACTAGAGGTATTTAAAACAAACTCTTCCATAAACTACAGTAGTATGGACGAAATCAGAAGACAAAATTTGAAGGAAATTTCATATGTGTGATACAAGTTTACAAGCCCTCCTGTAATGCTTCCCAATAAGCAAGTTCACTGATAGCACAAAGCTGGGAGAAGAGGCCAATACCCCAGAGGGTTGTCCAGGCCTTTAGAAGGACCTCGACAGGTTGGAGAGATGGGCAGTGGAACCTTCTGAAATTCAGCAATGGCAGGGTCCTGCCTCTGGAGGAGAATAACTCCATGGACCAGCATGGTCTGACCTGCTGTAGGGCAGCTCTGTGGAGAAGGACCTGGGGGTCCTGGTGGGCAACAAGCTGTCCATGAGCCAACAGTGTGTCCTTGTGGCCAAGAAGGACAAAGGTATCCTGGGGTGCATTAGGAAGAGCATTGTTGCCAGCAGGTCAGGGGAGGTGATCCTGCCCCTCTGCAGCCCTGGTGAGCCCACATCTGGAGAGCTGTGTCCAGTTCTGGGCTCCTCAGTACAAGAGAGAGACAGGGTGCTCCTGGCATGAGTCCAGAGGAGGGCAACACAGGTGATTAAGGGACTGGACCCTCTCTCTTACAAAGCAAGGCTGAGAGAGCTAAGCCTGTTCGGTCTTCAGAAGACACAGCTGAGAAGAAATCTCATCACTGTCTATCAGTATCTAAGGGAGGGTGTCCAGGCTCTTCTCAGTGGTGCCGTGCAACAGGCAAAGGGTCAGTGGGCAGAAACTGATGCACAGAAAGTTCCATCTGAACACGAGGCAGAACTTCTTTATTGTGCGGGTGACTGTGCACTGAACAGATTGCCCAGAGATGTTTTGGTGTCTCCCTCATGGAAGATATTCAAGAAACACCTTGACACAATCCTGTGCCATGTGCTCTAGGATGGCCCTGCTTGAGCAGAGATGTTGAACCAGATGACCCACTGTGGTCCCTTCCAACTTGACCCATTGTGTGATTCTGTGAAATTATTCTGTGCAAACTGTGCTACTTCAATACACGTCTGTCAGTTTGGAGTGATTCACAAACTGCTGGACTTTGAGCAAAGGAGCAATTTCCTTTCTGTTTTTCTGCTTTTTCCCTACAATATGTGTTCAAGTACTCCAAAACTGTGTTTTGGGTACCAAAATATTATGCATTAGAAAGGAGAAAGAGTGAAATGTGTTCATACAGTGTTTGGATTTTCATTGTTCCCAGTGATTTCAAATGCAGAAGCAGTTAGCAGTTGAAAGGGAAAGGGAAAAAGGACAGGTGACAGTGATAGAAGGATGCAGTGGATAATCTGGCAGTGACACTGGAGGCTAGAGTGCACATTGGTGTGTCTGCAATGCTGCTACAGGTGTGCAGATTTTGAGTGTTTTCAGATATGTTTAATGTAGAATGTTGCCACCAGAGGTGAACTGAGTATTCCAATCCCAGACAGGTGGGAAGCATGCTTTGCTGAAGCCTTTCTAGGTTACTCTTGCTCATTATGTGCAGGTTGGCCCATGTGGGGGTATGTGTGCTGCAGTCGTGCTTCTCAGTATTGCCAAACTCTGGGATTAGAGATAATGGATGAGAGACAGAGAATGAAAGCATGTGGGTTTATATTCAGACTTTATTCAGGACTTCTAGTCTACTGGTTCTGCTGCACTGACTACATCTGAAAAGTTATCATGAAAGGGCTAGTGTGGGATGGAGTCAATTCAGTGTGACTGAACAACCCACACTGACCTCCATGCTGCTGTGTTAAGTTTATTGTGCCTGGTACTCACACTAATTGGGTGGAAACTTGATTAAGTATCTCCACACTGTGCTGAAGCCATGTGTGAAGCTGCAATGTCAAACCATACCCGGACATCTGCTAATGCCAATGGGAAGGGCTTCAGTGGACCAAGTGCTTGCCATGCAGTGTGCAGTGTCAGGGCCCAACACTCACCATAATGTTTGGCGTCTACAAAATCCCAAAGCTGTTGCTTTCCAGGATTTTTTTTTTTTTGTTTTATTAAGAGCAGTTCAGAAGGCTATGTTTTGAACTAGTTACAAAGGCATCATAATGCTACCTCAGCTCTGGCAACCTTAGCTACTGATTCTCAGCTAATAGGTACAGTCTCTTTAAAATAGACTTATGGACATTTCCCTCTTCTAGAAGGAAGGTAGCCTATGAGCATTGGAGGCAAACCTTCTGTCTTAGAAGTGGGTGATTTGAGGTTGGAGAATTGTATTTTATGGTTAGGTCACAGCCTTTCAGTGATCCATTCAGTAGCAAGATCTTCTTACTCTGTCATCTCTTTTCATCAAACTCACAGCAATTTGAAACTGTTACAGCCTCTGCCCTTTTGTTCAGCTTGTCTAAATTTGGCCAATGAGTTCAAAAGTCATGCTAAGAACAAGCTCTTGGAGACATGGATATCCACACAAACAGCAGTAGCACTTTGGAAAACAGATTTGAAAAAAGTACCACACTATAATAGGAAAAGCTGCTTTGGTTTGTGTGGTTTGTGGAGCATAGTAATGGAGTTGCTTGCATGTGATCTGTCTGGGCAACAATTTCACTGAAGCAGGATTTTATGACATTTTATGGAGATAGAGCTCATTTATCTGTGATTGGTATGATAACTGAAGCATTTGTTTTAAATTTCCAGAAATTGTAATTCCTAGATATATAAATTCACCTGGCAGTCAAAACAGCTATTGGAAATCCCACCAATGTCTTTTTGTTTTTAATCCCATATCCAGGCAAGAAGCCAAACTGTTCAACAGTTTAGGCACTGAGCTTTCTGAGCTCAAGAATTGAGTCTGTGCTGGGTCCAAATAACCAGTCTGTTGCTGCTGTCATTTTATATGGTCAGTTTTGCCTCTACATTACACTCTCCAATCCCCACAACTGCTCATTTTAGTGGTACCAGTGCTGACTCAGCCAGTTGGGATGAAGGGGTCCTGAAGCACACAGGCAGGAGGAGTGGGTGTGAAGCAGCCTAATCCACTCTAATTGACACAGGTCACCAAACTGTAGGCCATTAAGAAATTATGGGAACATCCCAGCCAAATCTAAGGAAAAAATCTAGCTAAAAGGCTCCCAAAGGCTGTTGTGAGTGCTGTGAAATTGTACTTGTTTCAATGAATGGCCTGGGGTGGTCTGTCCAAACCTGACATGAAATGAATCTGACCTGATTTACGTGAATAATTTGAGTCGTAACTTCTTCCAACTGACGACTAAGGCTCTGGCAAGAATGATCACGTCACAATTTATCAATGAAATGGTCTTCCAGCATGCAGAGTCAGCAGGATGGCTTCCTTAGCCTGAGTAACACATATTGTTACCTCATTCTCGGTCAGAGGGGAGATACTGCTCTTTTGGCCTCATTGAGCTCATCGGAGAGCCTGGGGGTTATTTAGTTAGAGTTTAAATAAAACTCCACTGGAAAGTCATTGCTGCTTTGGGACTTACCATTTTTCTCACAGTTAGGTCTATTTCTGTGAAATGCAGTCATGCTCTCAGGTGTTCTTTCCAGGCTTTTTATATGGATAGCCATGAAGGATTTAACCAAAGCTGAACATAGGTTTTTGTTTTAGTCTATATACTATGAGTTTATCTATCTGCTTTTCTATGCTTTCTAAAGTTTTTGGTTAAAGCAAAATGAAATGTAATTTATTAATTTTCTAGCATGTTTTCTAAGCTATTACCTCATTTGATTCAGGGTTTTCTCTTCATACTGTTTTGGCGTGACCTTGGTATAAATTTAAATGTTTCTCATCCAGATGCCAACTTTTTATTAGCCTTTATGAAGATTTTTTTTTTCTGCTACTGGAGAGTATTCTATATTTCTGTCATATAATAATTTGCAATATCTTAGAATACTACAGATGTCAGGGATGCAAAATTATTTATTTCAATAGTCCCTCATTCATCAATGTTTAAAGTCACAAAGGCCACAACCATCAGGACCTTAGCTTCCCTGACTGCCTGGGAGACTCACCTCCCAAATAAGAGATAGTCAAAATATTGTTCTTGAAGTCTGCTTTTGAAATTATCTTCATTGCTGCATCATTTGCAATTTCAATTAACTAGTGATATGTTAGAATCTCTTCCTTCTGAAGAGGTCTCCAACTCAGAGGTTGAAATGAGCCCCCAAAATAAAGAGGTTTTCTTGCTGCTAGTGGGATGTGTAAGTCTCCTTCTGTCCACAGGCTTTACTTGTCAGGACTGACTATGGCTCTATTTGGTTCATATAGGCCCATAAATGTTTGAGCTATTTTTAAAATTAATTTCTCCCTGATGAAGCAACAATTTGTGATCCCAAAGACACCCGTTTATACCACAGCTCCAAAGATGCAGAGTGATTTGGAGTGTTTCTTTTTACTTCGATCCAGCATAAGAGCTAAAATGAGAATAATGTCCAGTTATGACTGCTCTTCTTTTCAAAGCTTCTATATGCTGGTGGGAATGACTGATCTCCTTCATATTTTCTAAAGCTCTGATAATTAGGACATGGTGGGAATGCTGCTGTTAAGCACCATATAAAGCCTAACCACTGGCAGTCTTTAGGACATGCTCAGCAGATGAAAGGAAAACAATGGATGAAAGGAAAACAAACGCAGAGTTACAGATGGCATTCAGCTATACACTGTGGACTTTTGCAGGAGATTTTTCTTGCATTCAGCATGCAAAATGTACAGCCAGAAGAAACACTGTCAGCCACTTCTTCTGACCTCGGTAATCATTCAGGCCACAGGAATTTCCTAATTGATTTATCATCTGAGCTTGTCAGAAAAAAAAGACATTCCACCCTTACCCTGAAACACTTCCAATGATGGAGATTCCACTCTGTAATATTTCTAACACTCTGGTAGTTAATTATCCTTACTGTTGAAAAAGTCTGCATTGTGGCTAGCTTGAATTTTGTCTAGTTCTGACTTTCAGACTTTTGACTTTTCTTCTGCTTCTCCCCTGTTTTTAATCAAATAATACCTGTATCCCCTTGTCATAAGGCTGAGACATGTCACTATAGGGCATGTGTTTCAGTGAATATAAACATCCAAGCAGCTCTTCTCATGGCCTTTGTCAATTTAGTGTCATCCCCCTGTAGTGTGGACATTTGAACAGGAGAGTATTCTGGCTGTGGTCTCACACAATGCAAAACATCTATATCCTATAATCTCAGCTGGGATCCTCTTGCTTATTTACCCAACAGCAGCTCGAAGAACAGATTTTGTTTAGCAGAGGATTTTGACAGAGCTGAATACTGGAAACTGTTAGTGGCTATCACACAGCTTGAATAGAGTACTTAGGTGTTTCATGAGGCATTTCATGGCTTGTAAAAACATGTGGCTAGTGCCATGAATAGTGTGTATTTGCTTTTCAACACTCTTGGAATACTTCTGTACAGGAATATGTCTTCCTTTTCTAGTTTACCATATATTCCAGCTCTTCTGAGCAATTCTTATACAGTCATGCACTTAAGTATGTTAGTAGTAGTTATCCTAGATTAATCACCTTGCAGAAGCTTACAGGTGCTCTCCTGCTTCCTCCTCTGTGACAAGAATTGCAATGTCTACTTCAAGGGCTTCAAGCTTGAGATGTCTTATGCTTGCTACTCCTCAGGAACACCCACAATCCTAACAATACCTGTTCCTTATTTGTTTTATAACCTTGTCCTAGAATGTCTTGATTTCTTTGGTTTTTTGCACTTACCAACCTTAACCTGGAACTGAGACATTAATTCCTCTGACTCAGTAATTTACTCTTTAAGTCCAAGTTTCTGCATATTGTGTATAAGAGATTTGGGTGTACAAAAATAGCTCTTATGCATTTAAGCTTTGTTTTTTCAACAGCCAGTCAGCTCATTCCCTCTCTGAGTTTGTTGAGCTCAAAGACAAGGAAGTGCTTGTTTTAAAGCAGGGAGTTGGAGTTTCTGTAAGGGTGACATCTTCTCTGCCCAGGGGTGTTTGAGCCCCTTTTCTTTGGGAGGAGGATCATAAGAGATGTCTTTTCTCTTGTTGTAGGCCTGAGGGTTACATGGCATCTGGGCCTGGGTCTTTCTGCATCTAGAGGGCTCTGCAGCATCATCTGGGTAGGGACTGTTAATGCCTTGATGAAGAAAGAATATGGTGAGGGAAGTTAGGCAGGACAATTGCAACTTGCCTTTCTTCCTTTGCTTTCCATTACAAATTTTATAAAAATTTCTTTGAACTATCATGGTGCCCTTGGGGAACTAAAAATTAGTCTGAAAATCTGTATGCCTTTTTTTTTTTTGAGAGATTTCTAGGACTTTCTCTTCCAGCTGAGCATAACAACAGTTTCTGTCTTTTTATTTTGGCATCTTCACTTCTACTCCCAGTTGGGAGTGGGAAATATACTAGCAAATGAAATTGAACAATAACAAGGACAAAAAGGGGAAAAAATAATAAAATAAAAAGAGTCACAAAGGGTTCAAATGTTGTGTTGTGTGTCTTCCTCCTGAGGTGGGTCTTGATCCTGCCAACTGTTCCCCTGTAAGAAGGTTTATGCCTGTGGGTACTCCTGCTGAGTTCAAAGTTGCTCACATGAATAATTGATTGCAGGGTCTGGGACATAGTTTGCAATTCCTTTTTCAAGAAAAGTTCATTATCATCAGATTTCATCTTGCTCCAAACATTGCTGGGTTAGGGACAAGTAGGTCAAATGGATACCTGTTGGTTTTTTTTTTGTTGCAGGAAGACCTAACAACTGGCAACCTGAAACAGTGATTTAACAATAAAAATAACAACAACAACAAAAAAGTCACTGTCACTCTGTTGTTGGTGTAGGATTTTATCAGAGTGGTGAGCTTTGAACAGCTTGTTCAACAAGAGTTCAAGTCTCAGGGGAAGGACAAGAGCTCAGAAAAGCTGTACGTTTTACAAATGTTTAAGTGGTATTATTCATAACATAATACACTACCCTGGTATGTGTTTCAGAGTTATGCTGTTGCATCTTCTGCCATATAATTTTCCAGGAATCACACATGACCAAATTTATATTCATGGTAATCAGAGCAACATAGAGAAATCAGGTAATAATTGAAGTGGATTTAAGCTACTTCAGCACAAAGGGTCTTACTTGGATGTATTTTTAGCAGTTAGTGTAGCACGCTGATACAAAACACCAACTCACAGAGGGAGAGAGGGGAAAAAGAAGTGTGGAGTTGTAAAGGATGTGAGAAGGAAGAAAAGAACAAAGGACTTTTCTCTAGTTGAATGCAAATGGAATGACCCTAAAGATTCAGGGAACACAGGCTTTCTCCCGACAAAGAAGATTTTCATGCAGTGAAATCCATTTTTGAGATTCATTAGCAAATGCTGTGATCTTGCTTATTTTCTGTAGCAGTGTCTAGTTGTTTCAATTTGATTAGGAAACCTCTGATATGAGAGTGAATCAGGAGCTATTCCAGGTATTTCTGTAATTGGTTGTCATGCTTAATTACAAATGTTTGAGTACAACTAGTTTGCTCTGAACTTGATTTTTCCTGCCTTTCAGTTGCTGCTTAGTGTATGTGTTAGTTAAAAAAAAAAAAAAAGAGAAACAAAAAAAAGATTAATTAAACTTCTAGAATGCTTTTGTTCCAAAAGAGTTTAAGATTTACAGAATGATGGATTAATTTAAGGTGTACTATCAATAATGATTGAAAAACAAAAGAACCAGAGTATGTGTCTATTGATCACCTATCCATCTCAAGGTCATCTGTCTCTGTCAGTGTTACCAGTCTGTTTTGGGTCTAATTACAGTTTCTTCTGCACAGACAAACTTCTATTTTCCTCTTACTGTTTAAGGCCTTGGTTGCTGAGAAAAAGTTCCTGGAGCTGTTCTCCAGGTGCCAGTTTTGTGCTGCTCTGCGTGCTAAACCGCTTAGTACAGAAATGAGAAGATGCAGTAAGCTACCATCCTTGTGGGAACTTCATAAAGAAAAGCATCTATCAGGACTGTGGTAGGTTGGGGAAAAAGCCTGCATTTTGAAGGGAAATGAGACACGTGGAAGAAAGTTGGTGTCATTCGGCATAGGCACCTGGTTGGTTTGCAAGACTACAGCATCCATTGACAGCACTCATAAAAAGAGAAACAGGCAATAGAGCCTGGACACCAGGACGATAGAGAGCACTTATAGTGACACAAAATCATTGTTTATCACAGGCTGGAGCAAGTTGCTTGATCAAGTTGTTTATATCCCCAATTGGTTGCAATATTCCTATTACCTGGATACAAAGACTGATTTGGGGCTTTTCCTCATCTAGAGGGGACAGCAGGTCAGGGAAGTAGCAGTTACGAATTTTCACCTATACCACTAAAGTTCTCTGGTTAGTGATACAACTAACATTCTAAAATAAAGGAAAATATATTTATCACTCAACTCTGTCAAGAGACTAAATATTGCTAATGAGGAGACTGTACCAAATGTTCCTTCCAAAACTTAGTTCTGTTTTGCTCAGTCATAGCTTTAGGCATCATCACCTGTTCTGCCGAGCAGGGTAGTGCTGTGCCATAAGAGCTTTTCATTCTCATTTCAATAGCACTGACTGGTAGGCAGGAAAGATCTCTGAAGGATGAATAAGATTTAACGACCCAATAGCACAAGTGTAGTTAACTTAATCCACAATACCTTGCAGCACCTGCATCATCGCAAGCACTTTTTTGTGCTTGGATGTCTTCTCATTAAATAAGCCACTTAACCAAACTGTGTGTGTTTGAGTTGTAATTTACCGCTCAAAATGATCTTGATGGGGCTGTTCTTTGGCAGGGAATGCTCTCCTGCATCTTCTCCTGAAGGCTTCTTCCAAGGGGCCAGACAAGTGAGAACCTGATATTGTCTGCTAGGTTGGATCTCTGTCGCTTTCAGTAAGCCCCTGGACCTCATTTTTAGTTACTTATTTTGGGGGAAGATTATGCAAAAAGAGTGGCTGAAGTCCAGGCTTGTCCTTTGTCCTATGTCAAGCACTACTTGTTCTGTGGTGCTGAGACTTTCTGGTGTAACCTCATAGGGAGATGACTGATTTCTAGCAAACAGTAATCTTGCAGATTTACTTGTTTCCCAAGTTTGTAAGAATTCAAATGTCAGCTAAATCTGAGGAGACACTAAATGTTTTTCCATTTGACAGTTGGTATTATAGGAAAGGAACATGGGATTTTTGAACTAAAGGGGAAAAAGTCTGTTCTAGTTCAGGCAGCGGTTTTTTCATCATTTGTGAGTGTGAAGTAGAGAGAAGGAACTATTTGCTTTTTCATTTGATATTGATGTAGTCATACCAGCGTTCCTTGGTTGCAGACTAGAAAGAACTGTAAAACTTTTAAAAATCAAAACCTTAATTTAAATCTTAGCTAAATGAAAATTTTCATGCATGCTTTTGAAGAAGAAAAGGCAAGCTCTGAAGGCTTTTTCTCTCTGTATGCAACTATCAGTTCTTGCTGTCCAAAGTATTCTCTATCAGCACTTCAGTTAAGCCTCTCTGCTTCTGCTGGCACTAACATTTTTCATTAGATTTCCCAGCGTTTGCACAGCACTGATTCACCTCTCTTGGTGATAACAACAGTTAGAGGGGCTAACTGGGACTAGCTGCTGGCATTTTAATCTTGCTCAGAGCAGGCAAGAGTAAAAATCCTGTCACTACCTAGCCTGTGCTTATCCTCCCTGTGGTGAGACTCTGCTGTTGGCTGTAGTGCTGTAGAGGTTTTGAGAAACTGCTCATATTGTGAAAGTCTCTTGGCCCTATGACAAAGGAAGAGACCTTCGTTTGACAGGTTAAAATGTTTACAAGAGAACACAAGTGTATATATGAGGGAATAAGCAGACCCTGAAGTAGCCTGAACAGGTATAAAGGAGAGTTTCCTACTTACTCTGGCAAAGAATGAATCTGCAAAGTCTGAACTTTGATATTTGTTTTGAGAGTTGAATAGATATTTAAATGAGATAATTTCACTCTGTGGATTTACTGGAGCATAAGCTAACCGTTCGTCACCTTTCTTATTAAAAAATACAATTTCCATGGAGATAAAAAGAAAAAAAAAAAAATTTCAGAAGACTTGCATGAGGATACTTTGCTGAGATTAGTGACGACTAAAACACACAATGTGATAAGAATAGAATTGCTAGATTCTGCTCTCTTCTCAGTGGGTGCCCATTCTCTTCTTTCTTCAATATGCATACCCCCCATAAATGTTAATGGCAGCTATTCACAAACAAGAAGAGGCCCACAGACTCCAACATATGCAACTCCCATTCACCATAATAAGCAGGAAGGTTTGATTCTCTTGGTGCCAGACTCAGGTCTCTCTGAGAACTTGTGCAAATAAGCTGTGGGTAGAGACACCCAAATAAGTTTCTACAGAGGAAGTGAAGCTGTGAATTTGCAGTGTTTCAGCAGCTCCATGGTAACATTTTTGCATGTATACCCTTGTGCCATGGTAATTGTAAAGTAACCTGAGGTATTTCATCCTTCTGTGAAAGAAGAGAAAGTATAAAACACAATGCATTAATCATAAGTCTAAGAACGTGGAGAAAGGAGGTTAATGTACTGCAAATTTATACTTTAACTTGCCCTGCAAATCTCTGTAGGTGTCTATGGACTGAGAAGAGAGCTGGGCAGGCTTAGGTATGCAACTGAGATGGAAGGAGGGTTTGGAAAAAGGGTTGATTATGTGATAGGGAGGCCCATTTTTTGAGGGTGTGAAGTTTCAGCAGCTCATAGATATCAAAATGTGGTTACAGACTGTCTAGTGACTAGAAAATAAGTGTATTCTCATTATGAAAGCATTAAGAAAACTGATGTGGATGCTGTGATTTAGGATCTTGGAGCACTAAGTTTTTCAATTCATCTTGCAATGAGAGGTGAACCAGGGGTCCATGGATGCTGTCCAGAAAGGATGCTGACAGACAGAAACCAAGATGATCACAGGACCCTGGGCAGCTGCACGTAGCACATCCTTTGGCTGGCCGTGAATTCTGTCACACTTAAGATGTTGTTGAAAATTAATAGGAGTCAAATGCAGGGATGAGGTGAGGTGAGATCCCTCTGCCTGTGGGTGCAGAGTGCTGTGACACTGCGTTTGGTGGATAAGCTCAACACATTAAGCATGGCTTTTCCTAGGAGACAAGATGTCACAGTAGCTGCAGCAGCAATTCGAGCTGCAGGGAACTGGGATACACTCCTAGCTCTGCCAGGATTTTGCTCCATTACCTCAGGCAAGTTGCTGAAAACTCTCATCAATTTCGGGTCCCTGGGTTTTTGAATGCCCAGCTCAAATAATCTGGGGTCTGACTTTCAGAGGTGCTTTGGTACTGCAGTTTTGATTGACCCTGACTGATACCTAGGGCTTGGCACTTCTGGCATATAAGGCTTATCTGGCTCACCTGAGGTATTCTGAGCCCTCTCTAAAAATTTTGTCATGATCTTACAGTGACTAAGCTCGCTGTACAAAATTGATTATGATTGTGATATCTGCCAAACACAGGTGTCTCAATGTGAAGAATAAATAATATTAAATCCTTGCATTGGAGATGCTATATGTGTAAAGTATTAATTTCTTGCTCACAGTATAAGTATGAATTTACTCTTTACAGATTTTAGGTAATTTTTTGCCACAAATAAGACAGTTTACTAAAAACCAGAATTTCATTTGGTAAGTGTTTCAATGATGTCTTGTTGCAGTCATCAATAACATTGCAAATAGCACTGGAGGGAGAAAAGAATGGAAAGCCAAATATCATTAATAATAGCTGCAATATTCTCAATGTTAACAAATTATCAGCTGTATAAATTTTTAATTAATAGGAGTATGAACAGGGATTTGACTGTCAACAGGCATCAGTATTGATGTGTGTGAGTGAAGCATGGCAAGGCAAAGATTGTTGGGGGGAGGATAACTCAAACCATGCAGCTGTGAAAGACAGGTCAGCATTTTCTGGACCAAAAAAACCCCTCATGGACAAATCACATCTCAGGGTATAGCCCTCTGTAGTGAGAAGGAAAATGAATCTTGGTGATGTCACACGAGCCTTTTCATAGCAAAAGTGAATATGTTTTGTTTGAGATTTTACTGCATTTCTGCAGAACGCTTTTTTAATTACAACAGTAAAAGGCATGTAATAATTTGGGTGGGAATATAGAGAAAGAAGAGTAGATAGGTCACCTCAGGCTAGAGACCCATCAAGCAGGTAGGCTACTGTAGTCAAGTGTTTCTTTCTGCTACTTTCACTAATTGCAGCAGTTTCTGACAAGCTACTGAAAAAAAAAAGACAACAAGCCAGTTAATTCAGTGAAAGCCCAGCATAATGATTCAGAGCCTAGAACAATATTACTTAGTTTAAATGAAATCTAAATATTTGAAACTTAAGAAAATTTCAATAAAATCTTTAGATCTCCCTCTCCTGTGCAACTTGCCAAAGTTTTCTTTTCCTATAAGTTTCTGAGTGACTCTGATTTTAAAGCTTGGATTTGCTGTCTGAATTGTAGTGTGCAGCATTTGCCCTTTTTTTTGCATTCTGCTTCTGTGAATTCACATAAACAACTTTTGTCCTTGGGTATCCTAAGAAAAAAAGTGTTGTGTGTTTTGGTTTGGATTGTTGGGTTTTTGTAGTTTTCTTTTTTTTTCTTTTTTTTCTTTTTTTAAGAAAAGGGTCTGGATGTAGAAATAGGGAGGAGAAACCATTCTATGTACCACAAAGCAATGCTTCCTTCTTTTTTCTCAGCTCGGAAATTTTGGAAACCATTTTTATTTTCTTTCTGGATTGCATTCTTGCCTTTATTAGTAGTAGCTAATATCTAGTAGTACAATGATTTATTTTTAAGTGTACGGGCAATATAAATGCACCAATTATAGATTAAATATATTAATACTAGAGTAACTTTCCAGTTTAGTAGATTATACCAGTTTTTCTGTTCTACCATTAATAATCTAAAGATTAAAGCTTTTTTTCACTTTTCAGTTGAGGAGATCAAAATGCTTTAAAGACATTAGCTAATTCTTACGCTAATCCTGGGAGATTCGACAGTGTTATGATAATCCTTTCACAGATGAATAAATTGAGATAAGAGGGAGTCTAAGTGACTTTTCAAAGTCACAGATATAATCAGTGGCAGAGTTGGATATATAACCTTGAGGTTCTGATTACTGTTTCTCTCTTACAGACTATATACTTTTTTTTTTCTTTATGTATTGCTAACAATAACAGTGAAAAACTATTACCATCAATTATGTTTATAATAATAATGTTTTTATTTATTTAGTGAGCCCCTGCCAAGACAGTCAGGGTGCTGCTCCAAAGACAATTAAAATGCAATTACTGTAATAAATAAACAACAATAATTAAAACATCGTAAAATAAACAATATCAAAAGCAATCAAAACCACTAAGTAGCCAAAGTTAGTCCAATTAATAATGGATCTGAGTGACTCATTTGTAAGAAATTGCATGTTTAGTGATTTTTTTTCCTTTTGTGAAAAGGTTTTTTTGTTGCAAGATTATAATTTTCCAGCTGCAGTTTTGTATCCAGACCTTGAATGGAAGGGTTTTTTGTTGGTTTTTTTTTGTTTGCTGGTTTTGTTGTTGATGTTTTTAATATACTGCTATTTGCAGTTTTATGATGGTGCTAAATGATGACTGGTCAGCTAAATTACATGAATTACATGAATCACACCAAGTAAATAACTATTGCAGTTCACTGAATGGATTAGCCATACATAAATGTCTGGACTTCAAGCTCCTTGACCTAGGAAATTCAAAGGGTATTTAAATTGGAAGAGTAGTTGCTTGTTTTTCATATTGACTTCTGTACAGTTTATCTTACACTCTGCAACTCTATTTACAGTTGCTTTTAGTGAATGTGTGTTTGGTGACATTAGTTGATTTTAGGGTTGACCAACCCTGTCCATGTCTGTCATTTAGCAACAGTGACTGAACATTGCAATGATTTCTGTTTATTGTCTTTTAACAGGAGGCCAAATTTTTGTAGCATTGAAATGGCTTTGAAGATACTCTTTTGGAGAAAGGAACTTGCTAGAAAGTTTTTGTTTAAACTGTGCTAAAGCAGTTTTAGGAGGCTCAAAGTTTTCAAGCTCTGAAATTCCCTCAGGTTATTTTAGCCTTTGTGTCAGGCATGACATCACCATCTTTATGGCAGGACATTAAAATCCATTCTTGCTACAAAGCAGTGATGACTGGGGTAGTGAACGAGGCCTGGGCATGTTGGGGAAGACAAAACTGCATGGGTTGGGAGGGTAGGACAGAGATCTGGTGGGGCTGAGATAAGGTGAGACAGAAGAGAGGACTGATCTAACTGAGAAGTGAAGGAAACAGGTGATTTACAAGATTAAGACAAGGGGGATAGAGTTGGGAGGCCTCATGGAGAGCACATGTGATGCTGGGTGATGAAGAACTGTGAATAGACTGAGAATGAGGAGGCTGGATATGGCACAGGAAGAGCAACAGGGCTCTGGGTCTGGAAATCAGAGGCTGTGCATCCAGTGAGATGAAGACTTGGTGGGCAAGCAGGTTGAAGGTGGCATGAGAACCCAGTCAAGTACATGACTGCCCTAGGAGCCAAGGGCAAGGAAGAGGCAAGATCAGGCTTCTGTGGATTGGTTTAATGAGGAAAAAAACCCCAAGCTTATGAGTAGCAGTAGATGTGTCTGAGGTGCATTGGCACAGTCCCCGTCTGAGCCAGGTCTCTCATGAACAGATCTAAGCAGATATCTTGATCCCTGAATGTCGCTGCTCTGCCTGGAACCATCTGCCACAATGGGGTGTTGCATCCCCCTTCAGCACATGCCCGCAAGGAGGACAGCAATCTATTAATGCAAGCAGCCGCTCCATTAGATCAGTGACAAAATCTGTGCACTGGCAGGAAAGCCTTCAACTCTGCTGATAACCTGCATGTGTTTTAGGAAGGCTCCAGATAATGAAAGTTATATCTGTGTAGCTTTATTGTCTTTTCTATTGCTTAGTTATTTTTAGATAAATTTGGGACAGTGCATACACAAAAGGACACTATTTTTTTAAAAATTAAACCCATGCTCTTCAAACATTAAGGAGTGTCAGGATTTAAATTTTCTATATGTGGGATAAGTGTTTATATCAGTTCTATGTTTATAAAATGAACTTGGTAACATCATGTGCAATTAGATGTCCTTTGCACCACTCACCATAAAGTCCTTCTCCTATTTAATCTTTCCCTGATACCTTTCTTCACTTCTGTATCCCCTTGCATTCCGTACCAACTCTATGTCAGACCTGTCTCATTTTTCTCCCTTTTCACACATCTCCTAATAGGGCAGCTATATTCCCCAGGCTGCTTGGATGCCAGCAGTAGGGGTACCAACAGCACAGGAAAGACAATCCTGTGTATCTGAATCAAAGCAGTCATTACAGAGGAAAACCATACCTATGACCCTTGGCTTGAACACGTTCCCTTGTTCTCTGCTTAGTAGTACAGACAATGCTTCCTTCAAGCACAGGAGTTGTGAAAATCTCCAGCATATCCTGTGAAGATTCTTTGGGGAATTCAGCTGCTAAAATCAAAGCAGCCTATCGTAGATATGCATGAACACCAGTTATTCAAAGGCTTTTAACTTGGCTACATTTGGACTCATTTTCATATAGGCACAATCCCGATTTATTCCTTTTGCTCCTGAGAAAAATTCTTTTCTCCCAAGACAAATTTCTGGTCTTTGCCTAATGCTCAGTTTCAGGAGAGAATTCCAAGGAAAGGATTGCCATGAAGAGCATAATGTATTTTCTCATTAGCTTTTTTCTTGGAAATGACTGAAAAGCATTGCCTGAAATCTTGCAGGAAAAGATATAAATAACTGCACAGATAATGGGCAAGTAAAATTTCTGCCAAACAAGTTAAATTGGGTAAAGTTAAGAGGCAGCTGAGTTGAGGGACTCATAGGAGAGTACGCAACTTGGCAATATTAATGAGTATAATAAATGGTACCAGCTTGATCACTCGTTAGAGAATTGCAGACATATCTCTATGGATCAGTGGAGCACAATGTAGGAATTTCCAAGCTGGCTCAGAACCAAGCTGGTAATTTCACCGAGCGCTATGTGAATGAATCACTTCTGGCCCTGGGCTCTGCGCTATGCGCACACCCACAGTGTCAGCCTCAGGTGGTGCCAGCCCAGTTATCATGGGACACACATGTGACACACATGGGACACACATGTGACACACATGTGACTTCTGGGATCTGACTAAAGTCACATGGAGCACACGCGGCAGAGCTGAGAGATGCAAACAGTTTTCCTGAGCCCTGGTTTAGTTCTTTATCTGTGGAAGCCGAATCATATCTCCCTCCAGAGCAGGGATGGGAGCACTGTGCTTGACATCACAGCAGGTGAGCATTCTTAGAGCCCAGTCTGGTCCAGCTGGTGGGAAATCTTGACGTCCCTGGCATGTACATCTGCTCTTCTTCTGTAAGGCATCACAAAAGGTTGTATCAAGGTGGGTGAAATAAAAAGTGCCTCATGTACCTTGAGCTGCTTTCACATATCTCTCAGCCCACCCAAAAGCTGGTTGAGGCAGTCCATGAGGAAATGCAAAGGCGTGTTGCCAAATACTCTGCCTTTGTACTGTGTCCTGGGAGGCAACTAAGCCAAGCTCTGCAAGCCCATGCTGTAGGAACCCCAGGGTCTTCCTTTAGAGTTACCTTAATCTAATTTTCCTTTGTATTTAATAAAATTCTATGGGTCTTGGGGTTTTTTATTCCTTTTCAAGAAGCAACAGAGAAAAGATCTCCTATTTGATCCTGCTGATGTTCACTTTCCGACACCTGCCATCAGCACTGCTTGGACATGTCCCTTTTATTTGCCATTCTCTTTCAAGTGCCGAGGCGACTTTGATATATTTCTGTCTCTGTCTGTAATGGCAACAGGATAGGGTGTTATGCTCAACCTGGACTTGTCATGATGAGCCTTTTATTTCATTAAAGTCACATTCCTTTTCAGGAACCGTTGCCTGAATTGGAGTTATTTTGCTTGGACTAAGGATGAGTGTGTACCAAGGACAGAAGTATAAAGTACAAGCATGTATAAATGAAGCTTTGATTGGATTTTACCCAACCCCTTTAAAATTCATATATGATAATCAAAATGGTGAGTGGGAAGGGAGCATTGAATCCTCTTCAGTTTATTGCCCTCATGTAAAAGCTCAAAATAAGGATTGTAACCAGCAGAATTCCAGCATTTATATTTCATGAGAGAAATGTCCTTGTGTAAATATTGGTTTCTTTAATGCATACACTTCCATCTCTTTTTAAAAACTCCCAACTCAAAGAGCATCTGACAGCATTACATGTCTCTTTCTAGGCAGCAATGAAAATGTGCTGATAATTTGAGCCCTGGGAAGAAGTCTGTTCCCCTGTGGATTTTACCAGTCACACTCCTCTGCCATTGTATTAGATCACTGCTGCAGTGCAAGAACAGCAGCTCTCTCCACATTTTAATAGCACCTCTCTCAGATCACATCTTACTGTCAAATAATCACCTATTCCCAAATGGCTGGAAATTAATGATGGCTGAATCCATCAGTGCTAGGCTTATGCTGGTTACACAGGTCAGATCCTGAAAAATCTTTTTGCAGGGAATGACTCTGGATAAACTGCTTGCTTGGTTCATTCTGAACTACTCCTTATCTGCTCCATCCCATTGTCACTGGCCACCTGTGGTAGAAAGGATTCTTCCAGTTTACATTAGTCTTTGGAATAAGAACTAGAGATTACAAAGTGTGTGAAATAGCACTTGTGTAGCATCAGTCATGAGAGGCAAGATTTTTCTTTCTTGCCCAGGAGACCATTCAATCCTTTCCCGTTTTCTCCAGATCTTCTGAGAAATGTAGAAAAGTTTCCTATCCCAAGCAGTGCCTCTGAAAAAGCGATAGAAACATCTGCCCAGATATATAGTGTTGTGGGCTTTTGACAACCAGGGAACAACATGTGGATGTTTTCCTTTTTTTTTCACCCTCTATTAAGGAATATGGACTTCTGAGGTCAGACTTAGGGAAATTTGAGGCCTGCAAAATTTCAGCACCTCATCTCAGTTCAGAAATTTTTCCACAAGAATGATAATAAGGAAAATCTCATAACTGGTTTTTGTATGATCCTACTCATAATTTCTCGCAAGTAAAACTTTTGTATCCAGATTCCTGTTTCTCTCCTTCTGGTAGTTCAGTCTTGGGACACAAACTGAAAGTGTTCCAACACAGTTTTTACAGTTTTAACAGTTAGTTAAGTCAGACTGAAAAACACTTGGATTATTGAATAACTTGCTGATTTTATTATTATTTGCAGTGATTATTCAGAGAATTTTTCCCATTCTCTTCCCATGTTTTAGTCACATCCTGGTAAAGAATTTTCTATAAATATGGTTTCAGGCTTGTTTGAGTGGTAATACAGACTATAATAATTAAGTGGTATTGTGGTGCACCATTTTTTTTTAATGTATTGCAAAACCAAATATTCAGCTTGACCTTTATGTTTCTGTTTTTGGAATCAAATCCTGAACCATAGTTTTGGCATTGTAAATAGATTTGCTTAGTTTGTCTGAGACATCAATATACTTACTATATCTTTAGCATGATTTCATCACTAATTTATCTATTTGTCCTAGGATGCTAATGAATTTTATGATGGCTGAACGCCTTTATTCCAACTTGGGAAAGATGTAGCATATGGTCAGCTCACAAGGCTTTGGAAATGACTCTTTGGCACCTGTCACGAAGTGATCTCAGATCTGTGTAAATGGTTCCTTCTACTCTGGAGATTAAGTACCAGATGCTGTCCTTTGCAAATAAAAACTGACTAACAAGTTAGCTGAACACATTGGCCGATTTTCTGTGTGTTCAAGGGAACCTGAACCACACTGTCCCTCTTTGACAGAAATCTCATTGTGTGGACTATTCTGAGATGAAGGAAACACCTAAAAAAGTCTCTCTGGACTGATTTTCCAAAGCACAGTTCCGTCTATACCCAAACAAAATCTGAGGCTGTACTTAAAAGATTTTTTTGCAAGAGAACCTGCAGAGTATATGTCTGATACTTACTTTTCTCCCGTATAAGAGAATAAAAGATGAAATTCTGTGAACTTTCACTATGCCTGGTAATAAGCAAAATTATTTGGCTGCCAGCAGTAATATTCATACTTCAGGCATCCAAGTCAATGCATGTTCTAGTGGCATCTGTACTAAGACATTATTATGCTTTGACTTGTGAACTGTTAGTGTAGAAGGACCATTGTACAGCTGCATTTCAGTTATATGCTATGGAAATATATTGCATGGTGACCTATGTTAGTGAGAAAACACATGCTTTCTTCACTGCCCTGTGAACTTGCATGTTGGGACTTCTGTTGTCCTGTCATTCTACCAAACAGAAATTTTATTCAGGTGTAGGAGTCCAAGTGAGTCTATCAGGTAAGTGAGACAATGTGGGACATGTTAATGTGGTGGCTTTTTCTGTCTGTGCTTTTCAGAGCAGCTTGAAGTGAGGAAGGCCCAGCCAGGCAGGAAGATACATTCAGCCCCTGCTGCCTTGTGTGTTGTCAGTCATTTTTTTCTCTGTCTCAAGCATCAGCAAAAGACTGCCTCAATCCTGTGGAGGAGAGTTAATGAAGGGTTGATGTGTACTGGCTGTAAATTGTGTGGTTGAGGAAGAAAGCATTAGATAAATCAGTAACAATAATATAAATGTGGGAAATTTTTTACTGGGAAAACAAAAGAAGAGAAGTGCTGGGGAAAGGGTGATTATGAGGAGGATTTTGGATGCAAGGTGGAACAGGAGAAGTGCAGAGTTAAGTCTCAGGACTAGCTGTGAGTCCTGTTGCTTGGTGTACTCAGGAGCTCTGCTCTGTCACCGCAGTCAGCACATCTTTCTCCCTTACTTTCCCCCTTCGTAATGTAGGGACAGAGACTGTTCCCTTTTTTTCTGCAGGGCAGTGAAGCAGTTCAGATGAAGAATGTTATGTGTCATGTATAATCACTAATATATTATTACTAGACAAGGAGACAGGTCAGACCAAAAAAAAAAAAAAAAAAAAAAAAAAAAAAAAGAAAGCCTGGTCTGCTTGCTAGCATCCTTGAAAAATGTCATTTTAGCTACACAGAGCTGAACCTGCACACTGGTTCCCATGAGGGTGGGCCTGGAGAGTATGGCCAGACATCACACAGGAGGAAGGTAGGCCAAGTGTTTATAATTGGATGGGATGTTCCCTGCCTCAGGCTGTCCAAGACTTGAGGTGCTCCACCATGGCCTCTCTTTCCTGCTGCAGCAGAAGCTTTCAGGGTTTGTAGAACCCCGGTATCAGTCACTGAAGAATTTGCCCTGGTTGGTTTTGAGCTTGTGTCCCACACTGTCCCCTTGAGTTCTGGTTGTGCAGCAGTGAGTCCAGAGCAGTAAGTCTGAGGGAGATCATGCAATACAGCCTCCACTGAGACCATGACTCCCCACTTGCCCATCTGGCTTATACCAGGAGAACTGCAAACTCCAGAAACCATTTTGTGAAATGATTGTGAAAAAGTGATTGCTTAGCAGTTTTTCCTCTTTCCTCCCTCATTATTCTTATGATAAACTTATGATTTTGACTAACTGCCACTTTGCCAAGGTGGTAAGTTTGGCACCCTGACTTCCCTGAGGCTCGTAACAGACTCTCAGCCTTGGTTCACCAGTGCCGTAATGCCCTGTTTTCTGCCTCAAGCCAGAGGAAGGAGGGGAAGTTTCAAAGGCTGGATGAAAATTGTACCTGCAGTGCAGTGTACATAACCTTTTGTACTGTGGTTTTGTACAATGCTAGGTAATAGTCGCTGCAGCATGTCAGTGTGTCAAGGAAGGGGAAGGAATGATCACAGACCAGACTTTTAGAGGCAGTCAGTCAGTGGTTGCTAGCTGGGCTGCAGCACTGCAGGTGTGGTGAGAAAGTGCCTCAGCAGGAAACATGTGCCATGTGG
The DNA here is from genome assembly GCA_013399835.1 of Leptocoma aspasia. Taxonomy (NCBI): domain Eukaryota; kingdom Metazoa; phylum Chordata; class Aves; order Passeriformes; family Nectariniidae; genus Leptocoma; species Leptocoma aspasia. The sequence continues at coordinate 509,709 of VXAX01000269.1, forward strand.
CACTGGATTCCTCTCTGCAAAAAACAGATGTGTAAACTGATACCAATGTGTTGGTGCACCTTGTCAGTCAGGCAGAGCAAACCGGAGTGTGAGGGTATAAAAAGATCTTATGTGCATTTTATGTTCCAGCGAAACCCAGTACAGGCTATAATTTCCTCCTTGTCATTGTGCCCTGCAGGCAGCAAACATACTTTGCTCAACTATCTGGATTTATCTATCTGTCACACTGATTTCTTGTACACACAGTTCATGAGGGGCATTCTTTTCCAAAGTCCCTAGCTACCGGTAGACCAAGGATGCTGAATAAACTTGGATTTGATAATTAGCTGACTGGATGAGGCAGTGCCCAGTGATTTTCCTTCTCATCATTAAGAGATGGAACATCCTGATTCCATCCTCACAGTTATCCTGTGCACATTGCAATACATGGGGCTCAGCAGAGCTTTCTGACCTATCCCCATTCCCCAGCCCATTCCTAAGGTGGAACTGTGACCTGGCTGCTCAGTAGCACTGCCAAGAGAAAGTGGGGTTACAGCAATGTGCCAAACTTTGGTCCAATACCAAAATTTAAGGTTTCCATCAGGCAGATTAGATCTACCCAGTCTCCTTGATGTGTATCCATACCTGATGTGACTGACGGCATTGTGTTGAGACATACCTGAGTTTCCTTTGGCACCAGCTTGTCTCAGTAGCAGTGATGGGCCTTGCAGGGTAGCAGAGGACTCTGGTTTGCTCAGCAGCCAAGCCAGCTGAATGTCTCAGCACTGCCAAGGAGCTCTTTCTTCATACCTTTCTTATTTTCTTTTCTTTCCTTTACTTCTTCCCCTGGGGTCCTGTGTCTGTCCTGGGCTGCGTCTTCTACCTCAATTCCTGAGTAACTTCCCTAGTAAGTTGAAAAGTATTCCTTCCTCTTTCTCTTCCCTTCCTTTCATATTTTATTTTAAATTTTATTTGCCTGGGTTAGTTTATCATGTTTTCTCAGCATGGGGAGCAGTGAGAAGGATTGTGCTGAATCAGCGGGGAGTAGAGGCTGAGGAGGGAGCCTGAATTTTCCCAGCTGTTAGATCAGCACAGGCACTGTGGCCAGGATCCCCACAGAGGTGCCCAGGCAAGAAACGCATGATGAAACCTCTGCTGCAGTGGCTCCAAATCCTCATTGTACCCCAGATCAGTTCAGTGCCCAGCTCAGGCTTCCATAAAAAAAACAAGCTTGAAGTTGACTTTAGCTGTGGTGCAGATAGGCTGTAGCATGGGGTTAGATTTGTTAGCCTTCACTTGTCTTGAAATTAGGTGTCTAATCGAAACATCCCATTTAGGCATGCTCTGCAAGTCAGAGGAGTGTGTCTGACAGCTCGTTAGTAGACAAACTTTGATGTCCAAAGTAGATAGGAAGAATCCCCCTCTGGAGTTACTTAGCTCTCTGTTGACTATAGAGTTAACCGTCTTAGGTTAGTTTCCTGAGCAGCCAAAGTTAGATGGGATTAATCTCACCCTTAGAGATGTGCAATTTCATCAGTATCAAAGCATTCTGCATCACACATTTGGTTGTAAAACTTGTCCTTAATATGCACATTGTAACCACCTCCATGAGCTGGAAATGCATGAGCATATTTACAGCCACTTCCACGCAGAATTGTGTCCCCAGAATGTGATTAAAGTAGCAAACAGAAGGCAACAAAAAATCCTCCTTCTGTTTACCTCATGGAGCTATAAATTATGTTAAAATGCTACGGGATTGTTGTTGTATTTGATACAATTTGACTAGGTCGTAAATGATACCGTGCTGTACTGAAAAATACAAGTTGTTTAATTCATCCTGGACTCCTAAATGTATTATTTGCTACTGGGACATAGAATTATTAGTTTTTAAATGTCTTTAGTCCCAAACATCATATATTATTATTTTTTCTAACTCTTTCTTTTTTTTTAAATTTTTTGTAAAAAAGCAGAAAGAAAACAGTAATGGTTCCCTCACTCATACAAGCTTACATTAAACTTCAGAACTGAGAGGCTATTATAGATCTTGATTGCTTTTCAGAACTAAAGAAGTGTAAAGAAGTGTCGGTTATTTTTTTCCCTGAGGACTCTAATTAATTATACAAATGTTAATGAAAACAGAAGAATGAGAAGAGTATATGTAAGTACTGAGGCTTCCTATCCTTTTTCTTTGTGATTTGGAAACAGGCTTCAATGAGTGAATGAGTATTTCTTATCAGTCCTGCATACTTTCATTTTTTTCCTAGCGCCTTTAAGGTTGACATTTTTCTGTATTGTAGTGACATGCTAAAGTGTGAGATTTTCTAATGTATATCTCTGTGTGGCTGGAGTCTAAAATCAACATGGGGATGAGGAGAGATGAAGAAAAGTGGAGAGTGGTGAGATTTTAGCTTGATTGAAGAACCTGAGCAGTTTCTAAATTTAGTGTTGGGTGCCGGGGTGTAGGTGTAGAGAGTTTAAGAAGGTGATGATCCTTCGTTATAGTTCAGTTGAGAAAAAAAATGTGATCGTACAAAAGATTTTTAAGCACAGCGATGGGAAGGCTTTATTTTATTATTACCTTTATTACACTTTAAATATTATTCTTATTAAGACACTTTATTATTTAGCATTTATTATCTTAATACTTTTTACTTAAGTAATTTATTATTTACCTATTTATGATATTATTAAATGCATTATTTCATTATTTAATATTATTAATATTATTTAAATTTAAGGTCTCTTAGAAGTAAATGGGGAAATTTTAAGGTTAAAATCAACTACTTTTTAAGGACTTTAGTAGGATGTAATTAATAGCCTGCTGAAGGTATGCTGCTTTGTGATGATAGCTGTTTCATCAAGCAGTGAGAGCAGACCTAGCTGCCTTTAATACAGACCTAGCTGCCTTTAATCCGTATAACTCCTCTTAATGCCAGCTCTAATGATCTTCAAAAGAAGGGCAAAAGAGAATGATAGACAGTGTGTCTTCCCGTTAACTCTTCCCACAGCAAATCTGGACACATTTACAATGAGGCTGCTTTTCACATGCAGTACTATTCCCTTGTTCTCCCCAAACCTATTACTCTTCTTGCATCTCTGAGGGCAGAGGGATTTGCCTTGGGGCCTTTGTTTGCATAACACATTCCCTGTGTGTTTATTAACATAGTGTTAAGCTATGTTCTCAGCATGAGCAGGCGTCCTCTCAGGCCATCACCGGGCACGGAGATAATCACTGGAACTGAGCTGACTTCTCACTGGGAATGTGACTCCACTCACAGCAAGAGAGCAAATAGGAAATGACTCGGGGTGAGTCTCACTAAGCCGGAAAAATGAATTAGACACACTCCTCGACAGAATCTGAAGACATTACATACAGTGAAGAGAGAAAAGGTCAGAGTGAGAGGTTGCTTACCATTCTCATTTTGGAGTTGAAATGCATTTAGGGATACATCATACCTCCTTATGATGTGAGGTTTGTCTTTCAATCGTGTTACCCAGAAAAGAGCCCATTCATTGAACAATCCTTTCGTTCTTTATATACAGTTCAAGTTTTGAGGAAAATAGGTTGGGTCAGGGGTAAATTTCAACACTTCCCTGTGAAAAACTAAGGAGAAATAAATTTGGAAGTAAAATGGTGGAAATTGCTATGACCTTTGAGATGCCATCTTTTACAATACACAGTAAAAATATTGGGCTGTTCAGGCTTACATCAAGTTTACAGGAACATAAATTGCCACAATTGAGCTTCAAGCTTTATGTTCTTAAATCACATCATTATTCTTTGGGATATTGGAAGGGAAGGTAGAAAATAGCAGATTTCTATCCATCTCAAGAAATAATAACAGTCTTACTGATTGCCTTCAGTATTTTGCTGCAGTGTATTAGGTCATTTTTAACCCCCTTATTTTCAAGAAAATCTCTTTTAGAAAACATCTGCTATTCAGGATAAATCATGACATTGACAATTTATTTGTCTGATAAGGTGAACCCTGTACACCAGTTTGTTTTTGTCTCGATTGTAACACAGAAAGGCACAGACAGTGGCAGTAAACATAGAGAAACCCATAGAGCTATGACATGGAATTATGTCAGTTTAAACCAGTTGAGGATCTGATCAAAACACCTCAATGTCATAAAACTAAAGCTAGCATTTGGTTTAAAATAAAAGTGAGGAAAACTTTAATAAGTCAAAAAGAAAAACAGATGTAGGAGATAAAATGAAAGAATAAAAATTTGAGCAATGTTAGAGAGCTCCTGTAGAGCCTGTAACGACCTTGCCTTCTGAACACAGTTACTGATTTAAAATAGACCAACCCCAGGATCATGTGAGGGAATGGTCATTTCCAATTAATTGTTAATGCTGTGATACTGCACATGAATGATTATGAACATTTTTCTTTTTTTTTTGGGGGGGGGGGGGGCATGGGGAAGTGTATAAAGAAAAAGGAAGCTTTGTACAATTTCTACTAATAAAAATCTTCAGACTATGCCTGCTAGGTTACCATTAAATTAAAAGTACCAAAACCAAGTACTGCTAGAAATTCTTCATTTATGAGGTTTTTGCATCCCTTGGGCATTGGATTTAAGTAGGGACTAAGTGGTACCAGCTGGCTTTCATACCCAAGTGCTTGTGGGGATTCAATCTTTAATGAGCCAGAGAGCACAAAGGCTTCTCCTGAGAAGTGGAGGCTTGGGTTTGTGTTCCTTGTGTGTTACTTGCTGTGAGAAACTTGTTTTCCTCACCTTATTTGGTGGGATGCATTTGCTAATTCAATAAGAGAAAGCGAGTGCAAGATGCTAATAAATAATGTGCCATAGATAGCGAAAGATAATCCAAACAATAGAAACTGTAGAAGGAAAGCATATGTTCCCTCAGGGAGAATTTATTGAAAGCTGAGGTGTAACAATAAGAAGCTACATTCACAAATCTCTAAAGGCAGCTTTGCACTGCTTCAGCAGTGCAGATCATCTTAAATCCAGCTTAAATTTCCAGTGGAGTATGCTTTTGTGTAACTGACTCCTCTGGCTTCATAAGGCTTTCATAATGTATATGACAAGGGGAGAGCTGTGGCCCAGGTGACCTGTTCCCTCATGATTCATGCAGATGCTTTTGAAGCCACCCTTTGAGTAACCTCAAGCACAGTTCAGATGCAGCCCAGGAGTGCGGGCCAAAGATTGTTATTGTTGTTGTCTGTGTTCTCTTGATGAGAGAAAGAAGAGGAGTGAAATTCCAAATAATTCAGCCGTGCATAAAAACAGGTTATGATACAAACCAAGTTAGTTTCTGGTACTGATTTTGCTTAGACTATGTTGTTTCCTGAATAATCATCTCCAAAGTGTTGCTCAAAGCACACCAGTCAGACTGTCTACACAAATAAACTTTGTGCTAGATAAAATCTTGAAGGTGTAGAGTTTCCCCTGTTTTCTGTTCTCACTGCTTATGAAGAATTCATGCCCTGCCTATCTGCAGTGGCTAAATACTTTGTAGTCTTTAATGTTTCTGTGCATGGCATTGCTGTGACATGACTACAGCAACACATAACAAATTGTGGCACTGGCTATGGATACAGGAGAAGGTCAGTAGATATTAAAACTCTAATCAGACACATTAGTACCAGCAGAATAATTAGGTGCTTTGAAGTAAGGTGGCACACTGCCTTGTTTCTGCATGTTGAGTGCCTTCAGTACCACAGATCTTTTAGGTGTATATAACCTGTACAAGGCCCATGGCAAGTAAAGCCCTTCTAAGGGGGTCAAAAACCCACTAAGAATATGCAGAAGTGATCTGCTCACAGGTAGCAACAAGAAGCACATGGGTAAGTGTTGTGCCAAGAAATCTTTGACAGACTCTTAGAGTTGGGAGCTTCTCCTCTGCTGCTTGTCCTCTGTCCTTTCTTAGCTAAGTGTGAGTTTTGCTTCTCACATTTCTGCTGGAAGAGGACAAAAAAAGGGGGAGGAATTGGTGCTGGGGAAGAATTCTCTTCCTATTTCTTAAATTTAGTATTTGCTGAAGAGGATTCAAAGACTCATTTCCCAGGAGACTGACTTAGCTACAAAAATCAAGATTGTTTGACTTTGGGGAGCTATCTATTTCTCCTTTGGAAAATGCTTCATACTTGTGAAAAGGGTGGGAAAAAGAGTGTGACACCAGCTAATTGATTAGGTGTGGGTTGCAATTTCTCTCCGTTATGGCTAATATAATACACTAAAGCATTTTTATGAGTAAGAACTGAATTCCTCATTTCTCTGCTCCTGGTTGAGCCACTGTGTGAGGGGACCAGAGAAGAGGAAGAAAAGAACCATTCAGGACACCAACTTAAGTTTTTAAATATATCTCTTGACTCACTCTTTCATAAGGCTAAGTGATTGGTTTACCACACAGAAGTCTGTGGTGAAGTAGAGGCTTAAACCCAGTTCTCCAAGGTCTAGTTTGACAGTTTAACTATTTTACTGGGCTTCCTATTTTCATGTATTCACTTTGCCTTCTCTCAATTGTTGATCTAAGTTACAAAGATAGGGTTTCTCTGAACAGTAGATGAATGGCATGTGTTACAGCTTTGTGCTGCACTATGTTTCTTTACAGTAACAAAATCTCAGACTAAGAACCAGCGATTTCTGTTTTTGTAAATTAAATCAGACTGGAAACACAAAAATTACAACATTTCAAATCTGTGGTGTGACTAAACTAGATGGGCTCAATTTTGGATATCTTTACAGTCAGATATCTTTGCTAAAGACAAATCATAGCAATAGAGGAGTGTGTAGGGTGTGTATTTCAACCCCAGTATCCACAGATATCTCTTACAAGGTGGCAAGTTGCTTTGCACAGCTTCAGTAAAGGAGTGCCATTTTGTATGTATCAGTAACAGTAATCGTACTATCTCAGATGTTAAAGAGCTTGAAACATAAGAGTTGTATTTCTATGTAAAGAATAATTGTAGATAAACTGAAGTTAAAAAAAAAGTAATATTTTTATGACATACATTTACATTTGGAGTCTGCATGCTGGAAGAAACTCAAAAACTATTACAAAGGAAAGAAATCCCTTTAATTTCTGTTAATTTCCATTTGCAAGGTCAGGTGAAATGCTTTGTGGGATTTTTTGGTTTGTTTTTTTGAATGAAGCTGAACTGAACAATGTTTGTTACTTTTCTAACAATAGCTGTATCTGCAGTATGCCTTGCCTGTTTCCCTGTGTATTGGTGCTACTTACCTGAATTTGCAGAGGTGGCAAAAGCTGTTATATTTTGAGAACTGTAGCAAAAGAGCAAGGAAGAAGTAGGGGGAGGAAGAGAAGGAAAGGGTGCTTTTGTTTATTTTTTGGTTAAACTTCTGGTATTACACTGAATAATTTATATATGCTGTTTCAGTATGAGAAGTAGCTGCAAAAAGCCTCATTTTGAGGGTTTGTGTGTTATCACAATAATTTCTATATTGACTCTATGTACTACTCAAGCAAAATCGATGTGTACATACAATTTAAAATATTGATTAACCTTGTAACTATATCCTGGCATCTCAGGTTCAGACTGGTGGCTTGTTTTTCCTCTATTACTACCAGCAGTAATGGTACTGTAGATTAGCAGTTGATTCAAATATACCAAATCCAGAACTATCTACAGCTGTAAGTGACTAACTGAAATTGAACTCTGTAATATGTGTGACTATTTATGCTGTCTTAGCTTGATTGCCTCTCTAGTACTAATGGGTATTGAAAAAAAAATTAAATGGTGGAATATTGCAACACACAAATCAGAAGACAGAAATGACCTCATTGAAAGACAGCAGATAAATTTGGGAAAAGAAGTTGTAGGATTTTGTGAGTAACTTCATTTTTTTTTTTCTTTTAGAGTAATTTGCAATTAGACCATTTTCAAACTAATTTGTGTATGGAGTCCAGGCACCTAAAGGCCAGCTGCCAATATAGTCCTTCTAATTCAGGAATTCAGAGTATTTCCTACATCCAGTTCCTGTAGAACTTTCTGAAGGAAACTGCTTCTTGTCCACAGTAGCATCTCTTCAATACTGTCAGGAATTACTTCTAATGAATGTTTTTTAGTTTGAGGTATGGTGATCTCTAAAACTTTATTCATCATTGTTTACTCAGACGAACAGTTCATAGAGCACTTACTACATTAGCTCTTTCTTTAAGGAACTATTTTTGCCTGACAAGACCTTTGTTCTGGCATGTGAAGAAACACAAGAGAATGTGCCCATTTGTTTTTTTTAATTCTGTTAATAATATGTTGTTTAAAAAAAACCCACCAGCCTTGCATAACGAAAGGCAAACCATAAATTACCAAAAAAGTAATCAAAAACTGCATTATGTGAGTAGTGTGCTAAAAAGATAACTGATTAACACTGTGTATGTATGAATATAAAGCGTTGGTATTAGATGATACCTGATTTGAATTTCACTATCTCATTGTACAAAGTAATTTTCTTGGGTTTTCAGGCTTGACCTTAAACTGGGAGCTTCAGTATTAAACACAGAGCTCAGCCTGTCAGTTATGTGCTCCTGACATTGACCGTACTGGGAGAGTCTGAATTCTCAAGTCCCAATTCATCTAACATTCATATTGATCATGTGCAAGTGTTTGCTCAGCATAGGTTTTCTGAAGTGTTCTTGAGGAGGAGGGCTCAAGTGTGCTTACCTCAAGGTCTCCTCTAGGTAAACTGGGAAGTTCTGTTAGAGACAAGGCTGAGAGAAAATCAGTGTGGTCCTGGGAAGTGATTGTCCCTGGACTGGTTCTTCATCCCAATATTTCAGTGTAGATACAGCCTTGGACTCCCAAAAGACATAGTCCTCAGAGCATTTATGCATAAAGCTAAGATGAAATTTTTCTTGTTTTTCATTACGTTTGAGGGGAACAGTTCAGGCAGCCTCTGTAAGAAGTGTTTTTCTAACTTGTTGCTTCCATGCTGCAAAATTTCTGATGCTCTTTGTTATGCTTTCTCTGGACAACTGGTGTGTGTGTAATCATGTCTGGAGAGTATCCTTTCTAAGGATGTCCTTTATCCTAGACACTCGTACATGTCCATTCTCAAAGCAGCTTCATATATGTTTGACTGCTTGCCATTTATTTTTCAGATAGTGGAAATGTCATCTCCTTTCTATCAGCCTGGTTTACCTGCTTGTGATTTTGAAACTCTTCATTGGCATGGCTTTTGGGTATGTGGGACTCTACATCATGTACCTTTGCAGGAAGGTCCTTTCCCTTGGCACCAATGTCTTGCCCCAGTGCAGCAGCCCAAACAGATTTACCTCTGCTGCTGTTGTACCCCAACCATTTGCCACCAGCCAAGAGCAGTACGGAGGGAGACTGCTGGCCACTTTTCTCATTCAGCAGTATCTGTAGCCAATTGCAAAATGACTCGATCTGCCTTTTTCTTCCGCAGTTTTTGAGACATGTTACATGGGAATCCGTGGACCAGATTTCCACTTCTGATGGTTTTCCAAAATGTGATGGGACACATCAGTAAACAGAGCATATTGATTCCCATTTTCTGACAATTTCTTTTACAGTGGCACCTTTTTGGTATGAGTCACCTCCTCAGGCAGTATCCAAAATATCTGCCTTCTGCTCAGTCCATGACCTCTTCTTGGAATTCTGGCTGGTTGGGTTTCCCCAGTCAAGCCCATCATATGGTCAGTGGTAACCACTTACCTCATGTAGCACTGGTTACACTGGAAAAGCCAAAAGCAGACCCTGAGTCCTGAAACTGAGTCCTCAAGCTTGGTGTACAGCAATAAAGGGAGCAGGTAAGGGAATGAGAAAACCAGTGGTGGGAACAAGAATGTCAACACTGTGACCAGCAACAGCAAGTGGTAACTTGCCAAGGAACAGCTGAACAGTTGTAACACCTGTGAATTCAGTCTAGCACATTTTCATAAAGTGTATAGTTTACTTGAGCCCTATGTGGTGCTCCTAAAAAGGACTTCTGTGGGTTGGCACCAGCTGATAGTTTAAGTCCCCAAGCAGTGTCTTGTTCCCACGGCTCCCCTGCAGTGGCAGGGAGTAAAGTACTGGATGGGCAGAAGGAAAAACCTCATGGTAAAGACAAAGCCAGTTTAAGAAGTGTGTTTGTAAATACAAATGAAGAAGTGATCCACTGGTAGTGAGAACAAGCAGTCACCCTTGTCGGAATCCAGGACACAGGGAGTGTTTTCTATGTGTTTTAGGAAGCTCTGACTCTCAGCAGGACACGGTTTTTAACCTTTGTCCCAGGGAAAAAATTGCTAAGGCTTTGGGATGAGTTGGAGAACACAGGTGTGAGCTAGGTATGCAGCAGTAGTAGTAGGAGTTTATCACAGGGTGAAGGATTTAGGGTTTTAGGATTTTAGTATGAGAGTGAATAGGGACAAAATGGAGGATTTTGGGTGTTGTCTCATCTCCTTCTTGTTCTTCTTCCATTCCATTTTCTGTAGTACTGGTGGCAAGGAGTCATTGGTTAGAGAAAGCAGCAACATAGGTGTTACGTGTGTAGATTAGTAGAAGTTATTGGTAGTAAAGTAAAAACAAGATACGTGTTAGAAGGTAATTGGGCTGATTATCTTTAAAAAGACCTTGGTTTTGGGTATCGAGGCCATTTTTGTCCATTTTATGCCTTGTTTCTCATACGCTCAGTCTGGCACGCAGACGGCGTACTGAACTTAAGGTAAGAGAAAAATAAACAATACCTGAAGACCAAGAATCAGTGAGTCTCGCTCATTTTTCATCCCTGGCAAAGAACTCGCGAGAGGGAACCTCCTTCAAGGGCCCAGGGGGTAGGTTCCCAGCAGTGTGTGGGGTTCAACAACAACCACCAGCAAGAAAAGAACCCGACAACCCTCCACCAGCAGATCAATACCTAGATGGTCTCCAAGCAATGTCAGCTTGGGAACACAGCTGAGTATTACCCTGTATGGTATGGAATATCCCATTGGACAAACTGGTTCAAATGTCGGAGCTGCATCCCATCAAAACCTTTTGCCCACCCCAACCTAATTACTAATTAGGAGGGCAGAGTGGGAAACAGGGAAGATCTTGCTGCTGTGCAATCACATTTGAGTAAAAACTAAAGCACTGGTATATTATCAGCATTGGCTGGCCACAAATCAAAACTCCCATGCTGGTTGCTATGGGGAAGGTTAAGTCCATCCCAGCCAGACTAGAAGTGTCTTGTAGAACAAATGCTCTTTATTCTAATCTCTTGTTCATATCTCTTTTCAAAATCCCATCACCTCTTCTGACCACCTCTCTTTTGTTTATCAAGCTGTTGAAATGTTTGTGGTAAAACTAAATTCCTGTAGAGATGAACTTTTTCCTTTGTTGCAAAAAGCCGACAAGAGGTCTGTGTGATAAATGTGGAAAAAATTTAAATCAAGCCTATGCATTTATTGTATGATGTGGTTAGAAGTTCCAGCTGCAGACCATGACTGTTGTGTGAGTTGCTGTACAAACATGGGATCAAAACAGGTCTTCTGCCATGAGGGGAGTCACCATTTCCATACCAGAGTTGATGACAAAGCTATCTGAATCCAAGCAAACAGTGAGACAGCATTGGTGTGATAAGCAGTGATTTTGTCATCATTTCTTTCACCTACTGTTAATAGGCATTCCTCCAAAAACAGAACAAGTATAATGATGAAGAGCAGGAATTTGTTTTCTGGATTTGTGCTGGAGCAGGGATGGAGAGCTCACCTTTGCTCAGTGGTCAAGAGATGGCTTGATCCTGAAAACGCTTGCAGAGAGTGGAGAAGCTGTTCCTTTCAAAGACTTAAAGACATGATTCATTTCTTATGTGGAACTGAGTGCACCTCAGCTTCAAAGCTTTTCTCTGAGCAAGTGAGAACATGGGCACTTGGCACCTTTCAGAAAGTCCTGAAGTGTGGCAGAATCGTGATCCTTCCAAAAATTTAAAAGTCCATGATTGATGTAGTAGAAGTCTGAATTTTGCCTGTTGTCAAATTCTATTTCTAGCTTAGCAAAGTAAAAATAATTCTTTACTGAGAATATGCAAATTACATATATGGTCTACTTTATCTTTAGACACAATTTGAAAACTGGTGTATGGAGTTTTAAGTCCCCAGTGATCACTTTGGAGGCAAGTCTCCTAACAGAACATTGGAATAAGGAACAAAACCTTGTAGGGAGGGTATTTTTTTGTACTGATAAGTGTTTACTTATTTTTCTATAGAAGTATCTTTTGCCTTTAAATGGAAACATTTGGAATCCAAGAATGATTTTCAGAAGCAAAAGACTTTTTATTTTGAAATGCCATGTCAGCAGATCCAGTGCCTCCAAAATAAATAGTTGCAAGGTGCTTCTCTGCCTTGAATTCCTCTGATATTTTGTCCTGCTTTTAATATATTTTTAAAACTGAGGTATAAAAATAATCTCTCTGAACTTGACTGCAAATACTTAGAGCCAGCTAAAAAAGAAAGAGATCAGACAAACAAGTGGTTTTTGATGGGCTTTAAAAGCTTGGTCGTTCTTTCTCTTGTGAAATATGACATTCTCATAAAACCCTTTTTCCCTTTAATGCCAAAACAATACTCCTGTTAATAATGTAATGCTGATGGCACCAGCCACCTCTAGTCATGAGAGAAATGAGCTGGCCCAAGCAATATTGTACTTGAGGGACTTGTCCAAGAAAATGTGCCTCTCACCCCTCCACACTACAAGTAGCTGAAGAGAAGAAACGTGATGTTACCTTAACATGATGCACAGTTGCTACATGGTTGGTTGTTCGTTTGTTTGGTTTTTTGCCTTCTGTAGGTGAACTAAAAGAGTTTAATTTATAAAGTAGCATACCACACCTTGAATAGTGCTATGTAGGTGTAGGAAATTCTACTTTGGTAGAAGCTATTTACTAGAAGGGTTTTTGACATTGTGGGATTAGAAGTTCATGCAGCAATAAATACATAATAAAGAAACTTACTGTCTTGATCTCATCCTTGTGTGTGAGTCTAGATAGAAGGATGCTCTGAGATGCCTTTCCACCCTTTGTTTCTGTCCACTTGTATTAGTGTGAGTGTTACAGGCCACTTTTCACCATGTCAAAAGTAGTTGTTCCTCTTTTACACTTCACATTGAAAATGTGTGACTTGCTTTTAAGTGCTGCCTTAACCCCACAGTGAACTATGGAGATGAGCCTGCAAAGCTGAATTGAAAAGAATGAAGTTTGCAAAGGATCATTTGCTTCCCTTAGTCTGCTGTTAACCTTTTACAGCTGAAGGTGGGACTGAGGGTGCTGTGGGCGCTGCCCAGTGCTTGTACTTCACAAAATGCTAATCGAGGGCAAATAGACAGAAGGCCCTCTACGGCTGCCCACAGTTGCTGGACCAAATCTGTGCCCAGCTAGCTGACCTCAGCACTCAGTGCTGCCACGTGTCCTACCAGGTGTGTGGGAACAGGGTCCCTGGGCAACAAGAGAGGAGGCCAGCTCTGCAGTGGATCCAGCATAGCTGTTATTCTGGGAACTGAGGTGGATAAGGGGTGAACAGCACAGACACACAGGGTATTTAAGAGGTCTTTTTAAAGCAAAGGTCTCACTTAAACATAATGACCTGTAGGACACTGGTTATTTAAGCCTATTTCTGGAGTTTGAAGGTGGCTGGTTTTGTTCTCATCTGCATATACGAGCTTTCTGGCTGTTATTCCATAACTTTCAAAAGTGAATGCTTAACTAGCTTGTTGGAGCTCCACTGACTGAACCCTTCAGCCCCTTGCAGAACTAGCAACGAATGACCCAACAGGTTTGTTACGTCAGGTTGTAAATTTCTTTATACAGGTACTTCTAAATAACACTGCTTATCAGTGTAACAGGTGCACAGTGTTCTGCTTTTGGAGACTGAAACAGCAGGAGAAGCCTTGTTCAGCTTTCAAACTTCACTTGCCATGGGAGGGGAACCTCAATCTATCCCACTCCTACCAGTTTATTGCCAGGGCCAGAAAGAGATGCCTTGAGTCTGGAGAGCAATTGCAGGTCAGCAGGAAAGCAGCTGAAGAGCAGCACAAAGGGATTCCAGCCACTCCAGCTTCCTTGGAGGCCCAGCTCTATGCAAATGCACGTATCATGAGGAATAAATAAGAGGAATTAGAGATGTGCACATGAGGCCAGTGTCACAGGGATGAAAACCATATGACACTGTCCCATATGACATCCTAAACTGGAGAGACATGGATTTGATGTATAGCCACTCAGTGAATAATGAATTAGCTGGATGTTTACACTCAGTGAGTTGCAGTCAATGGCTCAATGTTGAAGTGAAGACCAGGGATGAGTGGTGTTCCTCAGAGAACATTATTGGGACTGGTGCTGTTTAACAACTTTGTCAACAACATGAACAGTGAGAGCAAGTGCACCCTCAGCAAGTTTGGAAATGGCACCAAGCCCTGTGGTGCAGTTGACACTCTGGAGGGAAGGGATACCATCCTGGGGCACCTGGACAGGCTTGAGAATTTGGCCTGTGCAAACCTCATGAGGCTGTGCAAGCTTCAACAAGGTTAAGTGCAAATTTTTGTGAATGTATTGATAACAGCTCTGAGGAGAAGTACTTGGGATTGTTGGAGGAAAAGCTTGACATGACCCAACAATGGGCATTTGCATGCCAGAAAGCCAACCAGATCCTGGACTATATCAAAAGTAATGTGGCCAGCAGGTCAAGGGAGGGACCATTCTGCCCATCTACTCCACTCTTGTGAAACCGTGGCTGGAGTACTACATCCAATTCTGGGGCCCCCAACATAAAAAGGAAATGGACCTGTTGGAGTAAGTCCACAAATAAGTCCAGAAAAGGGCTATGAAGAAGGCTGGAGAGGGACTTTTTACAATGGTTTGTAGTGATATGACAAGGGAAAATGGCTTTAAACTGAAAGAAAGTAGGTTTAGATTAGATATTAGGAAGAAATTCTTTACTGTTGGGGCAGTGAGACACTGGAAGAGGTTGTTCAGAGAAGTTGTGGATGCTCCATCCCTGGAAGTGTTCAAAAGGTATCCCTGCCCATGACATCATAGAACCATACAAGGGTTTGAGCTGGAAAGGACCTTAAAGATTACCCAGTTCCAACCATTCTATGATTTTCTTGGATTCAGTGAGAGCTGAAAGCTGTACAGGTCTGGTGGGCAGGAGGATCAGCTAAGAGTTTCATTTGTGGGATGTGTTCAGGCTCAAAGAAGTGCCTGAGGTGCTGTGTGAGCTTAGAAGTTGAAGAGTGCCACAAGAGCTGATACGGGTAGAAGACAGAAGGGGATAAAAGTGTCAGTGAGAAATTTTCATACGGGGAAGAAGCTTTGCTGTATGATCTTGTTCTTGAATCCAAAGAGGGAAATAGAAATCATATGAAGCAGATTAGTGAGTGAAACATGTCTTTCGTGTACTGTTGGGAAATGTGATGTTTTGTGTGTTAGTCTGCTTGTGCAGTGCTCAGCACAGGTGTCTTTAAAGCTATGTGTTGCTGGGGAAAAGACTTCTCAACTGTGCCATTTTATAAGTAACCCTTAATATCTATTGGTGTGAATAATGCAATGGTCTGTGGTTTTAATCACAAATTTATGATAATTGTGCTTTACTAGTTATTCAGGGAAACAGATATAGGCCCTGTGGTTATTTCATATTTCTTAATGCAGACCTAGCTAACATAAAAACGGTGCTGAAAAATTTTAGCCTATTGGATGAATTGGCAGAAATCCTCTTGCAGCTCCATGTCAGCACCTCCCTCTTCGAGAGACACTTGAAAAATCTCAACAGCAGGTATTGCAGCTGCTAGCTTTTTCCCTATAGTATTCAGGGGGACATTGAACCATTTTCATGGGAAAATGTGATTAGGAATGTGGTCACTTAATTAAGGAGTGAATGATCTATTCTTTTTATTGCTGACTTTTCTTTCTCCCTTTTTTTTTTTTTTTTTTTATTGGTAGTAAACCAAATTTTGACCCTATC
>VXAX01000269.1:525621-648632 GCA_013399835.1 Leptocoma aspasia
GATTTTTTTTTTTTTTTGCTTCCTTTGTTTTTCCCCTTTTTTTTTTTTTTTTTTTTGAGAGGGATGACACTGCCTTCAGGCCCTATCTTCAGATTGTGTGAATTGGCCAGAACTGTCCATACTGCTGTGCTGGTTAATTTTTTACCAGCAGAGACTCTAGCTTCCCAAGTGCAAGAACACTGTGGGGAAGGGAGAAATACTGTCTGATGTTTTGGGAGAATGGTTATGATTTGGACCTGGATCATTGGATTCAGAGAGAGTTTTGTCATTTGACTTTAATCAGAACAGGATCAGAAGCCTTTCACCAGAACAAGGGCATCCTGAAAATGTAACTTTGACTCTGTGACTGAGTCTGTTGACATGACACTGGAGAAGTAGGAAAAGTTATTCTGCAGCATTGCATACTGATGTCAATAATATACTTTTAAAAAATCAGAGATATTTGAAGGTTTGGACCCTTTGTTTAGAAAATAAGTAAAAGGGAAATATAAATTTTTGTTGGCTGGTGTTGAATAGGATCAGTTGCTGGTAGTTGTAATAAGTTCAGAAGCCTGGAATTATGATTTCCTTATTAATATTTTATTTCTTTGGCAACCAAAGAAACCCATTGCATGGAACACTGTACAAATACATATCATGGAATATTTCTTTGCCCTGTACAGCTCACAGATTAAAAACCCAAACCCAACCAAATAACCAAACACACACACACACACACACACAACCCACCTCCAAAACAAACAGAAACAAAACAACCAAAAACCCCATCTACCTTAGGAAAACAGAAATCTAAACATACTTGGAATCTTTCTGTTTTTATAGTTGCTGTAAGAGGATAAAATTAATTTGTGACACTTATGTCAGCACTTGGTTCAAATGCTTGGATTGTTAAAGAGCTGCAATGCTTTTAAGAGCTGGGTGGTGTGGTGAGGGCTGGTGGTGACCTCATCCTGTTCTCTTTAGGGAGGAACGAATGGAGGAGCAGGGAAAAAAGGGTCAAAGTTTCTATTCACTTTAAGAGACAGAAATGTTTACTCATTTAAATAAAGGAAAAATACAGGTTGTCCATGTTCTCCAGCTGGAAAAGTTGAAGTAATTTTCTGTGTACTACTCTACATTAATTTTTAGACACATTTCATGGTTCTTGATTATTAGATGTAGAGACTTTGGAATTAAAATATCAGTAACTCTGTATTCATCACTGTGATTGTGGCACTGTATTAAGGTATGAATATGTTCTCAAGAGTAAGGACTATTTTCCTATCTTGCATTCTTAAAATGGGTGTTGCACCATATGCTTTGTGAGAAGTAGGGTTTGAGCTTAAGTCTATTGACTGTAGGTAGAATCACTTCAGGTTGTATTATTACTGTAATAACAGAGGAAAAACTGGGTAAAGAAAATGAGTGGGGATTTATTAATGTATTTAATGAAGAGTAAGCAGAATCAAGCAGGGCCTCAACAATATTGGCGGATGATATTATTAAATTTGTAATGAGAAATCTTAGAAAATAAATCAGCTGACATGGCCAAGGGCAGTCTCTGTACAATTTGAAAGCAGAGGAGGGAGCTTGGTGATTCTTGGAATAGCCAACATCAAGGTAGAGTTAGGGGACTGGGAAATGTTTTTTTTTAATTAGAGAGGCCTGAAGAAAGGCCAGAAAATTGATCAGGCAGGATTTTAATTACCAAGATATTGATTAAGATAATAATTATCCACAAATTAAGAAAAGGTTCATAGTGCAGGATTGCTTCCTTAAGTTGTTTGTGAGCTTGCACAGTCACAGTCTTGGATTCAGCCCCAGGAAACTGAGCCAACTCTGGAACTTGTGGAAAACTGTGGTATCAGGCTGGGAAGGATGAGGACTACTTAGGGAAGAAGCACAGAGGGTTGCTGTTTTGGTTTGGGTTTGAGGTTTTTTTTTTTTAGGTTAGTAAAGGGTAATTTTGAGGAAATGTGCCTGAGGAATTTCTTCTCAATATGAAAATCTCCATCTGTACAACTGAAAAATAAATGTGATTTCCTCAGAGAGGATGTAATTAAAATGTGTCCTGGTTAAGTCTACCCAGGTTAAAGGCTGATGGGGGTAAAGTCAGTATGAAATTAACATAAAGTATTAAGCAGGTACTTTCTTAAGCTGCAGTATAATCAGTGCATTGAGGAGCAAAACAGGCTGACAGAAATAAAAAAAAATTCATAGAACTAAATTTCCTTTCAATTTATAAAAATAAGTTTTTCATGCTATTTCTCCTTTAGCCACTCACTTTTCTTGATCACACTTTCAGAGGTAGGAATGCTTTGTCTGTTAAACAGGACAGGTAAAGATCATGGTAACAATATGTTGACGATATGTAAAGGAGTATTGTAGGTTTTGCTGTGTAGTCAATGGATATATTTTTTTTCATGAAAAACACTGCTCTCTTCTGACTTTTACAATGGTCCAGAGTAAAGGTGTTTGAGGAGCGGGGTGAATTATAGAGAAACAGTCTTAGTTTTACCACCCACTAGCAATAATAACTAGCCAGGCTTGAAGCGAGGAAGCAAACCATGTCCTTGCAGCAGATAACTGTCCTACTGCTTAAGGAGAATACAAAGAACTCCTATTCACAACAGCTCCTGCAGGAAAGAAGTTAGATTCTCAGGCACAAGGGAACAGTCATCTTATTAGAGGCATTTATTCGGGGGGAGAGAAAAAAAAATCATCACTTTTATTCCCCTTTATATTCATAGAGCAGTAAGGGCCAGAGAAAGCAGTTCCAAGAAAAATGAAGTGGATTAGAAAAGGAGATAGGACAGCTCCTCAGTAATGTTTTTACTATCTATTTTCCATAAGGAAAGAATGGAAATAAGCTTTATTTACAGTATCTTTTTCTTAAGTTGGTGGAATAATCAGATAGCTTGCAGTAAAACATGAAATGGCCTGGACTTCTTTAAATAAACTACAGTTATTCAATGTAACCAACACACAAATCCATTTTTAGTACGAAACAGAGTTATTGATGTCTTTGTTCCGTTTTTTTTTTTTTTTTTTATAAATGCATTAGGTGTTCTGATCACTGAAATGTGATGAATGGGAAGATGCAAGACAGGACCCATGTATTATATTTTAAAAACACTTTTCATTTAGATTAAAGTTGATTTTTGAGGAAAAGAAGATGGGGCTCTTTATGTAGCACCCATATTTATGACAGAACCTTAATATAAATTAAATCACTTAAAAGGATTTAAAGGAATATGCTTTGGTTGTATTTGTCAAATAACTTGGTCGATGTAAAAATAATCTACCAAATTATGTCTGTGGGGTGAGGTAGGGATCAGAGGAAGACTTCCCTCTCAGATGCCGTGGAACATGACATTTTAGTTCTGTCATCTGCTGAATGGGTTTGTGTTTGTATCTCTGCATTTCCATAAAGCGCTCTCCTTGTTGTGTTCCCATATGGCTGCTCTTACTCTCCTACTAAAGCTATTTCAGTTTATGTAATGTGCTTCATCCCCTCAGCGGGCTGCTGCTTGAACCCTGAAAGCGTTGCCTCCTGTGAGAGTCCCTGGGCGCTTTGCATAGCCCCTCAAACCCCTCGTGATTTACTCCTGTGCACAGACATGTGGGCAAAACACCTCGCCCTTACCCTCCATGACACAATTTTCTGCATTAATCAAATCCCATGCACTCTCTGCACAGAAGAGTAGTGAAGTGTATTCCTATAAATCCATCCACTCCTTCCTCCCAAAACTGAACACTTCGGGCTGGGTCACCACCTGCCTCCCATAAACAAAGGTTAAAGAAATTTACAGGGAAGTAGGAGAGGATACTATACCTTGGTATGTGTCTCTGCTTTCCTTGGCTGGCAGAAGTGATCTGCACCCTGTTGTCCTGAGCTCTTCATTTGGCCACTGCTTCCACAGAAACCTGACAAGTTCATACTGTGGTGTGGCCAGGCTGGCCAAACTGAGTGCCTTTTCTTTTCACTGCCCAGGTGATACAAAATGAAACCTTAAAAGGGAGATGTTTTTTTCTAGTGATCCTAATAGATCCTTCTTCATATGCTTTCTGATTTCACAAGTGGCTGGAGTTGCCCCTCTGTCTTTCCACTCTACACGCTTACCAGTCTGTTATGTGCTTCCCTAGCTTCCATCTCTTGGCAAAGAGCAGATATGCTGGGGCTGCCCATCTTTGGTGTGGGGCCACCTTCACTTACAGCTCCAGTAAAAGCTCCTCATTTCCCAAATCTGGAAATCTGGGTTGCTGCTGCTGAGGACTATATTTAATCTCTCATCCCCATGGTGCAGGTGAAGCTTTTTCAATCTCTTACTTCAGAAAATTGTGAAGGAACAGGGGAAATCACTTTGAGCAAGTGGATAGATGTTCAGGGCAGGAATACTAAAATAAAGTAGAGAAACATATTTAGTGGATATGGATCATCTTTTTGCTGTATCAGCCTATCCCTGCCCATCAGTCATTTCTGTTGCACAATGAACATAAACCAGAACTAGCACTTTGAAGTTGGGGTAGGCCTGGCAATATAAATCAGTTGAGACTCTGCTTTCTGTTTTATGACCAACAGAATGTTCTGACACTTGGTGCAGACACTTGCTAAGCCCCTCAGCTTTCAATGTGAAGTTCTTGCTGTGGCAGATAGTGGCTGCAAGTTTTTGCTGGCTGCTGTAAGTGAAAGGGAGGAGTTCTCATCTTTTCAACTTAGCAGAGGATCACAGAAGCAGCAAGGTTCAAAGCTATGAAACCTCTCTAATATCCAGCAGCAATGTAATTTTTTCCTTATTAAAGACATTTGCCTAATTTTTATGTAAATAGCCACTGCCTGGTGGCCACTCTAATCCAACAGCATTACTGCTGGCAAACAAGAGATTAAGAAGAAAATGCTGTATTGAAATTAAAGCTGTAGGGCCTGATAGAGCTAGGTTACCATTAAATTCTATAGATACTCTATCATTCTTACCAGTTCCATTGTGGTTTATTTTAATGCTCAGGGTTTTCTATAACTAAAATACTTCTTTAATCCTTTTTTCACACCCTGTAATGAAAACCTTGATGCTGAATAATCCATTGAGGTTTGTGCATTTGTTAGATCTATGCTTCATTAAATTACCAAATTTTAGTGGCAGCAGAGAAGCACGGCAAAATGTCAACACGGCTTTACAAAGCCAGAAGTTGCCGGTTTCTAAAGATGAATATAATCTCTTTTAATGCTTGTTTTCTAGATTGGAGCACCAACCTTTATAAAGTGATGGATGGATGGAAAGAACTCCAGGGCAGGCTTTCAAAGTCCAGTAACATGTATTTTTCTCAATCAACATTCTACTGAGCCAAGAAACCCGGGGATATGGGTTTACAAGGACATTGAGTCTGAACTCCATTGCTGGACATCTTGGGATTTGTTGGGTTTGCACTGTGTTAGTGATATCATATGGTCTTTGAGTGCTCATCAGTATTGTGGCATTTGATACTGCAAGTACGTGCCAAAAGAAACAGAAGTCCAACATGAAACAGAGGAATCAAAGCTGCGTATGTTTTCTAGTGGCTGATAAAGTGTCTTCCCCCAGCCATCTGAGTGTCTGATCTCCAGACACTAATCTCTGGAATTCGTGATGATGTTCCTGGTCCCTAATCAGTGTTATATTTCATGTACATTGTGTTGGGACTTTCTTGGGTTGAGGAAGGGAACTATTATTCAGTATAATATAATATCAGTAGCAGTGCTGAGGATCCTGATATATATTTATTTAGGTTCATCCTGAGGGGTATTGGTACAGCTCTAGCATTGGCTGAAGATCAACTAAACTAAATTCTTGATTCAAAGCTTGTGCCATTTTTTTTCCCTTTTAATTTAAAATGTCCCACAGTTCAAACACATTCTTTCAGAGAGCCTCTTGGTCATGTCAACAGGACTTTTGGTTAAGGAAAGAAAATAGACATTTTTTCTTAAGGCAAATAGCCACTACAACGAGTTCTGCTAAAAAAACCTGCATGCTGGGAAGTACCAAAGAGAATAATTATTAAGGAATCTGTTAAAAACAATATGGGGCCTAACACCCCATGTTGGGACAAGATTTTTCTGTCACTAGAATAACTAAAGGAAGTCTCATTTTTAACAGTGCTTGAGAGGTACTGGAGACAAGAATTTAGTCACACTTCACTTGAAATCCTCAGGAATGTCTTTGTTTATTTTAATACAACTGATTTCAGTTGTGATGAGGCAGAACCCATACCTGAATGGAACAAAAGCAGTCTCAACAGAAACCTGAAACAGGATTTACATTTTATGGTTTTTGACCTTATGGCTCCTAGGAGGAATGAATCATGCTCCTGTGAGACATGACCTAACCTCATCTCTTCTTTGGCTGAAAATGCAGAATATAGGCTTTGCAAGTATTGTATGTTTGGGTTTTTTTAAATTATACACATACACACACATATAAAACCTGTGTAGAGTTTTCTTTGACCTTTGTTCTTGGACACTTTATTTCCATTTACCGAAATTCTGGTGCTGTTGGTTGATGAGAGCTGCTAGTCTGACCTGTGATTTCCAAATGCCAGGTCATAAGGGAAGGGCAGCATATGAGAGTTGTGGAAATGCACAGAAAACTGCTGTGCAAATTTGCATCAAGTGTCTTCAGACATTTAAATTCTGTAAACTGTATATTGGTGAGATAAACAGCAGGAATGTGAGCAATTATATTAGGGTTAAAAAGGAGTTTCTGCTTCAAGGAAAATTGAGTAACAGATGCTTTCACTATCAAGATGATTATTTTTAACAGTGATGTATGATAAACTGTAGCTATCTAATGACTTGTAAGACACTATATAAGACATGACATACATAAAGTGTAGCTACGATAAGGGACAGCACTGCAGGAATGGAGGGATGGATTAACTGACCTAAATTATGTATATTCGTTTTACCTTGAAAAGAACATGAAGTAGATGACTTTTTGAAGTCCAAACTATTTCTATGTAAGTCTATGAATTTTTATTATTTTCAGTGCTTTTTATGGGTAAGGATACAAAAATGCTTTAACTGCAAACTTATTTTTTTGATTATGGACATCATGTTACTTTGGTAGGGGAAACCTAATAATTTCACTGGAGACCAAATCTATTGTCTATTGTTGCTAGTACTTTATGAAGTTCTGAACACAAATAATGCTAATGGGTTTGCATGGGGTATTATCTGCTAATAAATTCAGTAGTAGAATGAGTATCACAACTACAGTTACTGAAATAACATGTGCTGAAAATAACATAAATTGAAAAAGGCAAGATGGACCAGTGATACTGTTATCCAGTTCCATGTGATCTAAATCTACTGGTCCCGTTATGGTACACTGCTCTTGTCATACCTTGTTAAATATGGAAGATGACTGCTAAGACTCTTGGATATCTGTGACACTCTCTCTGTTTCCTCAGTGGATCCCATGTGAAGGTATTTGGGATTTTTCTGCATTCTTTTTTTCACTTTTTTTTTTCAAATCAAGAGGGTAGTTCACTAGAAAGTTGTACAGTGGTGCATGAAATAAGAAGGGAAATTGTCCTGAGCAAATTTGATGTTTCAAATGTCAGTATAAAATATAGTGTTGCTAGATATGACATTGTCTTTCCAAGCAGCACGTGCTTACACTCAGCATTGTCCCATTCATACCTAAAAGAAGACATGTTCCCTGCACCAAAAGAAAGAGTCTGAAGGGCTTTACAGCTAAGACAGTGAATCCAGTATTGAGGATTCAGCCTTGCATGCTACAAATAAAATTGCCTGTAGTTTTGCTAGTTGGGGTAAAAATTTGAGTCTGTATGATCCAAGGGCATAAGCCAATCACTGACCATCTGAAATTGGCAAGAGGTTGCTCCCCACAGTGGGGGGATAGTTCCCCCAAACTGTCCACTAAAGGGCTTTTATCCTTGCTTTGGAAGCACTTAGTCCTGTTTACTCTCTGAGTTGGGATAGAAGTCTGTGTTGACCTCTGATCTCATCTGCTCTGCCAGCTTCTGTGTGGGAGTCACACTGGTAAAACAATGACACTGTTTTCAGAGAATGTCATTTTATATATGTTTTGGCTGTGGGGGCTGAGAAGTACCTTGAGTGATTTATACAAGATTGGACTGAGAGGTGTAAAAATAACCAGGGCTGGGAACAGCACTAACAAGCAGCAGTTTCTGGGTTTGGAGTTGCAAGGCACAAGCCAGAACCTCATGGCAGGGGAGTGGGAGGTCTAAGACCCTTAGCTCCTCTGTCTCATGTTTTCCTCCCCTGTTCTAGTACTAGTATGGGGTCTAGCAGTAAATCTGACCCTGATTAAGGGGTATTTGTCTAATCACATGCTCCTGGGAGTAGAAAAGAGACAAAATAGGAAAAGTTGGGTCTGCTTCCTAATCTCATCATAGCTTGTGGAGGAGAGTAGTCAGCTTTAGGTCAAAATCAACAGCAGAGTGCTTTTCCTTCCATGCTGGCTCAGTTCTAGTGGCTGATCATCAAAAGTGCAGAGGCAGGATCCCATGTGCACTCCCTTATCCTGTGCTCTTGAGAAACTCATGGCCTGTGTTGCTTTGCAACTGCTCCCTTTTAGGGGCTGCCCTTGTCATAGGGGAAGGCATCTGAAGTCCTCAGCCCCCACCCCTGTCTCCCTGCTTGGCAGAAGGCATGATCCTGCTCTAAAGCAGAGACTCCTGTCCAGAGATAATTTTAGTTGCCACCCTTTAATGCATTGCTTATTAAACTCTCCACAGCCGTGTCTGCTCTCTGTGGATTTGCATCTGTATAAAACAGTATGAATTAATATCAGATAAGGACATTTCAGACTGTATTCTTGGGACTTATGCATGAAAGAGACTCTAAAACAAAGTATTGTGGCAAAGAATAAAACAAATATGTGCTTGCTCTACTCTTTTTTTTTTGTTGTTGTTTATGGCTTTGGAGTTTGCTATGTGGTGTTGAATTTTGGGGATTTTTTTGTTTGGTTTTGATTTTTTACCACTATGAGAGACACGGTACTGGTCTGGCTGGATTTTTGATCTGACACAATATTGACCATCCTCAGTAGTGTTCTTATGTTCAAAATATACTAGATTGCAAAGAAAAATAGTATTTGGTTCAGCAGTAACAGTTTCTATCTGTGGCAATCAACTCTAGACAATTTTTTTTTTTTTTTTATGGATACCTAAAATCTCAGAGGAAATTGTAACTGTAGGAAGTGCTCCCACTTTGGGGGTGTAGAAGGGAATACATAGGGCCTGATTTCTCTTGTGCTGCTTTGAGCTAGGAAGAACATTTTACACATAAATCTAGGTAAAATTTTGACCACTGGAAAGAAATTCTGCATGTTTACGGCTGTCTAGGATTAAATTGGTGGTTTATTTGCATATGTGAGGTTAAATAAACACATGCACTACTGCCAGGGTCTAAATTTGCTCTGCTTATGTGTATGTATTTGTGCATGTTACAGTCTCTTAAGCAGATGTCTAGAATGTGTGGAAATCTATGCTGGAAAAATGTTTATATACATTTCTACAATCACATATATACCTCCTACATATGCATGTATGTGTAAAGTGGTAGTTTATCATTGCCAAGTATGTACAATGCTTAAAAACACATTCATCAATACAGGTATTTGACTCTTTTATCAGTCCTGCCACAGAACCTATTTCCTGGGTGGGAGGAATAATGAAGGAGAAAAAGGTGCTATTCATATAAAATGGATCACCAAAACAAAGTTTCATGAAATGTTTTTTTCCTCATTTTTCATTAAACTTCTGCCATGTTAAAATATACATATTTTTTTTCCCCAGAAAAAGGTGTATTTTTCTAAAAGTCCTTTCCAAGCTTCTTAAATGCTACTCTTTCTTATTTCATTCTTCAAAGAGCAGCAGCAACGCTATCCTTCTTTTCAACTTCAAACTGTGCTGCTCTGTTGGTCCAGCACAGCAAGAGTGCTTTGAACCTGAGGAGAGAATCTAGCTCCTTTTTTTGGAACCTTGAGAAGGACTTTTTGAGAGAGCTGTAATTAGCATTTTCTTTTCACCCCAATGCATCTTTCTCTACTTGTGTAGAAATAAACCAAATAATAATAAACATATTTACACGTGTGGTTCTCTTGGGTCCAGCAGAGATGCCCTTTGTTCATACTTTATGGGGTTTTTTGGATCCTGTTAGCTGGACCTTTAGCCAGAGGTTGTGGTATCTATGAAACTTTTCACAGGCTGCCGGCTCTGTGTGGGGCAAGTGTGAATTGACTTTGGTTTTCTCTCAGGGGTGACTTTATTCTGCACAGAGTAAAAAGATTTGGTGAATGTCAAAGGAAGGAGCCACAAGCCATATTGATCTTGTTTGCTAGACAGGCAGCCCCTTGGTGGCTTTTATCCTTGGTGGCCCACCTTGGCTGCAGCACTGCGAACTGTGAATGCCAAGAAGACACCATGTGAATTCAAGCAAAGCTGAGCTCCACAGTTGCTTCCTGCTCTGTACTTGCACTTTGCCCCAGGTGATTTGACAGCCAGGGATCAAAGGCTGTAGTCTGGATATGTTCCTAGGTAAGGCCTTAACGGGGGTAAGTGCTGGAGTGGAAAGCAGAGGAAGTGTGCTGCTGCTTTTCCTCTGACTATAAATAGCCAGGTCATCAGTACAAACTTGGGCTGTCTGGCATCAGCCTTTCCAGCTGATTTGTGGGACACCACTGAGCACTAATACCACTCTTTTTACTCCTTTTGTCCTAGATGTTCACCCATGTCACCTCCATGTGAGATGTGGAACGTGTCACAGGTAAAATCAAAGACTCTGTGTTACTTTTGTTTATTTTAAATACTTGGTGGCTGGGGTCTCAGCCCACAGAGAAGCCCTTGCAGTACCTCAACAGGAGGAACCCTGGGGACTGCAGCAAGTGGTTGGGGTGGGTTTTTTTGTGGGGAAACCACTACTGAGGTGGTTCCACATGTGTGTCCTGCAGGAGACTTAGACCCTGAACAACTGGTACAGCAGAGAGAATGAGCTGCTGGTTTTGGTGTAATTAGGGGTGATAAAGTCAGCCAGTCTAAATGGGACAAGGGTGTGCCATGTTATTGCAGTGCCCCTGTGACTTCTGCGGGAAAGAACAGGCACACAGACTGGTATCAGTGGGAAAGAAAGGTTCTTATAAATGACCTCACTAAGGGAATCTCTATAAATTCAAATACCTTAAGAAACAGAGAATTCTAAAGTTAGGAGCATCTTCATCTTCCTTGAAACTGTATCTTTTTATCCATTCTTCTCCCAGCAATTAAATATTTCCTGGTCTATAAGCAGCTTTGTGTTTACAACACACTTTTTAGGCAGTAACTTGTCCAGATATCCTGTAGTAAGAGAAAACCCTTCAAGTGTGAAGGATTTGTTAATGGAAATTGGTTCAATAAAGCTTCCCTTTCCACCCTTGTCCCCCTCCTCACCAGCACATGCATAGACTAAGCAGAGGCTTGCTGCCTCTCTGTAGTAATGTGAATTTTGAGTTGTTGATAAATACAAGCAGGTTAACAACTAACATCAAAGGTTTACCAGATTAAAGTCAAAGGAAGATGGGATTTTCAAGGGCTTGAGTAAACAAAAAGGTTGAGATTCTCAATTATCTCTCTAATACAAGACTCAATAGGCTTAAATGAACAGAGGAACAAACGTGCCCGTTCTGCTGACCACCACACTACTGGGTTGCTTACTCTAAGTCAGTTAAAGGCTACATAAGGAATTAAAGATAAGGCAAATAGGTTTGTCTGGAGAGTGAGAGATCATTTAGAAAAGGTGACTGTTGTGTTTGATGTAGTAAGAGGTGGGGAAAAAACTAACTATGGCTTAATGGGCATAGCAGATTCTGAGACGTATGTGGCAATTATTAGTCATACTATTTGAATCCGAAAGGGCATTTGCTCAAAGGACTGCTTAGAAAGGTTCAGGCTGGAAAGAGGGAGCTAATAAATCTGCTCTGCTCCTCTGAGTATGTGGTGGGTTTTTTCTCCCCTTCCCTGAAAGTCTTAGGATACATCTTGAGAAGAGGATGATGAAATTTCACAAGTGTTGCAAGAAGGATAAGATTTGTACCTATTATTATTGCAGAGATTTTTAGTTCTCTCTAAAAAAGCCAAGTTTACCTGCTGTGAATATGGTTAGATTGACAATAGGACACATGTACCACCTGCTTCTATGAGATTAAGATAGTTTAAACAAAGCCATACAGAATGTGTCATAGATATTTATGAAGTGCAGAATTTCTAATCTTCTATCCACTGTTGTGCTGTCTCTGAGTAATACAAAGAGGAACCATATGAAATTAGAGATGAAGTAAAAAAAAGCCCAAGCACTGAATTTAACCCATCATCACATATTGCTCATACTTGAATTTAAAACACAAAGGAGCAAAATTGTGATTGCATTTGCAATTGTACACGAGGTCTGAAAGGTATAGGTACCTTTAAAAAAAACCCATCTCCTTCACTTCAAGTTCTGAATTTTTTATCTATTTTCTGAGACAGAGAGGGTGACTAGGAGTTATTTTTATTATGAATCCTTCATACTTCTTTTGTTAAGAATACCCAAGGACATCTTTTATTTCTGTGTCAATAGAATAAATGCATGTTGGCTGCTAGCTTAGTGTGCATACTCATACAAATTTTAAAAAGTATTTAAAGCCACATGCCATTCAAGACATGATGTTCAATTGATACAGAATAGTTACAGGTGAACAAATGTAAGTAGCTAATATTGACTATGCTATCACAGACCATGAAGTAGTTATTGTGCTTTCTTGATTGTATGAGAGGTCAGTGGAATTCAGTGTAAATTGAATTTTTGTCAAGAAGCAAAAATCTCAAGTTTTTCCACTTCTAAGTGTCTCACATGTTACTAAAGTGCTTCACTTACCTGCTTATAGTTGTACTCAGTTTGATCTACAACATTGACTCCCACCCGGTGCCTTAAAATTTTAGAGATTTGTTTTGGTCATCATATTACTGCCTGTTTTCCCAGTTTGTTGAACATAATGAGGGATCTCATACCACTGTAATGGAAATTATTTGATCTGTTCATTGACTTGACATTATGTATTAGTTTATGTTACAGTCTTATCACTCTTCTTTTCACTTAATGTTATCTTCTTCCACTAGTTCTAGTTTTTCTGAAAAGGGTATTTTGAGGAATACAATTTTATAAAAAATTAGCACTTTGTTATAGAGGAAAAAAGGATTTTTTAAAAATTTTATTTAGTGAGGGGGCTGGTAAGCCAGAGAGTGTAGAATATTCTGAGTAGTAAAAATTTAAAGTGGCAGCCTGGTACCATTTATGTGTATGGGTTTGCAATCTGGAATTTCTTCCAGATTTTATATTCATTTTGTCCAAGTGATGCAAACAGGGTTCCATAATTATGTCCATGTGAGAGCACAAAACCTCAGAGACAGATGTACGTTGTGCAAAATGGAGCACGCAGCTGAATGTAACGAAGCATACCATCTTCTGAGATGTTGCATCGAGGGCTAGATTTTAGCCAGCTTATGCTGTGTGCTGCCATCCTGCATAATATTATGAATGCAACTTTTCCATAGCTTTGTTTTCATTTGTTAGGTAATATAGGTTTTTTTGTGGTTTATTGTCTTCACAGATTTTGTAACAGCAGTTTACTATGAGCTGTGTTACATAGGTCTCTGGCTGGTTTTTGAATTTTGGAGGTAATAAAGCTTTTTTTTTTTTTTGCTTTATTCCCTTTTTTACATCTTAAGAAAATATGTGACCCCACAATTCACTGATCTCATAACAGACTGCAGTATTATTTCCAGTTGGATGTTGAAATGCTCAGTGGAAGGCAGCAGTGGTGTTCATGAGAGTTGCAGGAATGTGCTACATACTTCTCATAGGAAGTTAGGGGATGCTATTGAACACCACACCTTCTTGTCTTTTATCTTTTGCTAATTTTGCACTGCCCATTAACAAAGCTTTATCTCAACAAAGGTAAAATGTAAGGTGTTGCCTGCTTTGTCTGCAGTCCAACAACACAGTCTGCTGTAGCAGGCTGATCTCACCCTTTGCCATTATATTATTGTTGCTATGGTGAATTAGGAAAATGCTGGCTATTAACTTGATGTTGAATGAGACATTCTCATCTCAATGAGTGTAGATTTACCCACATAACTCTCCATAATGTGGAGGCATAGACTCTTGTTTCCCATACAGAAAGCTCTGTAGTTCGCAGCACCCTTTGAAACAGCTGTGAAGAGATCCTGTGTCACTGTCATGCCAACTGAATGGATGACTTTTACTTAAAGAGAAGAAATAATTCAGAGGCCTGCCTCTTTTGCCTGGAAAAGGAGTGAAAAAGAAGCTCACTCTGTATTTTCATGTTCATTAGGGTTCCATGCAATTACTAATGAGAAATGAACCAAAATTACAAATTGAGCAGGTAAACCGGCTGCAATTGGGTTTCCATATGAGCATACTCCTTCAGGATTGCTACTGCCAAATCAGTAAAATAAAGCTAAAACCCCCACTTTTTGACACTTCTTGTGCCAGTCTGGAAGGTGCTAAGAGTTTCACGTCAGTTATGTGCTAATGATTGCAGCATGCAAGCAGTGAGCAAGTGGGAGGACTCTCATAATTTTTGGAGAAGAAGCAAATCTTCCACATGTTCCCCTCCATTATGTGGAAGAGCAGCTCTGTTATTTTTGTGGCTCTATCCTTCACCTACTGCTGGTCACAGAACACTGGGTGTGTAGAGGAGGAGACAACCAGATAGGTGGAGGAGGATGAATACTATGCCACTTTCTGAGAGATGGAAATTGTGAGGGCATGAAGGGGTCCAGTATTACATTTTCAGTGAAGCCCTGCCTACAAAGAGCAAAATATGACTGGACTGTGGAGTTCAGCTGCAATAAAAATGAGGTTTGTGACTCTCTTGGGAATCTAGGATAAGCAGAAAGGACAGATTTTTGTCTTGAAATTTTTGAAGGTGGGGCAGTGTCACGGTGGAAGCTACATTCAGTAGCTCTCTCTGTCTCCAAACCTAGACAGGGTCCTCCACTACATTCCTGAGTGCCCATCTCCATGAGGGGACAATCACAGCAATCGTGTCATTTTGCAAGAGAAGGGATGACTTATCCTGAAAGCAAGAAAAATTTTGTCTGTTGCAGTGGTCATAATGCCTGTTACGAACCCCACATTTCAACTGAGAAGAGTGATGAACTGTATTTAATAATAATGACCTGTAACACTCGAAAGGAAGCCACCAAGAAAGAATGTTAAAGCATAAGAGAAGATGGTATCTGTTTCTGCGCAAGCCAAGTGCGTAAACAGTGAGTCTTAATTAGCTCTGGCAAGAAGACTGTTGCACAAGTTAACAGGAGGTGTAAGGAGCATCTGCTTGCCTTGTTCTAACTGACACAATGGATCTCTTACATTGCAAAAGAGACAGTGCAGATGCTTTAACTTACAGAGCAGAGTCTGCCACCTAGACAGATGTCACCCTTCAGGAAAAGAGAAACTTCAGACGTGGCTTTTCTTATAATTGAAAAGCATTGTCAGCTTGGCAGCTCCTTGTATGTTTAAATGACAGATATTCATACTAGTTGAAAATGAACCCTGCTCAGCAGACATTGGCAATGTTTTGTTATTTCCCTCTTTCTCATTTCTAAAAGGATAGTAGATCATTTCTGTTCATTAGACTTGATAGGAATTAGGCATGGAAAATCAATTCCCTCAGCCTCTTTTCATCCTGAGGCTGTCCCAGGTATTCTGTCTTGGAACTCCTTAGTAACATCAGCTGTGGTATGTGAAAGCAGTGCTGAAAACTGAAAGCAAAAAAAGCTAATTTTATCCTAGAAACACCAGCATCATCTTTTGCCCATTTCCCTTGCTAACATCCTCTTCTTTTTGGTTGTGCCTACCCAGCATGTGGGAGCAGTCACACTTATCTAGGCAAAAGGAACGTTAGAGTAGCCTTGAAATACGTTCTCCTACCCTACCTCCACGTTTACTTACCTATCACATCATCAGGTAGATTGCTTTTACCATTATGCATGGCTTTATGAATAATGCTTTAGTGCTATGGTCTGCTCAGTAAGGAATCAGTGCAAAGCATTATCTTTCCCATATGTATGATTCAGAAATACACTTTCTTACTAGTGTAAGAATTTGTTTCAGTTTTGAGTCCTGTGCTATCTCAAGAGACAGTCCTGCAGCATAGCTGTCTGATGAATGACGCTGTGCAGAAAAGCAAAATGAGACAAAGAGGTTTTGTCATAGGAAGTTGAATTATTGTGAGTTTCAATTAGCAGCATTTTTTCTCTGTCCTGGAATGTGTGGATCTGAAATTCATGAAGATTAATTTGAATCTTTACAGCACTTGAAAATCTGAATTGTTTCACCTGCTGTCCAAACATTCAGGATAAAAAAAAACCCCTGATTTGCTGTCTATGTTGTTACTCATCAGCAAATAGAATAACAAAGGGATAAGGTGAGTCTCAATTACTTCAGGATCATTGTGTAAATTTAGTAAAAAACATTACAAAGTTAATCTTCTGGTTTAACTGGTGTAATTTAATTACATCTGTGATATTAAAGGCCTTTACTGCAAACCCCAAGGACTCTAAAGCCAGGTCACTGTCTTCTTGCAGGCCTGTATGTGTCCAGAAGATAGTAAACTTGCAAATATTGATGATGTTATCTTAATAAAGCAGTTATTAGGGTGCCTTTTTTTTTTTTTAGGGCTCCTCCTCCTTGGATTCTAGAGAAAGATGACTTTTTCACTTCATTATGTGGTAAGTTTTGGACTGATTTTCACAGGATGTTGTATCCACATTTTATTCCAACAGATTGCATGAAATACAAAGAAATTGCATGAAATACAAAGAAATTGTAGATAGAAAAATGTTGTTTATTTTGGTTTTAACAAAACATTTCCAGTGAAAAATATGTGCACTATGGAAAGGCAGTTTTAGAAGCTAGGCAGTGTTTGTCTCTAGTACTTTGCTGCATTAAAGGTGTCATGCTGCTGTTTAAAGGTGTAGCTGCCTTATCACCAGTAAATGGAAAGCTGGAGCTGACCACAGGTGAATGCAGCTGGAGTCCAAGAACAGCAACCCTGCAAGAAGATGGACTAAGAATCCTTAAGCTTGTAGAGAAGGCATTAGGTTTGAATTTCATGTGGTTCTTTCTATAAAACCATTTTTGTAATAAAATTGGCATCAGGAAAGGAATTTTTCTTTCTCTGAGTGTTTTGCTGAGAACAGGACGAGGAAAGAAACATTGCTACAAGTTCTGGCAGTGTGAATGTGTGTGGTGCCAACCTGAAGCTTCAAAAAGTACAAGCCAAGCATCATAAAATCCTGACACTAGTTCAAATATTTCCAGCTTTTTAAAAAAATTCACACATGCTCTGTTCTTAACACTTCATTTTTACTTAAAGTTTTCACTTGACTGTGGGATCTGAGACTTCGGGAGAGATACCAAGATAAAAAACAAATATTCTTGTGGGAACGGGTTGAGTTGTCTGTAATCAAACAGCAGTGACTATAGTTAAGTAAGTTAAGTTGTTTTTCCTTTACTTGACTTTAGCTATTCTGTTAGGGCAAAAGCAAAAATAAGGGAAGGTACTATTGTAGAATGCTTGTAATTCTAAAAAGTTCTAAAAATCTTGAAACTCTGTAGTATTACAAGGCAAAATGTAGAAAGAGAAAGGATTAGGACTAGAAATCCTATTTCCAGCCTCTGG
Source organism: Leptocoma aspasia (assembly GCA_013399835.1). Lineage (NCBI taxonomy): Eukaryota > Metazoa > Chordata > Aves > Passeriformes > Nectariniidae > Leptocoma > Leptocoma aspasia. The sequence goes on from VXAX01000269.1 coordinate 543,345, forward strand.
AAGAGAAAAAGTACATTAGCCTGGAAAGAAAGTCTGAGATAACACAGTTTTGATTTTTGACATTTAGAAATCACAGAGTCTGCTTGGCACCAGTCCTCAATTTCCACCTGCAGAACTCAATCAAAGGACTCTGCAAAGCACAGTAACTGTTTAATTTCTAAGTCTTATTGAACAGTGTTGAGATTGCTTTAAACTCCAGACCTTGGAAACAGTTGTGACAGCAAAAATGACAAAGACAAAAAAAAAAAAAANAAAAAAAAAAAAAAAAAAAAAGTTCTTAGTATGTGAAAGTATCCTGCTGCTTACTTTTAAATTTTCAGACTTGCAGCTCCTGTTAAAGCCAAGGCAGATTATTTGGAAAAATATTGGCTAAAGATCCTGGTTTGTATGTGTTTGTTTGTTTTAGCTGATTTGGTGTCATCATAGTCTCCTTGTAGTAAATAATTGTTCTTAAAAAGAAGCCCAGATACAGTGAGATACAGTGGTAAGAAAAGCATTTCCTAGATAAAAATCCTTGCAGTCCAAAGACTGGTATTCAGGCATTCCCAGGTGAAAAATAAACTTCCACTGGGGATCTTGTGTGTTACTGTTGTTTATCATACACATTAGCCCTGCTTATAAATAATGTGAAAGAGTTCCAGGGGTCTCTTCAGCTACAATAAACTTTATACCTGTGACAGGATGTAGCTTTTAGACTTACACAACTTTTTGAAAATTGTAATATTGTCAGGCCAGCAGGGGAGAGGCTAAAAATCCTGTCTCTGGAAAGGTTCCTGAGAGTTTTACATTTGGCTATAGAAAAATCAAGATTTTTCTTAAGAATTTCTGAAAAATCTTGATATCCTTCTGCATCCACACACCCTCAATTAGTTTATAATTGTTAAAAATTATCATAGAATCATTAAGTATGGAAAAGGCTTCCAAGGTCATCTAGTCAAACCTTTGGCCAAATACCATCATGTCAAGGAAACCATAGAGCTAAGTGCAATTTCCAGCTGTTTCTTGGACGTTTCCAGGGATGATGACTCCACCACTTTCCTCGGCATCCTGTTCCAATGCTTTCCCAGCCTTTCAGAAACTCTTCCTGATGTTCAACCTGAACCTGCCTTTTTCCTCATCATTTGTGACTGTGTTCCCCCCATGTCTAATAAAGAATGGAGGTTTTCCTTGTGTGTCCTTTTGTTGTTAATGTATTTATAAACACATTATTATCTTTCACAGCAGTGGCCAAATTGAGCTCTAGCTGAGCTTTCACCTTTCTAATTCCATCTGTACGTGACCTAATGACATCCTCGTAGTCTTCTGGAGCTGCCTGTCCTTTTCCAAAGGTCATAAGCTCTCTCTTTAAGCCTAAATTCCAGTGAAAGCTCCCTGTTCAGCCAGGCCAGCATTCTTCCCTGCATCCCTTCATCTTTTGGCACACGGGGATGATCTGTTCCTGCACCCTTAACATTTCTCTCTTAATGTATCTCCTTCCTTCCCTGTCCATTCTGAAGAGCTTGTATCCATCCATTGCACCACTCCAGTCATGTGTCATCCCACCACGTTTCCATGATTGGGATGATATCATACCTCTCCTACTGCCCCATGGCTTCCAGCTCCTCCTGTTTGTTACCCATTGTGAGCACATTTGGTGTAGAATTTCGCCATTTGCCTCTTGTCTGATTTTTGTGGAGAAATAATTTGTAGCTCAAAATATGGAGTGTGTGAAAAGTAGGCTTGGCACAGTCATGTGGATTATGTGATGAGTTGCAACTTACCCTACAGAATGAAATTTAACTGGATACTCCTAATGAGCTCATAGGGAGAGAGATGTGGCCCATATTTTTCAGTATCTAATGATGATATTAAACTTGCCTTACAAAGGTAGCTGGACAACTTATATCTGGTTTTATGGTCTGTAGATAGGTACTGTTATTTTGTAGGTCTATATCCTCTTATTATCCTATATGGCCTATAGACAGGTATAATACCCATTATTATGACCTTCAACAGCAGCCTGGGCTGCAGGGACTGTACAGTAATAGAGTTTAATACCTTAGAAGGCAGAGAAAGGTAAGTATCAATAAAAACCCAGAACTTCATAAGAGCAGATTTCATTTTTGACTCATTAGCTGTTAGGAAGGATCCCACAAGTATCTGCTTTGGAGGCCAAAGGATTTTGGAGGTGTTGGAAGACTTTGAGGCAGCCTTGAAGGTATGTTGAGAAAACAAGGAAGGATTTTATAGGCATGGTAATAGCAAGCAGAAATGCAAGGAAGATTCAAGCCTCGCAAATTAGGTCAAAAGTGGGACAGAAAAGGTTCACATGCCTGGGGTCTTCTTTGCTTTGGTCTTAACAGCTAAAGTTAGCTGCAAGTTCCTTTGGCAGGAAGCAGTGGCAAAACAAATGGCAAGCCACTAACAGTAGAGTAGGGTCAAGTTACAAACCTCTTGTGAAAACTGGACACATACAAGCTGGTAAAATGTGACAGAAAAAAAATGACTGAAAAAAGCCAGAACAGATTTACCAAGGTTAAACTGTGCTCCATTGTCTTATATTATGAAACAACTTAGTCAATAAAGGGAGTATTTTGAATAGCATCTACCATAATTTTAGCAAGTCATTTGTCATGGTCTCCCACAACACTTTTGTTGACAGTCTTGTGACACGTAACACTCTTCAGATAAGTGCCAAAAGTTGTGTGGAGAACTAGCTAGGCTGCTGAGCTCAAAGTTGTTGGCTAATGGCTTAAAGTCAAATTTAGACCTGGCCACAAGTGGAGTTCCTCAGAGATCGACACAGAGTTTGATACTGTTCAATATCTTTATAAACGATCAGCATGAAAGGCTTGAATACACTTGTGCTAGGTTTGCTGATTATGCAAGACTGGGAAGAAAAGTAGAACATGAGAAGGAAAAGCTACCATACTGAGGCACCAACAGTCTCAAACCTGTCTCAACAAGGTTTTAAAAGAGATGAATGTGAACTTTTGATTCATCAGTTTGGGAGAGATTGAAAAATGAAAGGAGGTTTGGTGAATGTGTCACCAAGATGATTAGACCATTAGAGAGCTTGATGTATAAAGGAAGTATGAAGAAATTTGGTTTATTCAAGCTAGGGGAGTGAAGGCTTTGTCTGGCATGAATCAGTTTTCCAATGTCTAAAAGGTAGCTATAGATAAAATGGAAGAACTCTCTCATAACTATGCAGATAAAGGCAACAGGCATGGACAGCGTCAAGGCACCTCCCTCTGATTATGGCAAGACAGAGAACCATGAGAGCCCATGTGTTGACAGAGAAATGGTAGGATCCTGTTCCCTGGAAATATTAGAGCCTGATTCACAGGTGTCTGTGTAATCTGATACAAGGCCCTGATTTCAACAGCAGGTTGGATCAGATGAATTTGAACCCCATATGAGAAGTTTCAGCATCACTCAAACTAGCTGAGTTGTGCACACACAAATACACAGGCAGAAGCTGAATTTACTATTAAGACTTTGGGATTACAGTCAAAATAAATGCATAATGTGGGTGTATTATTGTGCAAGCTAGGCAAGACTGATCTTAAGGCTTCTGAAAAGCTTGCTCAGGCCATTTATGAGCTGGGCTGGTAAAGTTATCTGCTTCATAACATCCAGCTTAACAGCTACTATTTTCTTACTATTTTTTTATCATTAATGATACTTGGAACTGTAATAAGAAGTAATAAATAATCACTCATATCCAGCATTCTACAGGAAATTGAAGACTCTGGGATTTGATCTTATTGGATTCCCTTCATGTAATTGTCTGAAAGACCCACGTTGTCATTATTGGAAGAGAAGATACTAGCAAGAGATAAAATCCGTGGTGTTGATATTTACTAATGAAATAGGTTTAGTGGTCCACTCTAGAAAAGATATTGAGGCACATGAAAGTTGTCCTAAAGAAATGGATGGATCAGTGACTGTCAGCGATGGCTATGAACTAAATGTGTGGTTCCTTTTTTCTGACATTATGACAGGCACAATTTGTTGCAGTGACTTTATCTTGTACGTTGGACACTCAGAAACAGTGAAAATAAACCTTATTGCATAGCTGGCTTTGTCTAGGAAGGAAACATTTTATTTTGAGTAGTTTTCAGTACTGCATAATCTGTGATGAAAGCAAATGTGGGTGGAAATTGTTTCACTTAGTTTAATATTTCAGTAGCTGTGTCACTGGAGTGTGCTGGTGGGGTTTGTTGTGTGGTTTTCTTTTTTTTTTTTTCTTAAGCCTACAGTTGAAACATTTATCTCTGTACAAGTGTGCTGAGCATATATCTTTGAATATGGTATCAATATATCCTGACCCAGATGAAAGCTTCCTAAGTCAGTTTTTTGCTCAATCCTGTTTTTGCACATTAGCTGTGAACAGGATTATTCTTTAGTCTGTCATTCAAGCTGTTCAGAGAAAAAAAAAAAAAAAAAGAAAAAAAAGGAGAGGGGAGAAAACAGATTCTGAGTTTTTCTGTCTGACAAGGGACCAGCAGGATGGTGACCCAAACTTCCCATATCACTAAAATCTACAACTGCTTCTGATATGTATTACAGAGCATCCAACTGACATACTAGAAACAGCAAGAACATATTTTTGATATTTTTCCACCTTTAATGAGAATTTAAATACTCATTGGGATGTAATTGTAGCATTATATTTAAAGACATCTTCTAGAGGAACACTAGCACAGAAGTGTCTTGCCCTGTTCTGCCTCCTGGGGCTTGTGTGGAAGGACTTTCCTAAGTCTTCTTGTGATTACCTAGGCTGCTCCAGTAAGGGAGGATTCGGTGCTGTTGTGTAGCAGTGGATCAATAACTCTGGAAAGCAGAGACAGAATTCTGTTTGTCCCTGGGATGTATTTAGTGATGGCCCTGGCAGGCCAGATTTCCCTGTGATGTGTCAGTTTGCCTTGGTGGTCATCCTGAGATTTGTTTCCTGAAGGTTGAAAGCAGAGATTAGTCATCTTTAATTTTGGTCTGTATGTGGGGACCAGGACCTGTAGTGAGTGAGAATTAGAGTCACTTGAAGCAATGGCTTTTATGTTGGTGTAATAATAACTGAATGTTCAGAACTGCTCTACATCTCAGGCTCTCAAGAAGGATGTGAAATGAACTTTTGGGGACGCACCATATCTGTTGTACCATGATTCACCTTGCTACATAGTCATCATAAGGCAAAAGTCTGTGGCTTAGCCTCTTTCCTTTTTAGTGGTTGCAGCTCATTCCCTGTCATGGAAAGACCTTCAGACAGGCTCAAAGTGAGGGCTCCACCCAAAGGCCATCATTAAGGAATTGAAATGACACCATTGCAGCGTGGTACAAAGCCACCCTATCCTGCCTTGCTATGATAAAGGCATTTCCACTCTGGAACCAGTCTGTCAGTTTCTATTCAGATCTTTAAAACATGGTTTTACTTTTCTATCTCCTTTTTCCACATATCCAGGCTGAGCATCAGTAGTTATTCAAACCATACTGCTTGGTTCAGCAATTAAATGCAAATGGTTAATTCCTGTTTCCTCTGTATGGCCTTGTCATTCTAGCAGTAAAGCTGTCTGAAGTATTTCACTGTGCCCTGTTTTGTCTTTGAATGGACAGGAGTCCAGCACATAGCAGAAAGAAGTAAAGTTCCTCGCCATAAGACTCTGTTTATCAAGTATATTTGTCACTGATAAAATTTAACTTGTGGCAAAAAGAACACTGAATTTTCTTCAGCAGACAGCAAAGTTTCCTCATCTCATTTTTCTCACTGCAGAGAGTTTGTTTTATTCCTTCTTTGTCTCCAGCACTGATCTCTTTCATCCTGATATGCAGGATGAAAGTATGCATCCTGATTTGTTCTGCTGAAGTAGCAGGGGATTTCAGCATCCTGACTCTGAAATGTATTATGCCTGACTTCTGTTTGGATGTGCAGAAAAAGGACATTGCACAAGGGGCCTCTTCCCACCAGAATACTCCACAAGGGGTTTGGTGTAATTGCAGCTCTTGCGTTTCCCTGAGAACAAAGGCTTTTAACTTCTTCCCCAAATATTCTGTGGAAAGATAAATTTAAGGCAAATGTTCTCATCGCACCAACTAAAGGAATTGTTTGGCTGTGGAAAGAGCTTTGAACAGCTCTCCTGAAGATACAGGTATCTTTCTATTGTACCCCTCTTCTGCCTGATTTTGCCTTTGAATTTCTGAGTGGACTGAAGCAATTCTTCATTATTCCATTTGAGACCAGAATTTCACGGGCAGAATTACTGTCAAGCATAGGTAATTCTTGTTCTGGAAGAAGTGATGCACTTTCTTTGTGAGGGAGAAGCAGCAATATGTTTATCACTAAACACAGAGATTTAACAAGGCTTGATAATAAATGTGACAGTGGTTAGCAAAATTCATTCACGAGATACATTTGGTTATTTACTGCATAGAGGACAAGGTCAGGCAAAAATATCAGGGAGACCCTCTGACTGAGACATAAGGTTCAGAAAGGACCCCCTTGCATTTGGAACTCCTTCTCAGAGCAGGGTTTATATGTATCTGGATCCAGACTTAGACACAAAACATTGACCAAGGCTGGGATTAAATGTGCAAATCAATCCTTTGTATTAGTTAGCTAAGATTTCCAAATTTACCAGGCTTCTAATCACTGAGAATCTGTTGCAGCAAGGAATCTCTCAGCCTCAAGAGTAACCTTGAGAGGCATCTGTACTCAAGGGTGGATCGTTCTGTGCAGAAGAGCTCAACAGGTCCTGGACTGTCTACTGTTACGGAGTAACAACGTTATAGACATATTTGCAGATTGACGGCAGAAATTAGTTTCTTCCAAACTTGTCCTGAGTCAGACTTTGACCAGCATTATGGTTTGGGGAAGGAGAGTGTGTGTGTGGTGTGGCTGTTGTGTTACCTGTCTCCCCTGAATCTGCTATGAGTCAGAGGCAGTCATCACAGCCAGACACGCTTGTTGCCATCACTGCTGGTGGTAATGGGGTGAGCAAAGTTATGGGAAATAAAGGTCAGCTCGGGCAGCGGGGTGGAGCACACTGTCACTATTCTGGATGGTTCTGATGATATATGAAACACTAAAAAAAGATCATTCAGCTTGGTGTGTCTTAAAAATTGTGATATCCTGCATGAAGTAACAATAACATCAGTCTCTCTTCCCTTCATTTATTTTGCAGTATGCAAAATGCATTTGTCCTTAAAGAATTCGATTTTTTAAAACCTGAAAATGTAGAACTAGAACTTGGTCGACATCTTGAAAGTTTTCAGACTTTTAAGTTGGAAATCTCCATCTCAAACAAAGTTATGAGATGTTATATCCTCATTGGATCTTTTTCCCATGAAAACACTTGTGGAAAGATTTATAGACTGTTCTAGAAATTATGTTTCCAAATAACTGATTCTAGAATTCTATGTTATTCCAGTAAGAATAGAATATTCTCTGTTATATCAGCAGAAAAAAAATAGTTTTGCACCAAAGGAATATGAATGACATGAATATAATACAGAATAGTTAATAAATAGTATTTACAAGGACCTGAAATCCCCCACATCCTGATATTTAAATTTTCTTTTATTCATATAACCAATTCTAATCATTCATAGGCAAAATTTCAAATCATTGCATGAGCACTTACTTGGAGTCCTTCTGACAAATTCCCTTCCAGCAATTGGGAAGCTTTTCTTAACAGGTCAGAAGAATCTTCAGCAGCATCAGTTCTACTAAAAGGGTAGAAAGAACCTTGTCTTGCTCTCAGCAAGAAAGTTATAGGGAGAGGAATCAGACTGCAGAGGTGAGCTGGAAAGTTACGTAAAAGATCACGCACCAAGATCCTAACTCAATATAAGTAATGTGATTTGGGGCTGATTTTGGAAAATGCTGAGCATCTGCAGAGCTGTTGAATTTCAGCTGGCATTTTGTTCCTTGCTTTTGAGAACTGCAGAAAACCTGCTAGGTCATGCAAATAGAAAGCAAGGTAGGTAAGATCAGTTTGTGAGGTCATGATTTTAGGAGTACTCACTGGTAGATGTGGGGATCCTGATCCTCTTTTTATGTCAATAACCAGTACATAAGCCTGTACAGTAACCAGTACATATGTTTTGCATAACGTGGCACAATGCTGGAGCATTAGCTCCATAGGTGAAATGGGAATGCAAAATGGAAAAATCCTAAGTGAGACTTTCCTTAGGTTATGCCACTGTTTTTCCAGCTAAAAAGAACCTAAACCAAACCAAAAGCAAACAAGCAAACCTACCCCCCCCAAATAGATAAATAAATAATTCAACTAAAACTCCAGAGCTCTTTCACGCTATTTATGTCACAGGCATCACAACTCAGTATTAAGTGGTGTTGTGTTGTCTGACATCCTTCTTTTATTAACATGTTCTTCAATATGGTAAACCATCCACTACATTTTTAAATTCTTTTTCAAAGTATATCAAATTATTTCTGCACTGGTTCAGTATGAAATGATGCAGTTATCATAGAGATAAAGGACAAACAAGCTTTAACAAAAAGGGTTTGGGAAATTGCAAAATGATAGAAAATATATAAATTCTGAGGTAATATGGGAACCTGTCAGAACATACTTTCTTTTCACTGTTTATATTCCTGTCATGACATTTTTTATATCTGTGCCTAAAGAAAGTATATAGCTGTTTCATAACATTCAAATACAAGGAAAGGTGAGGGATGAAATCCAGATCTTACCTCTGGAATTCCTCATTTTTCTGCATTTATGCTGGGCTTTTAACTTTATTATGAAGTCATTACAGTTTATCATGCCAATAGGTATATAGGGAGTGTTAACCACAGACCACTGACAGAATAAACCATGCATTCACAGTAAGTATCGCACTAAAAATTCTATGAAAAATTGAGCATATTCATGAAGTGTTTCTTTCGTTAAACAACAATTCCTGCTTCCTCAGCCTTCTATACCCAAAGGCATTTAAACACACTAGGCTGAATACATTCAAACCATGCTGGAAAGAGAGAACCATATAAAGTAGTTACCAACAGCTCTTTCCAATGTGTTTCTCTCTCAGCTTACTTCGACAGATGAGAGGGATCAAAATATAATTGAATTAAAGAAAGCCTATGTCTATATAAGCAAGTGAATCTGCAGAGCAAAACCCTGTGGCCACCCTGTGTTTGTGGGGAAAGTGGGGAAGTTCCTTCACCCCATCTCTGAAATATGTCTTCTGGCTTAATTTTATCCTAAAGGGGATATGGATCATCAGCTCTGAGACTGTCATCTAAAGTGAGGCGAACACAGAAGGGTTGAGAGCTTGGCTTCAAAAGTACACCCTGGGCCACATACAATCAGTGGTGCAGACTTACCCAGACTGCAGGATTTTGGGTCAAAAAGATCCAAATACCAGCATTCAAAACAGTAATCCAGTGTCCTAACTTATTTTAAAAATTAGGACTCCTTAGAATGATGTTGACAAAAGTTAAGGTTGACATGAATGTGACATGGCCTTCTGGGATGGACTTGCAAGACAGAAGGGTTAGGTTAAAGCAGCTGATGTGATTTGTATCTGGTAAATGTTTGACATGGCTTTGCTGCAATGTGCTGGTACACACTGCACAGGTATTCCTTGGTGTGGTTAAGATCTTGTCCAGTGAAAAGTGATTTCCCAGGAAATTGCCATACATTTAGCACAGTGTTATTATGGTGTCTTGAAAAATGAAATGGAAGAAATAGCCGTACATTTGGTACAAAGATATTATGGTGTTTTGCAAATTGTAATGGAAATGAACCTAAATAACTGGTCTATAAAACTACTTCTGAAATATTCAACTTTTTACAGAGACTGAAATATTTTCTGCAGAATAATGGGAACTTCCATATTGTGTAGGGCAATTTGTATATCTGCTGTAGTGGTTTTGACATGTACTTCAGAAGAGTAGCTACTATAATAGTAAAATATATTTTATTTTCCTCTTTTTTTTTAACTGTTGTACCTTCCTATTAAGATGTACTTATGCTTAGACCATGATGATTTGTAGTTTTTCTATTGCTCTTGGAACTAGAGCCTCAGCTGTGTAACATGAGGACAATTTATTGAAATAGCTTCTGTCAAAACATACTAATTATCTTGCTTTTAAACTCATTTTTTGCTTTGCTTGCTCTCTTGAAGAATTGAGGAATTAGTGGATAATGGGATGATTCAGATTAAGAGAGTGCTCTGGATGTCCAGCCTCCTATTATATTAGTAGTAATTTTACAGTGTTGTTTAAAAACCAAGATAGAAGTGTGATACTTTTTCTTCAAAACTACATAGCTGTATCACAGTGTTTCAGAGAAGTTCTGTAAAGTACTGTCTTCTGTCATCTTGAGAAAACTATGCATTTCTAGTGTTGGATTTTAAGAAAATCAATCTGCTTACCTTATCTGCTTACTTTAGCAGGTGACTGTGTCATGATCTCAAAATATCAACATGGAGAAAACCATGGTCCTTTAATCTAGGCAGAAAAATGTGTAACAAGATCAAGTGTCCAGAAGCTGAAATCAGATAAATTCAGATTCTCAAAAAGCAAATTTTAATCATTTATTTATTTAATCATTATAGCAACTTATTGAAGGATACTTTGAATAATATATCAAATGAAGTATTTAAATAAAAAATAGTTGTCTTTTGAAAACTATGTACTCTAATTCAGAAGTTATGGACTGATGTACAGATTTCTGCACTAAAAATCAATGGTCTACTCTAGGAAATCAGTGTGGATAATCAGAAGTGTCTCTTATGTGCATCAGCATTGTGTATATTTTTATTAGTGGCTTTTTTGTTTAAATTCCATGTTGTTCCTCAACTTCAAGCAGGTTTTAGGATCCTGACAATCATTATAGAACAATTGCAAACACAGCTGAAATTGTGAGTATGATAAGCAAGGATAGATGGATCACCTGAGATATAAAACACACTTTGCTAATTGTTGTGAAATACAGCAGAGTAGAAGAGCTCTGAGCTGTCTCGATGATCACAGCCATGCTTTCAGTGTTAGACAAGGTGTTTTCCATGCAATTCTATCACTGGAACTGGCAATGTACATCTGGATTAGCAGCTGGAGGAGAAAACAGTTGTTTGACTCAACCAAGCCCATGAGACTGCATTGTAACATAGGCTGTGACAGTGCAAAAGAGCTGTTTTAAGTGGTATAGATTTAGGGAGATGTGGGCTCTCTTAGTTCTGCCTGCTCTGCTTTGGAAGTGGGCAATAGAAGGCTGCTGAGGAGAGAGGCTCATGGTGTGTCTTAGGGCACTCTGGAAACGGTGGGAGTACTCAGGGCTCTGCACAGTCACATTTTGTGAAATAAAAGCCGTCTGAGTAGTGGTGGCAGCAACTCACTCAAACAGCTCTGATGAAAGAATCAAAACTCTGGTAAATTCCATGAACCTGTAAATTACTCTGGGTCAGTTTTTGTGTATATGCCCATCCTGCACTGTAATGGTGCAAGCCTTGACGTGTTCAGGTGATTCATAGACCAGACTTTTTCCAAAGTTCATTGCATGAAGGAGTGTGTGAGTAAGAACACAGTCTGATGGCCACAGCCAATGATGCCATGGTTACGAGTAGTAAACATAAAGATGCCTTTAAAGTGATAAGCCTTCAGAAGTTTCCTAAATTGACTTACCAGAGGCTTTTTCTTGCTGATATTTCCCATATGGTGGGCTGCTGTATGGGAAAGCAGTGGATTCTTCAGCCTTGCACTGGTCCCCATTTCTTATCAAAACAGGAGAACCTGATTTCAGGTTATCTAACAAAATGAAAAAATGAAGAATTCTTATTTTAGGTCAATAAAAATAGGATTAAGTTATAGAAAGGCTATGTGTGCCTTCACAACTGACATGGCCTGGTAGAAATGAATCTTTAGAGTGAAACTTTTCTGATCATTCTCATGTTTGCCGTGAGGTTCCTTTGTATTTTTGTTGGAATGCCTTTGTTGTGCTTTTGGAGTGCATCTTCTGACTTTCTTCAAAAGGAATTGTTTCCATTTGGTGCCATCAAATGCTTTTTAGAACCACATGTACATATTTGAGAGAAATATCAAAGGATGCAATTTGGAATTAGTCTGGTTCCCTCCTGTGCCCTAGCAATGTGAGCTCTAAGGAATGGTAAGATGAGCTGGCCCAGCAGAAGTTATTTCACTGAAATAGATAGTATTACCATGTATTAAATTACTGCTCCATGTGAGCCTGGATGGGAGCATCTAGCTGTGGCAGACTGTCAGGCAAGGAGTAGAGCTTTTATTTTTCTGGCAATATCTGCCGAGTGCTTGTGCTCAGTTCTGATCTGGGCAGGGGTCACTCCTGTAATTCTAGGGGCTGGGTTAGAAGTGGGATTAATGCAACGATTTGAAATGCCGTGTACTACTCATGCCAGAGGAAGCTTCAAACTAGATTTTGTGCTGTCATGAGTGTTTCCTTAAGTCTGTGTTTGGAAGGGCATTTATGTAGCTTTAGAGTCATGATTATGGTTAAAATTTGTGAAGTCGACATAGACTGGAGTGAGTTGTAGTGGAAGGGGCCTTAGAACTGTGTTTGACTCCATTAAAGTAAGAATTATTTTTATTTTATTTCTGTGCAGAAAAGCTATACTTCAGTGGTTTTAGTGTCTCTTTAATAAAACAAAACCAAAAGTTATGTATTCAGAGGGACCAAAGGAAGGGAACAAATAAATGGTATTTTTCTCATATGGCTGATAATGACTTATGCCTGTCATTGCTATTCCCTGTTTATTTGACCTATTAATGGAGGGCAAAATTCCAAAGAAATGTTTAATTAACATTTGTAATTAGTATTACAAAAGACCCTGCTTTATAGAACAGGCAGCCCAGAGAGGAGGGTCAGGAAAAGACAAGCTCTTCACCCTGTAATTATTGCAGCTCTCCGTAGTGCTCTCATTCATCCCATTAACATCACAGTGGGATGGTGCCACTGCAGGCTACTGGCAGGTGTCTAACTGCCTTCCTCCTGGGGAGACTTCTACAAAAGAGGTCCTGATCTGCAAATAAGTTTGAAAGCTTGCCAGTGGAGTTCCTCATTCAAACTTCGAAGTCTTCTGCTTCCAAAATACCCTAAAGACTTTCAATTTCTATAAACAGTGATGTTCTGGGCAAGTGCTTGCTTTTTAACTGTGGAAAAGAGAGGGAAGAAATTGAGGTTTGTCTAGCAAAATATACTACTTAATTAACATGTTCCATTAAAAAAAAATAAAATAAGCTAGCTAGAAGGGAATTGTGGCTGGATAAACTAAAGGAAAACCTGAGTCATCACTTGAAAAGCACTGAAATGCAATCAACCCATAAAAAAGGCATCTGTCAATTTTCTGTGTGTGAGTAAAGCTTTTCTTCTTCTGGAATGTCTTTCTTCTTCAAATGAAATTAAAACAACAATCATATCAAATACTCTAGTTCAGAAAATGATAGTATATATTTTATGGAAAAAGAAATGAATTTGCTTTTACTTCTTTGTAAGACATATAAAAATGACATTATTCAATTCTGTGACATTCAGGTTTTTCCTAAATCCCCAGCTCCTGAATTTATACAAGACTCTTGCCCTTGAATGAAAAGTAATTAGTGACTTTCTAGCTGTAAAAGCATATAATGAATACCAAGATTACATAAAGTAAGGAAAATAAAGCCCTATAAACTTTTTCTTTTATGTTAAAGATAGTACATGATTTAAAGCTAATTTCATGGGTTTTGAAGATACAGTTTATTTTATTTTACTTTTTGGGTATAGTGTAACTGAGCTTTTTTATTACAGCTGTAAGTAATGAGGCAATAAACATTTACAATATATGGCATGAATGAAGTCAGCAAGTACTCAATGTTTGAAAAAGTCCTAAATCAGGTGCACATCCCACTGATTTTACTGGAATTTCTCTTGTAACAGAGTTTGTCAGCTTTGGTATATTGTTTACAATGATGATTAGAGGACCATTATAAATATGCATAAGAGCTAAATTAAACCTATTTCTACTAAAGAGCTTGTATACAAAAGGATACTGAAGGTGATGTTTGGAACAGCAGTGCAAGAGTCAGAAAATGTTCATTGAAATCTTGCTGGCTGGATTACCTATAGTGAATCATCAAAATCAGATGACCTGTGATTTTTAAGAGCACATTGTTCAGTTTGGTGAAAGAAATCAATGCTGCATTTATTTATTGCTGACAGAGCAGAAATTGCTGCATTTTTAAGAGCTTTAATCATGGCCAAGTAGACTTTGAAAAAGTTTGTTCAAATATTTAATGGAAAGGTTGTCTCTATCTTGAAGCAGCTAGGACAGGAGGTGGTTGACAGAGATGGAAAACAACGAAAGAATGAGTGAGCATAGGCTTGCAAAAAACCTAAAAGAAATACTTATATATGAGCCAGTGTTATACTTTTGAAGCATTTTTTAAGATATCTATGAAATAAAATATTGGGATACTTTTGCAGATATTTACTGATACTTGTTTTTAAAGTAAAATAGTGAAATGATGAAAATTCACATCCTGGTTTGATTGAAGGCACTTGTCAGGTTTCTGGCAGTGAATAAGAGATGCAAAAGATAACTAGCAGAATAGAGACTGTCACATTCTAGTGTATATTTAAGAAGACAAAATTTTGTACTTAGGCTAGTGATATGAACTTTTAAAAGCTGCTTGATTAAGTCCAAAGATTTGCTATTCAGAGTCTGTATTTCCATCCCTTTAAGAAGAGGAGCATGAGCTCAGGAGCAAACATTGTAAAAATAGGCATATCCATGAAATTCTGCCCCAGACTGCAAATAATTAAAAGGCTTGATTTACCAGTGAGACACACACTGAGCATACAGCTCCTAAACTCACTGACTGACCTCTGTCCTTTTACAGAGCTGCCTCCAGGGAGCTGCTCTCCCAGTGTGAAAAATCTGTTACATGGATTACACCGTTAAAAGTCTAATGTTTGCTTTCGAGCAAGAATAGGAAAACTGAGGGGAAGTGCCTTGTGTTTGTGTGAAAGAAGCTTTACATTTGTCTAAAAGTCCTTAGAGATCAGGTACATAATTCTAACCCTCTTTTTCACTAAGCATAAGCCAATATACTTTAAAAGTATAGATCAAATATACTGTATAATTTGTGCCAGTTCATTCTATTTTTTTTAATAAATAGAGGCAAAGCTACTTGCTTACATGCAATGCTATAATGAAGTTTAAGTGTAGACCACTTTGAGGTTTATTTCTTATGGAATGTACATTTTCTGAGATTTGTTTTTTTCTATTTTTCCACCAGGTATTTTATATATATATATGGCTTGAATTCTGCCAGGAACAGGCAAAGGACAATGAGAGAGAAAAAAAAGAAAAAAAAAAAGAATGCTAGGGTTCTGTCCTTTAAAGTTCTGGGCAAAGGAGGAAGAAACCCATATTCATATAGCTGCAGAATATGTGACAATGTTCTAACTTTTAACAAGGTGCATTGAAAGACTTTTGAATAGAGGAGGATTTTAAGGAGGGGATACAAGATTTCTCTTGATTTTTGTCCGTATGCCAACTATACTAATTCCAGCACTCTTGATTGTGGTAAGATTTGTTGTTGTTGCTTTCTGTGCATGTGGATTAATTGCTTCTCCTGAACTGAATAAAAGTCAAGCTTTTATTCAGATGGTGGGTTATTTTTATTATTATTTGTCATCAGTGATTTCGGTTTTTTTAAAATTTCTGTAAGTCACTGAGGATGCAGCAAAGCACTGGACCCAGTGTTGTAACAGGAAACCTTGTAATTGATCCTGATAGAATGGAGGGATGAGCCCAGAAGTTCAGAGCGAATGTGCACAGACCCTTGGCAACGCCCTCGAGCTGAAAGCTGACCTGGAAACAGTAAAATGTGGTAGATCTGTAACAGCTTTTCTATAACCTATATCCTGAAACCATTCACACACATGAGGAGAGAGCAGAGGTATAGAAATATTTAAACAGAAAAAAAAATTTAAAAGTGATAAAAAGCACTAACTATAATAGTAAAATAAGAACTACAGGGTGGAATAGACTTGCTTTATTTTGCTTTTCGATCTGATTTCCTTTGGCTTATGTGAAAGTTAATTTTCCTTTGATATGTATCATTTGCAGACTCAGCAATTACATAATTAGTCCCAAACTCAAGACCAATACCAGCTCAGTATAAAAAACAAAAAAAAATACCCTGCTCCCCTTGCCACTCCTCAAAGCACAGTAGCAATCAGGCACTTCATATGATAAATCCTTATGGTTAGTGCACCAGCTCTTTAAATCTGAAGTCTAGAGCTAAAATCTTTTCTTATGACCCCAGTAAAAATGAATTTGGTGATCTACTGCATGTTGTAAAAGTACAATATTATCTTCAGTTTCTACTGGCTGAAAGCTTCATCAGGGAAAGGTTTTACTTTCTATTTTCTATCTGAGAGTCCTTGAACCAAATATAGTGTATAAATAAGTGTAACCCACTGACCCTCTGTGCCACACTGTGTCCTATATTTTTGAGCTTTGCTGTGCTGAAAGGAAGGAATTACATTCCCAGAGGTATAAGCAGGAAGATTGCTGCCTTTTTTTTCTTTTTCTTTTTTTCTTTTGTCCTTCATACGATAGCATGGCATTGGCTTTCAAAGGATCCTCCTTCATGTTACCTTTGTGTAATCTCATGCATAGTCTAATTATTGACTATCCCCAGTGGTAATTTGGCCAGTAGCTGAGCTGTCTGTTCTGCAGTGCAGCTGTATCTGCAGCACAGGTAGGTGTACCTGAGCCAGATTTTGAGAGGCTAACATAGATTTCAGCAGGGACTAACAGTCATAAACCCAGAAATTTTACTTCAGTCTTCCTAAGCTATGAGTAATTATTTTGACAACCAAGCCTGATGTCTCTACCATTGTGTTGTTGCCTAATTCCAGTGTAGTGTTATCCTGAATTTATCCAACAAGCTGCAAGCAGACTTTTGGTTCTCAAAGGAGGACACTGCAAAGTAAGACGTACCCTAGCCTGCTTTTCTAGTGTCTGGCGATAAGAACTTCAAAGGTGAAATCTTGCTTCAGTTTGGTGAGAGGAGCTCTATGCCCAAGGTCAAAATGATCTCTTCTCGCCACTTACTTGAAGGCTGCCAATTTATAGCTGCCAGGCTGGGCAAGCTGTTCTTTTGCTGAGTGAGGCTCTGGGGTTCTAATCTAATGTAGATGATATTTACTGTTGCAGGTTTTTAATGCTTGTATTTTTCAGACACTTGAAAAATACAGAGTGAAAAGTACTCAGCTGAATATATTGCCAAATGATAGCTGCTCTCAGTTTAGATTAGTGCCCCTGTTTACAGTTGTCATGATCTTCATCGGGCAGGCTGTGAAAATAGACTGACCTTACAGCACACCTGGAAGACCAGAAGAAACTCTGTTTTTGCCAAGCTATAGATAGTCAGGATGGTTAAGTTATACAGCCAGGAAAATGGTAATTCTAGCTGTTGTCGTAATTTATTTGGCTGACTGTCCTTGTTAGGGCAGTCCTTTAGGGATATTCCTTTGGAGCTGGCACCTCTGTGTCCTAAAAATAATCAGTACTGAAAAGAGCCAGTACTGAGGGAAACAGTACTCTCAAGACATTAAAGTCTCATATCTTCGAGATTTAACTTGTATGGTTAGGGCTAGACCTGTCAAAAGCCATGAGATGGATGCTTGGTCGGTTATTTCTCTAGAAAGGTGAGATTCCCAGGTTATATTTTCTCCTCTGTGGAGTCATTTACAATGTAGGGCTCTGCATTATCAAGCTGGTGATTCAAGAGAAGCAATACAGAAAGTAGTTGCCCATCAGTCATTCCTTCCAGACATCCCCTGCAGAGTATGCATGCTGGCCTTTTTAGGAGGTAAATGCCATTAACATTTTTTTTTTAGTTTGGATTCCAAGAGGTTTTTTTATTGAAATTCATTTCACACTTGCAATATGCTTTTGGACTGTAAATTCTGTGCAGCATGCAGATCACTCCATCTTTTTCTCCTGGTTGCTCACTGCTGCAGAGCCAGAAGTTTGCAGCCAGCAGCCACTGCAGTGTTTTCTTCCAAGGGCTCTGATGGAAAAAGCCATCAGTGAGGATGGTTCTTGCTAGAGAGGAGCAGGAATGCATGAGTCAAGGAGAAATGAGAATCCTGGGGATTTTCCTGAGCATGATGTCAGGCAAAATGCCTCTGCCTACTGCTCCTGAAGTGGGAAATATGTGGTAGGTTTTAGGCTGAGGCCAGGTTTTAAATGTCAGCTCCTGTCTTTTCGACTTACTTTAGTGCTACAGAGAAAGCTACTATTTGGCCCCTGATCTAGATGTGCTTTCTTGCCAGCAGTGAACTATGTGAATAAATGTTCTTCTATTTTAAATGGTTTAAAAGGCTGGCTGGACATCTATTTAACCCTCGTGTCCTCAGTTACCACTTCCAGTTCACTGTTAAAGTGAATAAAGAGAAAAAAACCTATAATGGCCAGAGATAAAACTGGGATTATGGCTGAGAAGGAGGCTTTGGTAGAAATCTGAACTGTATTTGTCTCTGTTAGCACTTTGTAAAAATTTAATGTGCAGAAGTATTATGCAAAAGACTACCAAATTTGCCAATGTGTCTACAGAGCCAAAGTGACTCTCGTACTGGAAATTTAATAGAAATCAATTTCAGTATATTGATGATTGAGTACTCAGTCTTTCTTTCATTGAATTCAATTGTAAAGCTTCCATGGCCATAAGTTGGACAGGACTGAGCTTGAAGTTTAAAAATCACACTCCCAAATATACAGAAATGACACTATATATGGCACATATGAAACTGAAATGAATCTGGTGAAATCTCAGCGAGTTTATTGTCAACTTTTGTACCAGGGACTATCCTGGCTATTTGATATTTATAGTTGTTACTTTTCACACTGCTCTTTCCTGGCAGAGTAGTAAGCTCCCCACAGAAAACAGGAGCATCAGTGACTTCATGGACTTGATAATTGTCATTTACCTCTCACAAGGGAAACCTCAGATCTCTTCCTGGCTTTATCTCCTGCAGTGAGCAGGAGAACTTTTGAGAGAGGCTCTTTTTGCAGTGGTTCACCCAATCTTTTTGTCTATGACAGCAAGGAGTAGAGTTCACTCCTGTAAATTGTTTTTTCCAATCTCTTGCTCCTACAAGGTTCACTTAGGCCTTTATATTACATGTAAGAGAGAGAGACATCTCTGAAGGCACACTAAATCCTCACTTTGACAAATAAAACCAGGCTTTCAACTTCTTTGGGTAACTCAACAAATCCACCCTTCCTCTTAGTATGGTGTTTCTCCCAGACATTGATTCCATAAGTCAGAAGCAAAGCCTCATGCCTCTAGACGAATTATGTTAATAATTGGAACATCTACTTCCCCCATCAAATCATGTGACCTTCCCCTGAAAAATTTTGCAGATTTGGACTGTGTGGGTGAGAAGAAGAAAGTGATGATAGTTTTCTTTAGATTTGCTACGAAATCCTCTGCCCCTGAGTTCTGTTAGTTCCTTGCATCCTGTTCCCTAAAGGAATTCTCTGTTTTAATTGTATCTATTTTTATGTCCCTTCTGCAATTTTCCTCCAGTCCCTTCTCTGCCTACCACACTTAACTACTTATATACATTGATTTAAAAGCAACTACCTCGGTCTGCATCTTCAGTTAACTAGCTATAGGCATTTCTTTAGATAACAGAATTGCTGCTCCTACTCAAGACATTTTGTCTCAATCATCACTGAGGTTTTGTTACACCTGAAAACAACCAGGTGTAGTTGTGTGGCACCAAAGAGGGATGTCTCAAATGTGTGAGGTCCATTGATCAGCTTCTACACTGTTTCTACAAGTAGCAGGACCATGATGGTCTGATCTATTTCCTGGCCGTTCTGTCCCAAAAGATGTGAAAAACTTCTTGTTTCTTTTGGAAAGATCATTTTACCATCAGCAAGAGAGAATGATAATTCTCTAAACCATGAGAGGTCATTGGTTTTTTAAGTCGTCTAATCCAGCAAGCTGCCAGAGATTTCTTTCTGCTCATTGAACCTTGAATTGTTCTACAGTGTTGATATGACTTGCAATTTCTGGGTTCTGAGTAGATTCTCTGAGATTGCTTGTAAATACATACTGATTGCTGAATTCCGTATTAATAATAAATAATAATAATGAAAGTATAATAATTGAGAGTGAACTTGATTTAGCATTTGAGTGATTTCACTTTTCTTTGAGAACATTAAGAATGGGAGTTAATTAAAATTTTATGTATTATTCAGGGCATGTCTTAAGCATCTGATGGCATCATTAATATACATATAGAGGGCAGTTTTGGAGACACATGTTTGATATAGATGGTTTTGGAGTGTATAACAAGTAATGATTCTTTCTTTTGTGAAGTTTTAATTAAGTTATTAAAAATTCATCCTTCAAAATATGAAAATACATTTTCTTATGCATCAATTTGTTTTAAATACAATGCTTATTTTTAAATTTGTGTAAAAGATACCATGGCTTGCCTTGTGGATCCTACTAGACATTGTGTTGATATGGTGAACAGGAGAATCATGTTTTGATTTTCAGGAGCTAAATAAATTTATGAAGAGCTAGATACCATTTCAAGGGATTTTTCAGTGCTTTGCCTCTCTCTGACTCCAGCATTGCTGTGGCTGAGCTCACATATTTCATATAATAGTGAGGTTATATCAGCTCCCAGCAAAGGTGTAGACCCTGAAGTTGTTGGTACTTGTACTTAATCCACTGAACAGCTAAACTCTGTCTGGGGCTGACCTGGACAAAGGAGCCCAAATCAATTAATGGTAAGAGACTTCTCTCACCCTGTTATTGAGTGTACTGTGTAAAGATGCAATATATGTTGTCTTTCCAGCAAGTTCAGACCCCTGGAGGGCTTTTAGCATTATACTTAGAGCGTAAAGGAAAGATAAAATGGACCTGATGCACAAAATGCAAACTGTGGTTTCTCTCACTGCCACATGGGATTTTCCAGACAGGCAGCTAGCTGCTGATGTTGAGCAAGGTCCCTGCATTAACAGAGCTTCCTTTCCTAGTGACTCATGGGAAGGGTTTTGGTTGAGTGGTTTGATTTGCATTTGGCTTCACGTTTGTTGAGTTTTGTTTTGCATTCTGGACTTGAGTTTATTTAAAGTCTGCAAAGTGATGTTCATTGGAGTTGCCAAGTTTCACTTGGTTTTGTGTTGAAAGTGATGGTATTCTGGCAATTTTTCTGGGTTAGTAAAAGGATTAAGGTCTCAGTATACTCATCAGTATTAGAGGCAGGTGCTTCACACTGTTAGAAAGCTGCAAAGACTACTTCTTCCATTGCCCAATAGCAAGAGGCTTCTGTTTCTAGACATGATAGGTCCTGTGACGTTAAGTGTTAATCCTGGAGTATTATTCAATATGGACAAGTTATTTCTGTTAGTCCGTAGACCTTTCCAAAATGCACAAGCTTTTATCTCTGCTTCTGAGGTTTTTAAAATGGGACTTAGAATATTAAGGGAAACCCATTTCTTTGTGAGCGGTGTATGACATGCAACACCATAGCATTTCTCAGCTTTCACAATTTCTCACTACAAGAATGTGCCTGTGACATGCCTTTCATTGCACAGAAATGTGCTCTGGCAAGACATACAGCTTTTAAATAAACTGCATGAAGTAATTTGCCTAATTCGATTGTGGTTTTCCTGCTCATGGGTTACACAGCTATCTTAAACTCAAGTTTGTGAAAGAATTACTCATTCTCCATCTCTGAAGCAGGGAAGCTGAACAGCAGGAGCTTCTGCAGAGGTTCTTCCTGACTCAGCCATTTTCACTGGAGATTTCTCATGGAGAAGCTTTGCATGTGATCCTTATTGAATTGGATGGAACTGGGAAACAAACTTTCTGAAGAGTGAAAACCAAAACATCTTTGAAGCGGGTATTATGGGGATGGAAATATTTATCTCCTCTCTTTGTGACTTCTGCATTTCTACCAGGTCTATTTCTCACGTTGTTAACCCTTGAGCATTGATAACAAAATGCCTTTAATAAAAACGAATCATCATCTACAAATATTTTGCATGTATTCTTTTAAGTGGAATGCTCCCTCACAAAATTGTGTGTTAGCCTACAGTCCAGCACTGAACCAGATTTAATGTCCAGTAATCTGTGAAAACATTGGAGTTGGATATGCTTGTTTCATAAGTAGAAACTTCCTATGCTTTCTGTTGGTCCCATTGTGTTGAGACCACAGGTTATAAGAAAGAATGCTTTTTAGAAACAAAATATAAAAGAAACCAAACCAAAGCAAAAAAAAAAAAAAGTTTGCTCAGCTCAAAGTCCAATAAATTTCGCCATCTTCTATAAAATAATATATTATAGCACTTAAGACTCTTGTAAAATATGGCCTTTTTAATTTTCCTATGGCAAAGAAATTGAAAATATTTGTGTAAGGCCTCATCTTTAAAGAGAGAAAGATGAGAGATTGACATCTTGGAAACATCACAGACAACAGATAAAATTCAGGTGTCAAAAGTGAATTATCACATTATAGAACCAGATTATAAATGCATTTCATTGCATTGATCATTTCTGAAAGTGTTATTGTTTTGGTTAGGATCCTCTCCGTAACACACACACGCATAAAACAGGATTTGTCAGCAGTCCAGATGTTTGCAAACCATGTTTTTTGTAACACACACCCTTTTCATACCGTGTCAGAATACATGCTTCCTGCTTTTTAGCTCTCTTTTCCCCTGCAGACTGCAGAGTTTGCTGTTCCAGGCCGGGGTCTGACCGCCTCTCTCCTTTGAGCAGCGTGTGCATGGATGTGTTCAGTGCTGCACAGCTCTTATGGGAAATTTGTGTTTAATATAATTAGGGCTACCAAAAGCTGATCTCAAGCAGCAAATATATTTCAGATTTTGCTTTTAAAAAGTACCAATTCAGAGGCGTTTTGTATATTCACAGTAAGCAGTCATTGTCTAATGACAATTTATCCTGAATGTTACTTGGAACACAGGCTGATGAATATTTCAGCAAGGTCTACAGTCAAATATCCTACAACACATTCCATGACCTAATATGCAAATCAGCTGTGGGATGTGAGAGGGCTGTTGGGGCTTACTGTACATAGATTTAGACTGTTTTAACAAAGGTTATTTATTAAACATTATCGACATTGGTTTTTTCACCACTTTCAAAATTCAGGAGGGGATTTTATTTTCTTTAGGGAAACAGCTGAGAAGTAGGTCGAGAACCATGACTGTGAAGAGGCCACTCCAGGGAAGGGAAAGGTTAAGTTCAGTTCTAACCAGTAAAATAAAAAGGTTGGGATGTTCCTGTCATTTGTGAAAGAAGAACTTCTTCTGATTTATTATTATATGTTGAACTATTTAATATGTCTCATTTGTTCATTGACAATAGTAAGGTTAACAAAGGGGATTCTTACCACTACATAATTCAGGGAGTTTAATTGGAGACTATTAGAAGAATTATAATTTATATTAAATAGAAAAGTCTGGAAGCTTGTTCCATGGTTAAAAAATGTCATGTAAAAGAATCCAATATTGCCAAAGTTGTGTGAATTGGGTGTCTTCGTGAAATCACTAAATTCACTTAGCACATTAAGAATTTTGGTATTTACCACAATAAAAAATTCAGATTATTGGACCATATTTTGTCTTGCTTGGGACATAGTGAAATTCCTGCTGGAAACAGGAAATAGATTAAAATTGACCAAACCACACTGCAGACCTAAACAGAATTTAAAGACTTAGGCTTCCTCAGGCAGAAACTTATTTTCCCAAAAGGTCAGCCTGTATATACAAACATCCAAGTTTGTCAGTTAAGAAGAACAGAGTTTGGAGCATTTTTTTCCCCTTCCTCAAATATATCGCTGAACTCTCACAGCAACAGGGAAAACCCCATTGACTTAAAATAGTACAGTGGCCAAAGTGGCCATGACAAACGCGGGCACACAGACACACAAAATGTTGTTTACTTAAGTCTTTAGCCAGCAGGCTCTGTGAGAATCTCGAGTTGTCCGTCCCTGTGGCAGAGGACCAAGATCATGAGATACCCCAGCTGCAGCGTGTCATTTCATGCAGTTTATGTGCACAGGCTGAGGGTACCTTGGAAAACCTCTCTTTTTGCAAAGGAAAGAGTGACTAATGAAGTTTGAGTGCTCCTTCCATCTGAAGGGCTGTCTCTGCTCTGCAGGGCCATGAACTGTGGCTGTGTGCAGGAATGGTGTGTGCTTTTAGAGAGTATAGGAGTCAGCATGTTTTCCTCTGCAAAAGCTGGAGAATTACAGAGGAACGATTTGGTCCAATGAAGCCGTGTCATTTTACATTGGGAGAAAATTGGCACCTCTCTCTCTTTCTTTGAAATGCATCATTTTTGTGCTGATCTTCGCTCAAAATGAAGTGTGGTAAACCTATAATTAGGAGAACATCAAGTGACTTGTACAAAAGAAAAATAAGAGTTGTGGGGTTCATTTACAGCCTATTCTGTTAGACTATTGTTGTAGTCTCCTGGCATTTCTGTCTTGTCCTGTCATCCTGCCCATCTCTTCATCTTTTGGCCTTAAATTCATAGGTTTATTTTGACTTTCAGTTTTAACTAAGAAAAAAGTGAGCTCCTAGTCCTAAAAGCTGCAGAGATAAGCTGAAAGTCTGCTCTCTTGAGGCCTCAGGAATAAGAAAACTCATGATCTTAAAATATTTGGGAACAGCAGTGCTATTCCAAACAAGAAGCCACCAGATGCCTGTATCTGTGCTTCTAAATTAGGCAGTAAGCCTGTGCTCAAAATATAACTATTTTATAATGGTATTAAATATGCTTCCTCCCATTGGGTCCCTTTTCTTTTCTGTGTAAAAAACTTCTAACAACTTCTTTTCCATATTGATTCAGACAAATGCTAGCTTTTGTAGCCGCAAAGAAAATGAGTAGCTGGTGAAGACCTTATTTTGATGATGCTAAAGGCCAATGATCCTCTAACTAAAGACCTTGGCAATTTTCTAGTAATCCCTGAAATTCCTTGCAAGTATTAGCAACAGTTTATGAAATCTAGAACTTTAAAAGCCTTACTTTTCTGAAAAAAGGTGACTCTGTCATCATTATTATTAATATCTATGTACATTTGAGTCTGGGAAACATGGCCGTATAGGTACATGTGAGTACGTCTGAATGCATTAATTATCAAATAGTGCATGCTACCCATTAAAGGTATTTTATATATTATATACAGCATGCAAATTGATGTTTGAATATACAGTAATTCTACAAGGGACAGTCTCGACAGCCACATGGCAGTGTAATTAATGCAATTTTCTCAGAAAACTCTGTCGTAGAGCCTTGTAATACCCATTTGAACTGAAGTGTCTCTTTCACAAGAAGTTCTAGAAAATATTCCCAAACCCATAGCCTAAGAAAAAGAACTCCATAAGGAGGTGCCCACTTGGGTGAGCAGGTAATGCTGTGGTCAGAGCACAGAGGTGGAGAAGATCTGTCTCATGACACTGCTGACCTGACTGGAGGAATGAGCTGGCATGGGTGAGGAGCTAATTCTGAACTGATGTAGGCAAAAAAAAAGGTAATGACTTTGGAGCAAAAAGAAACTAAAATTGTGGGGCAAATAATGCTATTCTATCAGTAGTTCTGGGAATGAGATCCTAATTTAGGATAGATGTTATATTTACAACGACCTTGCTCTGTTTTGCTTTTTTTCTTATACAATGTTTTAAGGTTAACATCAAGCAGCTCTCAAACACAAATCTTTCAGTAGCATGCCTTCCAGGAAATGGACTGGAATCCATTGCAAACAATATGGCATTCAACATTTTCACAAGTAGTTTAGTTGTTCTTGTCAGGTTTTGTAAGTAGATCAGGCTGGCAGGGTTGACAATACCCACGATACAAGCCACTGTCTGTAATTAGCAGGATCTCTTAGAGGAAATCTGAAGTCTGGTGAATGCCAAGAAGAGAATAAGCCAGTGGATTTAGCTCTCTGTTCAGCTCAATGGCCAATCACTGCAGCAATATGAGTGAGGCGAGTGAGGTGTGACTTAAATCATCTCTCTCCTCCTGTATCAATACACAGCAGTTAGGCATGTTGCACCTTGTGCCTTGACTGCCTTGCAGTTTTGTAAAGCTTTGGTTTTGTGGAGAAGGCAAACATCAGTACTTGGCAGGGACAGAGCTGTGGGAGATGCTGTGGAAGGAAGTGGGAGATGGGGACAGTAGCAGGAGAGACACTTTAACAGGTAAACCATATTTGTTTTTCCCAGGAGTTGGAAGTAGGACTTGCCTCTTTTTTCCTTTTTGTTTCTTTTTTTTTTTCCCCTCCATCATTGGTTGATTTGGTTTTGTTGTTTTCTTTTTCTCTCCATAGTTTAATAAAGTTGTGGAAAAAAAATTCATAAAATTTCAAGGATATACATTTAGACTATTTATTTTTGAATACTTTTTTGTGACAGATTTTTTGACAACAGATATTAGATAATACTAGAGGGCTGGAGCATCTCCTTTATGAGGAAAGGCTGAGAGAATTGGTATTGTTCAGCCTAGTGAAGCGCAGGCTCTGAGGTGACTTTATTACTACCTTTTAGTGCCTAAAGGGGGCCTAGTAGAAAATTGAAGAAGGGCTTTTAACAAGAGCATGTAGTAATGGAAAAGGAGGAATGGCTTTAAACTGAAAGAGGGCATATTTAGACTGGATATTAGGAAGAAATTCTTTACTGTAGGGGTGGTGGAACAGGTCGGCCAGGGAAGTTGTGGATGCCCCATCCCTGGAGGTGTTCCAGGCCAGGATGGATGGGGCTTTGAGCAACCTGGTCTAGTGAAAGGTGTCTGCCCATGGCAAGGTGTTGCAACTAGATGATCATAGTGTCCCTTCCAATTGAAGCCATTTTGATATTAAAAGAAGCAGGGAGTTATTTTCAACTCATCTTTTCTATATATTTTCTATTTTATAGTTCTCCAGTATGTAACCTTTTCTTCAGTTTATTAATACAGTTATCTGTTGTTTGCCTGTTTTTTGTTTGGAGTTTTTTTTACCCCCTCTATCAGTTTGTCCCGAATGGAAGCCAAAACTGGATCCTCTGAGATTACATAACCAGCTGGTGCTATGTTTGGCATATTTCATTCCTTGATATCAAAGCTGATCCCACACTACTCTTAGTAGTTCATCAATTTCAGATCTGAGCCGTGTTCTTTAGAAATCCTGAGCAAGTATCTCTCTGTCCTTATAATTTGCTATTGCTCATTTATTGATATAGTCTAAACACTTTCCTACCAATGCTATAGTTAGAGGCACTTTATCTGTAAATAAGGGCTCTGGTATGAAAACATTCTTTCCTGTAGTGTTAGCCTTATGGAAAAAAAAAAGTTAGGTCTTTGAGGGTTACAGCACCAAAGGAGATCCCCGTCTCCTTCTTTTCTCATTGGGAAGCCTGTTAGCTCTGTACTCTTCAAGTCTCTGTCAAAAAGTTTCACATGCTCTCATTCTTGAACAGACACAAATGAACGATGAATGTAATATGTTAGTGTAGAAAACATGGTCCAGTGTACAGGATATACCACAAAAAGCCCATGCTATTTCCCTGTGTGCAATACATAGAACTTATTAGTAGTATCTTTATGGTTAATTCTGCTTTAAGTGACTTTCTGAAAATATTGGCAGCATGTGAGCCCTTGTGTATAATGCTCACACACCAATGAAAGACTGAAATAAAATGCAGTCACAGAGCTTTGAGTGGGCTGGCTTGCAAAAATCCCTTTTCAGTACATGGTAAGAATATCCACAAGGAAGCCTGGGAGATAGAAACTTGTGAACTGTAAATTCTTCTGCTGGCTTGAACTGTACTGACTTTGGGTACACAAACCTGGGACACGCTGAGGCTGATAGAAAGTTTGAAATTTAAAAAAAAACTTGTGATATGAGTGAAAGTGTTGGAAAATGCCTTGTAGGAGGCAAATAGTGTAAACATGGGTAGAGAGCAGAACTAACCATTAGCCTCATGAGGTTTTTTAAAAATGCTATTTAGTTATTGCTCAGGAATGCTGATGCTGAGATGTCATTTCACCATTTTTCTACTGGCTGCATCAGCAAGGCATTGGGACACTTAAAATGAAAGTGTTTCAGCATATTTCTTGAGTTAGAATCTCCTTTTTATTCCAGTCAGGACAGAATAAAACTCATCTGAAAAATCCAAGAGGGGGACAGAAATGCTGACACTTCAAATGCCTGGTTCAAAAAAATCTGATGCCCATGCTACTTTTCATTCCCACAGCTCCTGAATACATTAGCCATGTGCCCTTTAAGGACAACTTTTGTCATTGCAAACAGTGTTCCTGATGTCTGGTTGCACTGTGCCAGTGTTTGTGCAGGGTTTTAATCATTGATAGCATACCTGAGCATTCATTTTTTTCTTGCTATTTCTCATGGTTGCTTTTCTTCCACTGCTATTGGCAAAATGTTTTAAATAGTTTCTGCTCTGCCCATATTTGCTCTTGAATCAAAAGGGAGTAGTGGTGAAAATATAAGTCAGGGAATGTGTTTAATTTTTTTTCAGTCAACCTCAACACTTTTTGTAGGAGTTTTATCCAGTGGAGAAGGGTTACTGCTGCGCAGATTATTACATTCCATTGTTATCTTGGAAGCAGAAAACACAGTCTATGAATAAAGGTATAAATTAATTGAAGTGCCACAGAGTGCAATAAATTTTATTTTATTTCTAAATGAAATTGTTGTCATTTAACCCTCTATGATTTGTATTCAGAAGCAATAGCATTGCACTGGTGTATCTATTAAAACTCCAGCAGTATAGTTTTCTTTCCTTCGTTCATCTCTCCAAGTCTTTTTACCAATCCTTTGCTTATTTTGTTTAGTTTTGGTTTTTTTTCCCTTTCTTTTCTTGTCTTTTTTTTTTCCCTCTTGGTGCAGGAGCAGATTATTTTTCTCTTCAAGGGAGTGACCTTTTCCTTTTTCAGAAACTACCATCCAGGAGTGTATCACTCTGAAATTGTCTTATTTTGAAGGAAATAATGCAAATCCTTGGAGAAATTTGAGTGTCCCTTTCCTAGCACTATAAAACTCCTTTTTTTCCTTGCTACAAAATGGGAAGCTAGCCTGTGAAACCTGATCTGTTTTCTTTCCTGAACCCTCTGCTAATTTGCTAGCAATTGTATGTTCAAGACAGAATACATATTTCTTTGGAAAGCTGTACAGAGACTGATGGTTATTCAGAGCTGCTCAGAATTTTAGAACATTAGGAAATACACTGTCTAGTGCAGAGCTAGTGGGCAAGGGTTTGCATAAAGCAACCTATCATTTTACATTTCAGTGCAGCTGCACTAAATGTGTTAGTATTTCAAATGGTCCTGCAAGACAAGACCTACATCTAGATGTCTACCAGAGTACACTAGATAAATATTCATAAATATTGTTAAAAAAGTTGTAAATATACTTCTGCAGGGGTTAACTGTTAGCCACTTTAATTTCTGTTTTGATGAAAAAATACTCACTTCAGCCAGTAACTCTGAAAAAATTGCGTGGATGGAAACCTTAGAAACAGGCTGACTGGCAGTGAAAAGATTGTTGCCAGGAGTAATTAGCACAAATCAATTGGAGAGTAGTCTTTCTCATGTCTAAAGTAGATATTTGGTACCTTTCCCTTTATTTCTTAATGTTAATCCTGGGGAATGAATGGTTGCTGCCCATGGCAAGAAATGAAGAGCTATGAGCTCACCTGGATGCAAAATGACGAAGAGCTGATGAAGTCAGTAAAGCTGTACTGATTTAGACCAGCAGAGGATATATAACTAAACTAAATCACTTAAACGAAATCAGCCACTTGCAGGTTCTTGCAGCTACAGGTCTAAATAATGTTCAAAGATTGTGGTAGCTATAGGTTTCCATGTGTGGAGCAGAAGATTGTGAGGGCACACAGAAGAGGACAAGAAGGTCTCCAGAAAGAATTTTAAGTGCTGAAGAATTTATTATCTTAATATTTTTTCATTAAAAAAACATGTTTTAGAAGAGAAGGAAGAAACAGAGCATCTGTTTAAGTGGCTGCTTTCACAAATGGGACTCGTGTAAGGGCCAAACCTTGGTGGTGTGTCACATCTCACACAAGCATCTCTGACAGAGGCTTGAGCACCACTTTCCACTGAGGTGCCTGCAGCAGGCAGAATGAAGAATCTTCTGTGAAGTGCTTTTATTACCTCTTATATTTGTTTTTGAGGAAATTTAGGACATCTCACGTCCTTTTCTGTATTAACAGAATGTAACAGAATGTAACTTTAGGAGAGCACATAAATCCAAACCCATTCTTGTCTCAAAATCCATCTCCGTTCCCCCCCATTTTTTTTTCCTGAGAAAGACATAGGACTATGTCAGAAACACAGCACTAAAACAGTCTGTTAAATTCTGATGGATCCCAGCTTGTGCCATTTACCCCTCCTTCACTTTAAAGATAATTTTGGAGGTTAATGAACTTAAACGTAATACTTTTAAATAATCACTAGAGAGAACAGAAAAAAATCAAGCATCTCCCCAGACTAGAAGGAAATTTTTGATCCTAGACTCACAGACTCATTTAAATTCACTATTGTAAGTCCATCACTTTCAACTATTGATCTATGATAAGACATTTTTATTAATTTTTCCTTAGAAAAATTCACTAGCATTGAAGAAGATTCAGTGTGCAGGGGGAAGAGCTCCTTAATTTGACTGATTAGGCCAATTTACTTAGGCTTTTCTGAAAAATTAAAGGATGTACTGTAAGTCTTGGACTTCATCTCTGAAATGTTTAGTCAATTCTCTGGCAATTAATCCATACCTTGCTTTCTTAGACTGACATATATCATGCAGTGCTCTTTACAAGAAACACTTATGTCTGTGCATTTTGTTTTCTCATCCAGCTGTGATAAATTCAATTAGCTAAGGCTTTCACTGCTCCCTTGCTGAGGCTACCTATGCCCTGATTATTAATTGGTCGGAGGAGCAGTTCCTGGATATCTCTTGTTCCTCTGGCCCCTGGGTGAGATTGGACAAGGCCTAGATAGAGCTGGCCTGAGGAGATTTCCTATCACTTCGTGTATCCCTGTGCAGACTGTTAGGGTGGCAGCAAACGTGCACTAATGGACATCAAAAAAATATATCGTAGATCAGTAAGGGTCAAGGAGACAGACTGTTGGTTCACAAGGAAAGGCATGTACTGTGGTTTGGATTTTTTTACCTGGGCATACAGAAGTAATAAGGCAAAGCCAAAGTCTGTCTTATTCTATGCCATCTTTACAAGCACAGCCTGTAGAAAGGACTTTTTGTATCCTTTCTTAATTACATTAGACTGCAAAGAAACTCTCTCTTGAAAAAGTGTTGGGGAATCAGACAGGCTGAAGTTGGTTAAGACTATCAAGACATTAGGACATTGGAGTACACCATGTTTTCTCCCCTCATGTAGTTTCAAGGAAAAACTGAACATAGTCTGCAATTTTCATTTATTCATTATTAATTTCACTTTATAAAAATGTTGGCTCATTAGTTTCCAATTTTTGAACTATGTGATTTCTGCAGGTCCCAGAACACCCAAAACCAGTTTTTGAAATTTGCTTGAGATGGGTGTGTCATGCCACATATGCATTCTCTCATCTTTGCTTTTTAAGCTATTTTAATTACTTTCATCAAAGAGCTACTTGGATGGCATTATGTGAAATGATTGCAGTCCTCTGGCTGTTCCTTGAGCAACAGGTAGCTCTTGCAGGTAGGCAAAGAGTGTAAAACATTTCAATGGAGTTTGTACTTCCTCTCTCAGTGTCCACTGGACACCCAAATGTAGCAATTTTCAAGGCACGACACATGTTTATTATGTGAGGTTTTTTTTCATGGCTTCTTAGTTTTGACAAAATGGAAAGAAAAAAAAAGAAGATTCAGTAATGTCCTGGATATTTCTGCAGGGACTCTAATAGTAGTGTAATCCCACCATTAAAATACAAGGTAGTAACTAAAGCTGGGAGGAATCAGGGCTGAGGAAGATGTTAGTTGCCCTTCTATTTTATTTAGCTGGTTTTTTTCTTAATCTTTTCAGAAGATACCTAATAGGCTCTTGAATGACTGTGCTTCAAAAATTGCTTGCCCAGCTGTATAAATTGTGGAGAAAATAATAAGAATTAAGAATATTGAATAATTTATCACAAAAAGTGAATTTTGTCAAATAAATTATTCAGTGATATTATCTGACAGCTGTTACTCTGGGGCTTAATTAATGAGTGTATGCAAAGCACTTTAATCTTCAGTTTATGAAATTGATTATTTGACAAAGTTGCATTCAGGAACAGTGTCCTGAATCTATGGGGTCTAAGAAATCTTAAGAGGTCCCTTCCAGCAGAGTTAAGTAAAAAGTTGTTGTCTGCAACACATTGTAGTAAGTGTCAGTTCTTGCCAGCACATGGCATATGGTGATCTCCTATTTTTTGAAAAAGAAACCCTTAGAGCTGTTAGATACCACTGACTCTAATATTCTTTGTGACATGAGTCTTGGTTATGTCTACCAAATAGATGTAATTTAGTCATAAAAGCTTTGGACTTTGCTCGAGTGTCTGAGGGGGAGTTTCCTTTATCCCACAGCCCTGGTTTTGTATATACTGCTCACATCCTTGAACATATAATAATTTACTACATTTCTTCACTTTCAGCTTCCCTCTGGCTGCTACAGACACCTTACCATCCACATACATCCTCTTCAAAATAAATCCTACAGCTTTTATTATCCTGAAATAAACACAGAGAAATTTTCTGCAGAATCCTCTGAATTCAGCTGAAAGTCTCTCAAAATCTCCATGGTGTTTCTAGACCAAACTCTTAAACAGTTTTCTCTTCACTTGGAATTTTTCTCCTTGTCCATTCTTGTATTAATGGTTCCTTTCGGTGGAAGCCTAAGAGGAGAGGCTAAAGCCTGAAATAATATGAATTTTAGTTTGTTTTTCCAACCTGTATTCAATACAAAAGTCTCATCAGTTCAGAATTAAAACAGAATCCTAATTCTAGACTGTTTGCCATTGCATATTATTCAACTGGATAAAGCTTGAAAACTGATCCTAATTCAAGTGACATCCTTTTAAGTGCTCTGTTCACCTAGAAACCCTAAAATAAGTATATTTCTATGAATGAAGGTTTTGAAGGTTTTAGTTTGCATATTTCTTTGCAAATATGTCACTTGCTTCTGAAGCTGCTTATATATGCAATGCAAAAATTACTCTGGCAATCACAGAATTTAATTAACAGAAGAATAGGCAGGTGCATAAGAACTCTGAAACATCTTCATCCATTAGCAGCTATTGTTCTGATCACATCAATAACTTAAATGATGTCTTGAAAGTCTAGAACACTTTTTTTGCTAACGTTGTTTTATTTTTTTTTTAATTGCATTAATTATGCCAGCTTATCAGTGCCAGAGAAATAAACACTTTTTTACCTTTTTATTTCCTCCAAGCTACTTTCTTGAACTGTGTTCCTTGGGGAACAGTGTGTTGGAGAACTATCAATTGCACAGAAGACTTCTTTGTGCAGAAAGTTTACTCCTGCTAGAAAAGCTAATGTTTACATTGAAATGGTTCCCAGTCAATTATGAATATATATGACCCCCAAATGATCATTTGCCTTTAATGCAAAAAAAAAAAAAAAAAAAAAGTTCCTATGGCCTAAAAAACAAGCCTGGTATCTGTTTTGCTTATAAAATATGGGGTCATGGCTTTTGGAAGTTGCTGGAGCCCATATATCTACCCAGAATAGTGTGAAAACAGTCTTGTGAGTGTTTTCAGCTTGCAGTAATCAGATAAGTGGATAAAGTAGCACTTGTTCTCCTTGTCAAGTTGATTTCAATCTTGAACTTCATTTAAAAGAATTAAAAGTTCTTCGGGTAGATCTATTCCGCCTAAAGTCCCTTTCCCCTTCCCCTCCAAAGACAATAGAAGTGTAGCCTGAGGTCAAGAAAACTTTGACTATCAGTGGCTATTTCCCATCAGGATAGTCTAACAGCAATAGATTGGTGCATAAAAAAGGCACTGGAACAGGCTGCAACTTTTGCTACTTTATCCAAACAGCAGTGAAATAACACAGTGATGTGTCCTGCACTGCAACAGGAAAAGAAATAATAGAAGGATTATGGAGAGTGATTAAAAAAAGGCAAGCAAACAAAAAACCCCAAAAAAACCCAAAAAAAACACCCAACAACCAACCAATCAAACAACCAAAAAAACCCAAACCAAATCAAAACCCCCTGGCCCCCAAAACCCAAGAACCCTCCAAATCTGCTAACAATCTATTAACAGAAGGAAACATGGCAAATCAGAAAAAAAAATGGATTAATCTCATTAAGGAGAAGCAAACCGCTTGAAGCCCCCTGTGTTCTCATTTCTTCTTCTTTCTTCTGCTTCTGTATTATTATTCTTATTCTTTTCAGTGATTTCCTTGCACATTTTTTCTGCTTCTGGGGGTGCTTTCAAGGACTGTTGGCGGCACAGAAGCTTTATGCATTAGAAGTCATGTGTAATTTTATTTGTAATAGTATATGATAGATGAAGTGATAATGTACAATGTGTCTTAAACATGGTAAATCAGAGCTGTGAAAAATCTGAAAACTTAGTAGGATAAATGGCCTTTCTTAAGTTACACAAAAAAACTGGCTCATTCTTAATTTATAGCTTGGTTCCTAATGCATTAAAACTTAAATTGTTCTAAACCCATATGTTTTTAACAGAAGAGATTTCCATGCCACCAAAGGATAATATTCAAGTCCCTCTTAGGTCTCATTTACCTAGAGTGAGAAGTTATATATATATTTTTATATAAAGGCCTTTTAATATAATTGATAGTCTTTTTCTTGCATATAAAGTGCTACATAAGATTTGAAGACTAGACCTCACTGATTTCTTAAGTGTTTATGTGAAGCAGAGAGTAAGATTACGTATTTTGAAGGTATTCTATAAATGTAAATCGTAACTGACACAAATCGACAGGAACTAGATTATCTAATCAGTTCTCAGTTCATAACTTCCCTCTAAATTTAACTGAAGTGGTAAAGACTATTTTTTTTCTGGAGTCTGAGCGAGGTGTCATTTTCAATCCACACTTCTTTTTGTTTATGTATTTTTGAATGTCTGATATCATCTCTTCTTCTGTCAGTGCTGAACTCTTAAGTTGGTGTTAAAGGTCTAGCAAACTGTTATGGGTAATCTAATCATTGCTCAATACGATAACAATACGGCTTATCCATTTTGATGGTCATTTTTGGCTGCAGGGCTGTGTGCAATAGGAAATAGAGTGAGACACATGATACATTTTATACCAGCTGTGAATGAACAAAGACCTTATGCCTTCAGCTTTGGGAAGAATTTTAGCAACTGCTTATCTACGATGCCGTTGAACATAATCGTGGGCTTAGTCTTATGCCAAACGTGGTCAATTGGTGAATTGAGGCCTTAGTGGCCTCCTTGACCTTCAGATGGAATAATCTAGTCAGCTATAATCAAATCATAAAACTCTTGATAATTTCAACCCCTTTTTAGACACTTCTCTTGTTTCAATTAGCAATCCATTACAACTGAAAAGCAAGGCAGAGGAAAATACATGTCTAGCTTCTTCCTGGGTCTGGGAAACTAGCTGCTGAATATGTTACTTTAATAAAACTCATGGGAAACTTGGAAGGCTTGGATTTATTCTGTTGTTATTAAAAGAATGTTCTAGTAGAGTGCATAACTTGATATTTTTCTGCTTGCCATTTGATCAAGTAAACTTGATTTCCACGTGTTCAATTGCCTTTGCCTGCCAAGCTGCTTCACTCCTTTAAATAATAATTTCATTTTGGTTCAGCTTTTACAGAGAACATTGGATTCTTTTTTGAATTTGAAATCAAGAACTAAACAAAATATAGGGTTTACATTTCTGGACCTGGTTTTCTTTGACAGTATGGCCTATTGATGTTAATCAAATTTTGAAACCAGACTATGTAGTTGATGTGAATAAAGTTAAGTTCCAGTCTCAGGGTCCTTTGCTCTTGCAGAGGACAGTAGAAGGGCATGGTACAAACTTAAATCAGGTCCTCATGATACATCTTTGTCTGAAGTAACTGTATTAGAAACAGCTGAATATTGTCTGAAGGGAATAGTTTGACCTACTGTTGCATCAGCATGCAAGGGAGGTGACTCCAAACAGCTGGACAATCATAAAAGTTTTCTACATCAGACAGATTTTATAGTGAAGGGTGAGGACAAAGTGAATATTTGCTGTGTATTTAATCAGTAATTGCTCAGACCACTACATGGGTTATTTTACTACTATTTAATTATAGCATTTTAAGAACGAGAAATGTTAGAGAATAAGTTCATCTATGAGTCATGCACCACTGCATATTTTACAATTTTTTTTACTCTGAGTGCACCAAAATGAAGCACATCCAATGTATTTCTTCATTAGACTCCCAACAAAATTCAAGACTTGACCATTAGCATTAATGCTGCTCCTAAAGGCAGAAGGCAGAGGCTGCTAGTCAGCACTCCAGAGAGTCAGCCCCGCTCTGCCCCTATTAGTGTGGCGTGAGGCATGGTGAGTGGGAAAATCCCCCCATACAATGATCTCTCTCGTGTTTTCCCATTCAGATATCAAAATTTGCATTACACATACAAAAAGTCCCAGGGTTAATGATTACCTCTAGGGAGCCTTGAGGTTCATAAGAACTTGCAAATTTTTTTGATGTGTTTACCCTGTGGTTTCTGGTCCTGCTGCCAATGTTTAGGCTCTGTGACAATATACCTCAATTGCAGTTGTTCGCCCAGGGTTTGCCTGTTTGGGTTGGCTTTACTGTCAGTTCCCATACCTTTCTAGCACCTTTTTTTCAAGATAGCTAGCTATATCCAGGTCATTCTTAATTTCCCAATACTCAACCCAAACAACTCCTGTCTGATTTAGTTTCCTTTGCCCTGTAT
Source organism: Leptocoma aspasia (assembly GCA_013399835.1). Classification (NCBI taxonomy): domain Eukaryota; kingdom Metazoa; phylum Chordata; class Aves; order Passeriformes; family Nectariniidae; genus Leptocoma; species Leptocoma aspasia. Next base: position 580,294 of record VXAX01000269.1, read on the forward strand.
TTTTTTTGAACATTTGTCAAATTTTGCAATTTCTATGGCACTGTTTGTGTGTCATGAATGCTACCAGTGGTGCAAACACAAGTAAATCTAGCACACATATTTCCCTCTTCACCCTCTAGGTCTATATAATGCAGTACAGTTACTCAACAAATTGTGAAAAGACCAAATGAATATGCATGTCATGAAAATAAATTCCCTTTTCAAGTGAATTTTACTTGAATGAAATGTCCACATTTACAATATCTTTATACCTGTGTCCCTATTTTAGGTACACGAAAAATAGACTATAGAACTTCTCAATTTTCTTTTTAATGACAAGTAACCAAGAATCCAAATTTTCTTGAGGAACATAGGCTCTATTTGTTTGGAAGCAAAGGTTCATATGGTTAAAACATGGGTACAAATGTAAAGTATGCCTTTTAAAGCTGGAATCCAGGATTTTTTGTTTTCACATATGAAACATATAAAAGAGTTTTGTGAAATGACATTGAAAAGACTGCTGATGAGATTCATAAAATAATAACTAATTTTAACACATGCTGTGTCATTGTATCAGAGAGGAACAAAAGGACATTCAATGAATTTTGAAGGAAACAAATTTAAAACCAATAAAATGGTTTTCCTTTTAGTACAATGACTAACTGGCATACTTAAGTCATTACCACAAGATAAAGTATCAGAAATAAACATTTCTGTGAATAAGGAGAACAGTTATATTAGGCTGTATAGGTAATTTATGTGGGGTATAAACTCTCTCGATTCAGGACATAAACCACCTATTAAATAACAGGGGTTGGTAAAACATGTTCCCTAAGGGCAGAGTAATCTTATATGGTGCTCCTCATACTTTGCTGTGACACATTTTGAGGTACTACTGAGTCTTGAAGAAAAGGTACCATATTATGTGGAACAATGATATAATTAAGCATGGCAACTGTTTTGCTCAAGCATACTGTTTCTGAGCATAAGTCTTTACAGAAAGTATCCAATATCTCTGATCCCGATTATGCTGAACATTAAAAAAACTTTAAAGCTTTTACCTTAATGTTCCTTTCTTTGAAAAAAGAGAAAATACAATTTGATACCCAGCTCTCTACTCCAATGTTCCTAGTTTTCTATCTGAGGTATTGACTTACCTCAGATAGTTCAGATAATATCCACCATTAAATTATGTCTCTCTTTGCACTTCCTTTTCCTTACTTAATTTCATACCCTGAATAAAAAGTAACGCTGAAGGCAACTGCTTGTGGTTTGTCCTGTCAGTTCCTAAATGGGAAAACACCTGATGAGGCAAAGTTCTAGTCTTACTTATCTTAATTCAAAAGGTTTTACCCTTTTAATCCTACAGGGACATTTTGCAGAAGCTTTATACCTCCATGTCACTTTCTGTTTAGTTTCAAGGTTGTCTGAATTGCAATTAATCAACATCTGGACTTTTATTTGAGACAACGTCACTTCCTGAGAATGTTTCTGGATGACACAAAGTTATCTCTTAGTTGCTGCTGTTTAATTAGAGATTCCAATTAATTATTCTATATGCGCCTTCATATTTCTTGTGCTCAGCAGAGGAAAATCCACCTTACCCCAATAGTTCAGAGGAGGATTTTGTCAGGATTTGCTTCAAAATATGTAAAAAACTGGCCTAGATTAAGTAAACTGCTTATCACTATTACCTGTTTCTTTCATTTCATATTGTGAGAGGATTTCATTACAGAAAATGGCATAGGAGATTTGGATTGTCTTATTTTATACAAGCTCCCCAGAGAAGTGGTCACAGCACCAGCCTGACAGAATTCAAGAAGTATTTGGACAATTCTCTCAGGCACATGGTGTGACTGCTGGGAATGGTCCTGTGCAGGGCTGGGAGTTGGGCTCAATGGTCCTTGGGGTCCCTTCCAGCTCAGGATATCCTGTGATTCTGTGATGTTTAGGTGAAGCAAGTTCTTAGAAAAACCTAGCTGAAAGAGAAGACGTGCTCTTGAAAGCAGACCGAAATGTAGGATCAGGATTCTCCTATGTTATTATGTTTGCTGCTCTTTGAGTTCTTGACTCTATAATTCATTATGCTTTTGACTCAACTCAGAAAGCACTTTATTCTTGCTTCATTTTGCAGGTTGGTAGTGTGAATACTGGATAAAAGGTACTGCATACTCAGTAGTAGAACAGAGCCTTTCATGCCTTTTCCTGTTTTCTTACTGGAAGAAGAGAAGGAGTAAAGTAGACATTTGATCCTCTACTACTTGATCTTAATGAAAAAAAAAAAAAAAGGTGGTGCCCTGAAGGTCATATGTAGTCTATTTGGTTACTTTAGACTGAATTCAGCTATAACTATGTGTTTCACAGTGAGTGATTGTGTATGTTGCTTACAAAATGCTACAGGATGTTCCTTAGGTCTTATGGGCATGCTATTCCAGAGCCTTCTTTGTCCTACTTGTTCTTCCAGTGGCTCACAAATGTCTTCCTTGTTGCTGTTCAGGTTCTGTAGCTCTTCTACCAGCAATAAACATAAAAAGCAGTTGATACCTTTCCCCTTTGCTTTTGGCTTTTACACAGTGGAAGCCTATTCTGACGTCTTCTCTTTTGCTTATGTTATCCCTGTAAGACTTTCAATTTGTTTTCTTTAGCCTCACAGTGTCAATTCTTTCAGCCTGTTATCAGTAATGTTTTGTAGACTGCTGTTATTTCAATCTTCTGGATTGTTTTTGATGAATCTGCCTCTTTCTAGCTGTGTAGTCCCCAAAGAAGACACAGTTTACTGGCTGAACTGCATGAAAGGACTACAGGGTTAGGTAAATATTCATATACTAGAAAATTGTACCAACCTGCGCTTTGGTTGCTGGAAAGGTTCTTGTTCTGCAAGGACTTTTTGACTAGCGTGGTCCCCTGTAATCCCTGAATAATTATTGGAAGAAACAATTCCCAGCTAGCTTTTCCCCAACTTGTGTCTCTCTGGTGGTTCCCCCACTTAATTTAAACCCTTTCAGATAATTTCTAAAGTTTAGGAAAATAATTTAGAATTATAATTCTGGTCTCTGCTACACTCACTGCTCCTGCTAGACTTGTGTCATCTGTAAGTGAAACAGGCATTCTCTCTATTCCCTCGTCCTGGCTGATAAATGAAAATGTTCCACAGAAGCAGAATAAGAGCAGACCCTCTTTCCACCCTGCCAGATATATCCTTGCATTTTGACGATTTCCTAGCAAGTAGAGTTCTCCTACGGCTCTTCAACTAGGCTTTATCTACTAAGTCTCCCATGTTTTCCCAGCTTGGCTCTGGGGATGTCACAGAAGGTTATGTCAAAAGGCTAAATAATGACAACGTATGACACTTGCTGCTTCTCTATTTGCAAGCATAGTTGCCCATTATAGAACAAAATGAGATTTGTTTGATGTGATACGTTCTTGACAAATGCATGTTGGCTATCACCTGTTCCCTTGTTATCTTCCACAGTTTTAGAGCTTATTTCATGCCTCTGTATTGAGAGCAGGTACTGGTTCCTGGCAGCTCCAGTGGCCCCTGGGCAAGGGAGGGCAGGACACTATGAAGTGTTCTGAAATTGTCATGCTCAAAGTATTCTAGGACAGAGTTCTGTCTATTTGAAACAACTGTTTTGCACAAAGATTCATAATGTTAGTTCTTCCCTTAGGCTAAATTAACATTTGACTAATTTCCTTACTGGTACCAACTGATAGCTATCTTAAATGTCCTTCTGGAGACAGACTCTCATCCAATACTTTTACTATGAGCCAATCCAGAACAGTGGGATGAAAATGGACAGACTACTTTTTAATTTTCAATACACTTGGTCTATCAAGGCTGAGTATCTGAAAGGTTTGATGCTTGTTTTCCACAGTTGATATAAAAACTCTTATTGTGAAGACTGGAAATGTAAGTTCCTGCATGTTATTTAAGAGTCTGAGCTGAAGGGATGGAATCTGACATCTCTTTCTGGACTCTTTTGCCATCAATACCCTTCTTGTCATTGACTGTACAAACAGGTAGCCAAAGGGTGATGAAGAAGCCAGTATGCTCTGCCAGTGCTACTGAGAGCTTTCCATGAGCTTGGAGAATATTCATCACCTAAACCTTTTTCTCTTCCCACATTTTTCCTGCAAAGCAACACAAACCAGCTGTAAATGAATGGCAAGATCTAGATGTTTGTCTAAGTTAGGAGAGCCTTATCTCTTTCTTTCTTACAACACTTTGATCCATGAAGAGAAAGAAAGAGTATCACTGCAGGTGGTAAGAATATCCTGATACCTCTGAACTCTGAAAGTAAACATCTTTTGCTAGAGAAATTATCATGTATTCCAGGTGTATGCAGCATAAGTTGTTATCTATGGCGTTGCTGCAGTCTGCAAGGTAACACCTCCTGATTGAAACTGTGCAGCCCAGTAACTGCTCCATTTGGGCTGAACAAGCTCAAGTACTCTGCTTTGTGCAAGTCTCCAAAAATTTCTTGCAAATCAGACCTTTGTTTCGGAAGGGCCTGAATCTGCAGGACTCGTCTGACAGACACGGAAGTGGAGGATGAATTTAGTTTTAACTTTGGGTCAAGCTCTGCATAGGAAGTTTACAACTAAGCAATTAAACTTCTAGGGAAAAAGGAAGACTTTTATTTATTGTCAATAAGCAGTTCTTGTGACAAAAGAATACCTGACTGTTATTCTTAGGAAAGACCACCCACAAGACTGAATCTGGGCTGTGTGATTTTGCCCCAAATTATAACTATGTGTAGAGATGTGCATAAGTCAGCACAGGAGCTACATAAATATATAAAATATAAACATACAGTAAAAACATTAGTCAGATAGAAAGAACAGATGAGCGGAGCAAGCACAGTGTGAAACTATTTCAGCAAGGCAAATTTAAAGCAAATACTGAAACAAATGAGGTGGCAGACAACAGTATGAATTTTAATGAGCCAAAAACAATACAGCAGAAAACTATTAAATGCAGTTTTGATGCATGAACAATATATTGCTTTAAAAGGTGCTTTCCTCTATTGGTGAAATGTAAAGATGTATAATTTAATGTAATATTTATGAAAACTTCAGTCCAAATATCTCTTTGCTGATAAGTTCAACAGGACAACATTTGGGATAACTATGGAAATCTCTAAATTTTCAGCTATAATTTCAGGAATCGCTCAGATGACGTTAAGAAAACAGTATATTGGAAACATGAAGAGTTGATTGTGAATTTTCCCCAGGTTTTGCATTGCTATTATTTCAGGGCTTTGGTAATAACATCTATCAAGATCTTTCTTAAACTGGAAGTGAAAAGCACTTTTTATTAAATAAGAGATCACAGTCACAGTGTGTCTTCAGCTGGAATAGTTTGTTTGCAGGAGTTGACAGATTGTCAAGCCATCAGCAGAATTTTGGAGTTCACAGAGCTCCCAGTACTTCCTCTATGACTCCTATATGACATCCTATACTGATGAAGACTAGTGTTTTGCCTTGATTGATTACCCAGAAGATCTATTCCTGCAGCTATTTTGTCTCAAGTCAGCTATTCTTTTAGCTGGTATCTCTTTCTAGTTGCCCACAGTTACCTTGCTGACCTCCTTCAGCAGGTTTAGGCTGTCACTACTTTGTGTATCCAAGCCCAGCTCACAGCATCCTTTCCCCTTCCAGGTGCAAAGTAATTCTGCACTTGATCATCTCCTTTGGAGAGAGATAGATCTCACAACCTTGGCTCTTCTGGAGCTCCTCCCTTCCTGCCTGGGTTTGGCTCAGAGGTGAAATATCTGAAAATAAGACACTTTGCAGGGTAAAAAGCCTGAGCAGCCTGTATTCAGCTGAGCAAAGTATAAAAACGTGGACATGTCTATTTCTGGTGACCCAGTACATTTGTTAAGCATTTACAGCAGTCTAATTCTATGTCATCACATTCACATTTTACTAAACAGAACATTTGCTTTGAAAACAGCACTGCTGTGACATAAAAGTGATATATGCAGCTCTTTTGGGCATGTTCCTATTTTTATGTTCATGAAACTTGAAAGAAGTTGAAATGCATGCACTTCTAGTTTTCAGTTATCCCTGTTAAATGTGTTAACCAGAAGCCAAATAAAATAGGCTGGATCTTGGAGCGTGAAAACCAACTCAGGCATGTAGAGTACAAATTATGGATCTGCAATATATGGATCAGGTTTGCAGAACTTCTGCATTATATAATTGCTTTATCTCAGCAGATTTCACTAGAATAGGTACTGTTCTCTTAAATTAATCTACTGACATCTGGAGAAAAAAATACTGCCCAAAATTATAGAAATAAAATGCATAAAATCACAAAGTGAATGCAAACCCTTTTATTATTGTTTCTTGTAAAGCCAGCAGTATTGCTCAGGAAAACAGAAGCTACCATACATCTGAGATGCTATGAGAAAGACTTGGGCATGTTCAAGGATTGCTGTACCCTCCCCTGCGATACTTTACAGGTGTGCAGTTCCTATCTATGCAAAGCAGATTGTTATGGTGCTAAGCACTATTTCTAAGGTGGCCGTGGTCAACCCCAGCCTTGAGGGGAGTTTTCCAGAGCAGGTGGCACTTTGCATCATGTTTACACTCAGTGTGGACATTTTTTAACAACAGAGCAAGACACCAAGCAGTAGAGAATCAGGTTTCACCCTCAGAGCTCAGTCATGTGATGCAGTATGGCTCTTCTGTCACAACAGCTGTGCATGTCTCAGTCCTACAGCAGCAGATTTTCTTGCAGTTTGCTTACGACAAGCTGTCTCTGACGGTTGCTTCTTGTCTTGTTTTGGTGAAAATCCATCTGTCACCTACTCAGAGGATAAAGCCATAGAGGAAAGAGTGCTGAAACACAGGAAAACATCAGATAACTAAAACTACATATACTATATGATACAGTGTGGGGATGAGTAATTTGAAAATACTAATAATTGTCATTTATGTTAATTTTTCATGCAGTCAAACTGGTAAGTGCTTCAAAAAAAGCTTTAGGTTTAAAAATATTAGTAGGAAGTTGTATTTGAAAACCTCTCTCTTAGCAGGCATCATGATCTACAATTTGAAAAATTATTTGAGAATAGTTGGACTCCACAGGCACTATAAGAAACCAATTATTAGGGTTTTTTTCAGCCACTGCCTCCAGGGAAAACCATTTTTCATTACCCAAACAAATATACATGGATGTAAGTGCACTCCTTTGTTTAAAGCTTCTACAAATTCTGTTGCATTTCTTTTACTTAGATTAGAAATTCCTGGTGTAATTTATCCAGAACTCACAGTGAATTTTACAGAATTAAAAAACGAACTGAAGTTGTCCCCAAGAATCTTCCCTTTCTCAAATCTTCTTTGGGGTTGTTCTTAGTCAGTAAAAAATAGTACTGAGTATGCCCGCTTGTAACTCTGTTGTTTCTAAAGACTTTACTGTCAGCACACTTACTGACTCAAGCTAGGGTGTGATAATAATCTAATTGTACCTCCTGACAAGGTAAAATAGAGCCAAAATGGCCAGTAACTTTTCCACTTTCAAAGGAAAAATAGTTAGTTGGTTTTGAGCATAAAGTTGAATAATCCTAAGAAATCAAAGGACTTTTTCTCACTTTCTGTTTCTTTCATGCAGTTTTAAAATCTGTCCTTAATTGGTAGTTGTTGATTGCATTGTTTTGGGGGATTTTCCTTGGTATTTTTTTTGTTGAAAATTAAAGTCGCATAGCTTGAAATCACCTACATTAATCACAGTGTCCAGAAAATGTAATTGTTTGAATAAATAAGAGTTGTTTTATAATACCACTAGAAATCTACATGACATTATTTGCATGTTTTTCTCTGAATCTAATTTGCTGTAGGTTTTAAATATGGATTCAGTTCTTTGGTTTTTCAGACAATTTATTAGACAATATCTAACATACAACAGGAATTCTCAAAACTCTGTTATAATAGTAAAACAGACTAAATCCTAAAATTTGTATCAAAGCCAAAATAAAATAATTTTGCCAAGAGAAGGCTGCAGAAATTGTATTACTGTCAGTTGCATTTTATGGCCAGGCTGTAGGATGAGAGAGGAATAAATTGGTGGCTGATGGATTTTAGTCTGTTCTGGAGACTAAGGAATACTGAGGGCTACAGCTGCATTGACCTGTTATACGTGGGACATTGCTGTGGTTTTGGTAGGACTGTACACATGTGGGAAAGGGAAGGACTAGTCAGTTTCACCCACCTTGCTGCCTTCTTACTCCTCTGCTTCAGAGCAGATGATGTGTTCTGATCCTCCTCTGTGGGTGCATAAACATTGCATTTCTACATAATTTAGTGGATACTGTACAGAAGAAAATATCTAATTTAATGAAAACAAACAGAAGCATTACTGGAACTTAACAGGCAGAATGAGGATTTAATTAGCTAACAGCAACAACTGGTTCTAGCATAACTGTTCTTCTCTCAGTGGCATTTCTTGCCACAGATATCAGTGGCAGAAGTGACAAAAGGCTGTGGCACGATATGAAACAGCCCCCACGCCACCAGAGCTGTGATCAGTTGTCTTATATTTGCAAAGGAGCATTTCCTGCCAGCAAGCTGGATAACTACACTGTGTCAGACCCAGCAGTGTGTTCTGTGCATCTGTCAAGTGCTATGTGCTCCTGGTAGTTTTATGCTCACTCAGGTTATCAGGCAAGGTCCATCTAGTCTGGCACGGAGGAGCCTGTGCACTTTGCAATATAAGCACTAAGACAACAAACAAAGGTTTTGTACCTGAGAGTGTAAAGACCCTTCTGATCAATCACAGGCCAGAATAGCACTAAAGAGACAGCTACAGCACAGGCTTTTTTATTTGGCAACTTTGATAACATCTATAATAAAAATTAATAGAAATGCCTGTGAAAATAAAGTATTGTTCCATAGCAGAGTGTATATTCCTAAATAGACTAGCAAAAAGCTGTTACATTTTTCAAGTCCACATAAGCCCAGGTTTGAGGCTCTGTACTAGATATGAGATGCAGATACAGTCACAGTATCTCTGTGGATTGCATTTAATCCACAAACAACCCTGAAACAATGATAAATGCTCTTTCTGCCTGTGTGGGGGATGTTGTTAATGTCAGAACACTCTGGCAGGCAGAGATTTTGTGCATATTATTTGTGTTAATGAGCATCTCTTTTGCTGTAATTCCAGATTTACATTTCCAGGAAGCCCATGTCAGGTGAATTACACCTACAAATGTAGGTGCAAAGTAATATACGGGCAAAGCAGCTCTCAAAAGCTGCTTATGTGGGCATACCCTTTTCACCATGTATGTTTTCAACTCCCCAGGTCACCCTAGGAACATCACCTGGTCATTTTCCATTAAGAACTTGTGTATTGTGGCAATGGGTTATGCATATTAATTTGTAAGTGAAATACGTTTACCTACATAACTTCTTTCCATTCTTTAGCATAACAAAAAAGAGATTCGTAACATCAGGAATATCAAAATATGATAAAAAAATATACTTTTCAAGAAAAATGAAAAAAACTTTCAGGCACATCTAAAGGCTTCCCTAGCAATGACTTGAGACACATTTCAGCCACTTTCACCCATATCAGACATGATCGGTAGTCACTGCTGTCACAGCCGAGCAGTCGGTGAGGGTGAAAGCAGACAACAAAGGAGTCAGAATGAAACATTTGCAGCAAACTGTCAAAAAATTACACTAAAGATAGATTAAGAGCTGCCACAGATGTATGACATGCGGAAATGAGTGGAAAATCACTGCAGTGACCTAAAATGAATATGTAATCTTATTTTACTATTCTAATTGGCTTTGTGAAGCAATGCCCAAAATTTTAGCATAACCTGTTCACAAACATCATTGATTTCAAAATGTGAGAAGTGAGATCATTAGTCTTCTGGAAGCTGTGGGGGAAATGTACAACAGAGTTACAGACCTTTATGTAAATGCTCCTGAAAACCTGTTCTATCCTATATTTGGGTGTGTGGGGTTTAATTATGAGTAGGATCAAAGACATCTTGAAAAGAGCTAATCCTGTTTTATGTGTATGCAACTCCATCTACATTAATTATATCTCAAGATCACAGAACTTGCTTACAAGCAATAATGATAGTGATGCAAATTATATTGTGGCATTGGTAGACCATTTCACTGCCAACAGAGGCAGAATGGATTACCCTTCTCTGTGACATTTAATTAGTGTATATAGTCTTCTAGAGAATCTCTTCTGTGGCAAAAATTATAGAACTTTCTCAATTAAAACAACACACTTGTTGTTAAAACATTGCTGTCATATTTATAATGGGACTCTAATGCAAATATATTTGGGGTTAAATCCTCTGCTTTTGAACATCAGCAATTCTGTCATCACCGTTGTCTCAGATACAATGAAGGATGTGTACTGGCGAATTTGGTTTGGTCATCACATGAGAGCCATTTAAAGTGTTGACAGAATTCCAAAGGATTTCACTTTTTTTTTTTGTGAGTAATGGAACTCGCTATTTCTCTTCTGAGTGACATTCCATTCTGCTTGCAGTTTTCTTTTTTTCTGAATTAGTCAAAACGAGCATTTTCAAAAGTTTCTGGGAAAATCTTTTTCCAATGTTTGAGGCTTTTGTCCACTTTAAAAAAAAATTATTTCCACTACGTTTTGTGAGTTCTGTCCCATTTTTCTAATTTCCTTTCTCCTAAAGTGCATGGAGTTTTTGGAAGTTGTTTCATATTGCTGCAATATTTCCTGTTCACAAAGTTGAAAATGCTTTTTATCAGCTTCTCTGGTGTATTTATTTCAGTCCTGATAAGAAGCATGCATTCACCTTGGCTATAAAGAACAATACAATTTCTTAAGGAAAGTTAATTTTAGTGAAAAAAAAGAAGCTTGCTGAGTGGAACTCTTGCTTTGCATTTTGCAAGCTTAGTCCTCTCTGTGTGCTTTTTCCAAATGTGGACAAAGAAGATTTTGTGGAAAGGAAAAGTGCACAAATACTTGGACCGAACGAACTTTGAATGTGAGGGAAGATAAAAATCTCAGTAGGTATGAGAGCTATACAGTGAAAGGATAACTATGAGCAAAAGAAGAAAATGGTCATCTTTTCCCATGCCTTCTTCTTATCCCTGAGGTAGAAGGATCTACCTGCCTTTGTCACACAGTGGGATTGATAATGCAAAGGACAAATATTCTTCTCTGTCATCATGTCTTTATAGGTCTCTTCCTGCTGTGCTTAAGCGACACAAACTCCCACAGAGTTTTCTTTTGTAAGGATGAAATAATCAGTCCCTGACAGGGTAGAATCAAGAGACAGGTAGGGTAGCATTTACCTCACACCTCCTGGAACACATATGGATCTTCTTCCAGGCAGAGAAGTAAAGGTGAATTTCTCAAATCTTAAAGCTGTAGCAAGTAGTATAAAAAGGTAGTCAAAGGGCTAGTAGATTGTGCCTGATGCAAATTTGATGAAAGTCAATTTAAAAGGGTGCCTTCTGTCTTGCAAGAAGTCTGTTGACAAAGTAAAGCAAATCACAGGAAATGCATGTAGAACTGCAAGGTCGGTGATTGTTTAGAGAGGGGACAGGAACCTCCAAACATATGCAAAAGTGTCAGACTCTTCTGAATACAGTGCAATCTGCCAAGAAAGAAAAGAAGATAATGACATTGGTTACAGAGCAAGAGAAATGAGAAACTTGTAATGAAAATATATTAATACCAGGTTAATGGTGGTAAGCGCTGTTATAAAAGAATGTGATAAGCCAGAACAGCCATGGCTCAAATAAATCATTTTCCATCCACACACAACTTGTTTGAATGTAGAAGGGTTGCATATCCATATAGCCACATTGAACCTAATTTAGCATCATTCAGAATTGATGATGAGTGGGAGGTGGAAGAAAGAAAAGAAGTGCAAGCCCATCTGCAGTTATGTAATGACACATGAACATGATCTCTCTCACATCTGTCTGATGGTATACCAAAGAAATGAATTTGCAAGTGCTCAGGTGAACTTTGGAAGAGGACCCTTGAATTAACATCAAGGTACTTTGAATTTCTTCTCTTTTGTCTTATAGAGATGATTTGACAAAACGGACTTCAACTGAGGAGTTATCATCTATATTGAAAAAAAAAACACTGCAAGAGCAACAGTACTAAATGCTAGTGAAACAACCCTTTCAAGTTGCTGTACCTTGGGAGGAAGGAACTAAGACAACTGTTTTCTAAAATTTGTCTGTAATTTATAGGAGACTGTGATCTTAAAATACATTTATGAGGCTCAGGTGAAGCCTTTTATTTGGATTAGAGTATTGTTCCTGAATATGATTGTATTCTTCCTCCTCCGATCCTTACTGTAAAAACATCTAAAAGTTTTTACTTTCAGAAAATGTGTACAGTGCATCCATATTAACAATTTCAAATGTGGTAAAACATGAAAAACTTCATGTTTTCATTTTTCATTTAACTCAAGAGGCAAAGGTTTGGCAGTAACTATATACAGGTTTTAATAATGAAACTCTGAAACCTGATAAGTAGATCACAAGAGTCACACATAGACCCTATCAGAAGCCAGATGAATTTGGAAAACTGCAAATGAATATATTACCTCTAAAAAGGTCTGTCTGGGACTAGCATTATTGTATTGAAAATGCTGGGTGTTGTTTCTGAGATTTGGAATTTTTATATTACTTGGTCAAAACCTTGACTGCCTAAGACTTGGACTACCTGCAATCCTGGTTCCTTGTTTTCTTCATATGAGTTTCAAGTAGACTTATTAACTGGACCTCATATTACAGGTGAAATTCATTCATTCATTTTAGTCTCATCTGTAAAGGACTAAATACTTTGTGTTTTGACTGGGCTTTTTTAAGACTAACCAGAAAGGGAGGCTTCTTCTGACCTTTTGTTCAGATCTGGACTTTGCCCAGAGATAGACACAGGAAGGCACTGGTTTCTGGAACATGTTTGTTTTACTGGTCTACAAAGACTGCCAAGAAGCTTCAGAGGAGCTGCTCCCAGGCCTTCCCTCACAACAGTTTGGGAAGCATATGCATTAGAAGAAAAGGACTCCATAGCACTGTTTTTTTCTTTTATGGATGTTAATATGACTGAAGACATTTTTGTGAGGTAGTTATGTTTTAAGGTGCATTAGGTGCTCTGTTACCTCTTTTTACACATCTACTGTTCATTTTAATATTTTCTAAGAGCATCTGTAATATGATAGATGTTAATGTCACTTATAAAATTAAATTAACTAGGATGTTCTGAAATTGTCTTTAAAGGTCAAATTATAATAATCTTACCCAGAGCAGTACTTTTACTCAGGGGTAGGTCTAGGTAAATCAATAGCACTATGGAAGAAATAAGGTTAGATACATAAAAGGATTTTGGCACCACATATCCTCCAAAATGTACTTATCAGTACAACCTAAATTCATAGGTTTAAATTCTCTGAATCCTTGTTGGTTCTCTGACACACTTGGAGACATGAAAAATTTAACTTTTAAACTATCTATCAAAAAATTTCCATCAGCCAGTATGATTTCACTGTAACACAGAGATTTGCTTCTGAGTGGTCAGAAGACTTGATAATATGGAACATACATGTGTCTGCTTTCTTTTATTTCACCAGCTACTAGTGTTCTGCTATAATCTGCATGTTCCTTGCATCATGGAACTGTATCCCAAAAATATCTGGAGCAGAGCAAAGTGCTCCAGTCATCAGCCCCATGAGTGTTCTGAACTATAGCTTGCTCAGTCTTTCTATTAGCTGTTGGGTCTGACATAATCCTTTAGATTTGCTGAAAGCAAGAACTGAAACTTTAATAGTGCTCTACAGAGGCCATAACTGTAATCTATGGTGCTATATTTCACTGACCTAATGTTTGCATAACTTTTTTAGGCAAAGTACAAAGCTACCAGTTTTTTAGAAGGATTGAGAAAGACCCATACCAACACATCTGAGAGTTCCGATTTCTCAGCTGAAAGATGTATACACATGAAGAAGAATCAGCAGGAAGTTTTGGAACACATTGCTTCTTTACTCCAAGCAGTTACTATAAAATATTTGAAGTACTGGGTGTTGTGGGGTTGCTGCAGGAATGGTGTGATCCTCCACACAAACCACATTGTGATTGAAAATCAAAATATGGAGTTGGGCAGCTCCAAGTAATCTTTTTTGTTTCTTTCTAGTACAAAAATAGCATTGTAAAAATGAGATGGAAGGCTTTCTAGTAAAAAAAGTCTCAGTCTGGTTTTTAATCACTCATTTGGGCATGCATCACTGCTCAGTTATGATTAAACCTATCAGGATACCACTCCTCAGGGTTGTGTGGCTTCCACTCTTAGCTGTTTGTTCCAGTAGATTTTTTAAGTCTCAACAGGGACAAAGGCAAGTACTTTCTTGTGAAGACACAATGTATTAAGGCAGTAATTTTTTATTTTTAATGACTGTCATGACTACCTTTCAGCTGCCGAGTGCATCATTTAGCTCCTTGTTCTCGATGGCATTCATTGAACTGTCAGCATTTGTCATTTGCTGTGCATACAGTGCTATTGCAGATGTTCATGCTTCTGCTAATGCCCAGCTCTGATACTTGGAAAGCGTGGCTTATTACCTGCCTTTGTATGCCTTTGCATGATCAGAGGGGTAAACCCTCAGGGCATCCAGTGTATACAGAGGTTCCCGCTTCATCACTCATTTTTCACCACATGGAAATAAATGAATCAAAACTCTGCTACAAATATTTCAAAAACTGGGGAGAGATTAGGTCAAGGCCCCTTCTTAAGCTTCTTTTGCAAATATCTAGAGCCTATCCATTTCCTCTCAAAAAACTAGAGCTTTAAGAATCTCCCTCTGAACCCAGTTGGCTTTCATTTTTCTATTCAAAGTCCTATACTGAGGTGAATGGGAAGTATTTTACAGGGTGCTTGTACCTCTGCTTAGGTATGATGTCAAACTAGTTGCATGTGGGATCCAGAAGTGTGTATAGCTGCTTGGCTTTCCAGGCACAGTTTTCTTATCCTTTCCATGAAAAGTTACTAGTCTGATCTATGCATTTGTTGTGACAGTAGTATTTGGTACTCATGAGGAAATTTAGGACATAAGCCAGCTCCCTTTCTCAAAAGGAGAGATACAGCCAGGCCCATGTATGTTTATAGCACTGCTATGTGGAAGGAATCTCTTCTGTGTGCTTATTTTAAGTTTAGAGCCCCTTTATGCAGTAGAACTGGGAATAGGACCTACTGTCCTTTGGTCTACTCCTCAATGTTAAGGCAACAACTGAGTGAGACAAGGTGAAAGTAACAGTTTCTTATTTATGAAAAAAACCCCAAACCCCCAAAATACAACAAAGGAAAGCAATATGAAGGATACTTGGTGCAATATACAATGCTCCTGAGTCTGCCATCCTGTCACTGTGAGTCCTCAGACAAGTCATATACTTCCTTTTCCCAACCTACAAAAGCTGGGAATAGCAATGATGTCTGCAAAGCTCCTTGAGACCTGTGTGTGAAAAATGCTAGCAGTATGCTGATTTTCTTTTTTTTTCTGTTGTAAAAGATGGAAAGGAACAGCATGCCAAGGAAACCTTGGCAAACTGCTTGCTTCCTGCTGTGTTCCCTATCTCTGCTTGTCCCTGCTATATAATTAGTTTTTAAGTCTTAAGTTTCTGGATATACTTTGCTGCTCACTGTTGTGTATCGTATTCTTTGTATATCAAGCCCAGTGGAGCCCTCATCCCTACTAGGTGTTCTAGTGAGCTGAATGAGACAGAGAGGAACAAACCACCTTCTGGAGAAAAGGCCATAGTAAGGAAAATAAAAGGTTAATACATAGCAGCTTCTGGTTTTCATTTAATCTAAAATTTCTAGGGCAATTCATCTAGTCACTTCTTTCTGCCAGTGGTATTATAAACTCTCTGCTGTCACCAGATTGGCCTGTAAAACACGCTCTGCCATTTACTGGGAAGGTTTTATGGAGAAAGAAAACAGGAATGTTTAGTTAGGTAGTAGTTCAGGGCAGTCTAAAGAGGCAAGGAGAATTACTACTGCTACCTACTGTCCAATATAAACTGTTTTGTTTGCATCTGCTCTTTCTCCTTGAGATGCTGTTTATTTCCCTGCATTCTTTATGGATGGTTTAAATAGAGAGAAACAACTAATCAGCAAATGAATGAGAGCAGAGGGAAACTTATACAGTTTGTAGATTCCTATCTACCTGGCAATGTATGTGCATTTGATGATTTTCAGGAACTTCACTGCAGAATATTGCTGGCTACAAAGTGGGAAAATAGTTTTTAAGAAAATTTCTGAGTATATTAGTACTTTTAATCAATTTTTATCTTAGCCACAGAGATTTGTTTTGGTTGGTTGGTTTGTTGGGGTTTTTTAAAATATATTGCTCGGAAAGCTCAGTTAAAAAATCATGAAATATTAGTTTCTTGAGAGAGAATTGTGAAGATTGGAAAATAACTCTAAGATCAGTGAGTTCAACTTAATCAAGCACTGTCATGTTCCTCACTAAACCATGTCTCTGAGTACCATATTCACACACTTTCTGAACATTTCCAGGGGCAGTTATCCTACCACTTCCCTGGTGGCCTGTTTCAATGCTTGACCATCCTTTCAGTGGAGAATTTTTTCCTAATTTCCAATCTGAACCACCCCTGGCACTACTTGAGGCCATTTCCTCTTGTTCTATCACTTGTCACCAGAGAAGAGATTGACCCTCACCTCACTACAATCTCCTTTCAGCTTATGGTAGAGGGCAATATGGTCTCCCTGAGCCTCCTTGTCTCCAGGCTAAACACTCCCAGCTCCCTCAGGTACTTCTCATCAGACTTGTGCTCCAGACCCCTCACCAGCTCTGCTGCCCGTTTCTGGACACGCTCCAGCCCCTCAATGTCCTTCTTGTAGTGAGAAGCCCAGAACCTGGACACAAGATTTGAGATGTGGCGTCACTAGTGCTGAGTACAGGCAATAATCACTGCCCTGGTTCTGCTGGCCACACTATTGCTGATACAAGTCTCAGTGCCACTGGCCTTCCTGGCCACCTGGGCATACTGCTGGCTCATGTTCAAATGGTTGTCAATCACTATGCTGAGGTTCTTTTTTGAGAGGCAGCTAATTACTCATTTCATTAAAGAACAATGCTGCACATTCCAGTAAAAGAAGGAATTGCAACAATCCTCACTAGTGTGAGTGACCAGTGTCAATAAAATGAGTGGGCTTCTCTCCTTTCACTCTGCTTCCTTTTGTCCTCAGAAGGGTTACTTGTCATTTCAGCAATGGCTGACAGGAGTCAGCTGAGTGCTGACACATATTGTGGCACCTGTAAGCGTTTTTGACATAATTGACATAGTTCTGCAGGGTTTTGACAAATTTGTCAACCTAATGAATAGGCAACTGAGCTTTAAAACCTACACTAAAGGTCATGTAAGTTGTTCAATGGAGGATGAAAAATTATACTAACCAAATGATAGTTTCTGACTTACTCTGCCTGAAAACAGCAAGGGTGGGGGGCACTTTAAACATCCCCCCCTCCTATATTGTTTATGATACTTAATGAGAAGGGGAGAATGTTTTTGGGGTTTTTTTTTTCTGTGTTTGTTATCTTTTTTAATAAGCAAAACAGGAGAAGCATTCACATATAGTAATATGTGAATATAGTAACAGGGAATGGCCCTGCTTTGTTTGGTGCAACTGCTGTTGTCTTTTTATAAAAGCAGAGTAGATCTTCTTTATGAAACTAAATAACTCCTCATAGCAACAAAGCACCTGTAGTGTGCTATAGCCACATATGTAACCTTGTGGTATTAAAAGATTAAAAAATATTTGGTTTAAAAAAATCATCTACATTTAATCAAAACATTTTTACTTTGCAGACAATGTGCAGAGCTAGCCAAATTGCCTGTACTGGCGGCTAGGATATGGCAAGTAGACAAGGTATCCACAAATCAGCTTTTGCAGCCACGTAAACAACCAAATTTAATCTCAGACTTGGAGCAGTGAAAACGTACCCACTGAGAGTCACCACTGCCCAGCTGACAGACAGCACGCTCTTGGATTGCTGCAACTCTCTTGCAGTTCACATCATGGTGGAGCAGTAAGACCTATCAGAATACTCAGGTTTGGGTTTTTTTTCCTGAAGTCCTATAAGTAGAGCATAAGTATTATGATATAAGTCGATTATATCATAAGTAGATCTTATTATCATTCATAAGTAGATCTTGCAATATTTGAAAAAATGTTATTTTGTCTAATATAGGAACATTATGGCTGCAGCTGTGCCTTCCCAAGGTCAAAAACACTGGCCAGGGACAACATATTTTTACTCTATTTTAGGGACGAGCTAGCGTTTCTTCAGTTGCAGTTCCATACTGTTGCTTAAGTGACCCACAGCACAGAGGACTGCATTTAACTCATATTTCTCCTCCGTGACAAGACAATGAGTCTACAAACTGACCTCACTGAGACTGGGATATTGACTGTGGTGGGGCTTTGTACCTAAATGGCAAAATAAGCATCCAATCAATAATATGTTTTCAGAGCAAACCACAGAGTGTTACAGTATTTTTAGCAGAGTCATCAGATCAGTAGCAACAATGAATTTTTATAAGATTAGAATTGCTTAATTGCATTTAAAGACCATTTGACAAACAAATATTTTCTTGGACAATAGCAAAAGAAAGCTTTATTAGTGAACAGGAAAGAGGGAGTAAGAAAGGAGAACCTAAACCCAATATTTTTTTACTAGATTCCTCGGTTTACATAACTCCTTTTCCAGCTGCATAAAATTGATGTATTTTCCTTTCAGGGAAAGGTAATATTTGTGATACAGAGGGCAATTTTCAAGCTGTCTGTGAGGAACTCTGGTCTCTTATTAGGATATCTAAGCAAAACATCTTGCTTTGTATACACTGCACCATGCAGCACTTCTCTCTGTCTCTGTGGTCATCTGGGGGCCATCGTACTGGTGGTTTACTTGAACACATTCCTGCAGCCTGGAATCTGCTTTAAACTAAGACAGATGTTAATGAGCTGTTACTGACTCTTCACCAGCAGGAGACAGCAAGAGGGTTTTGTCCTCTTTTCCTGAGCAGAAATGGCAAATAAGAGGTTTTGGGGGATTCATTCGCTGAAAGAAAAGGAAAGGGTGGAGATATATGTAGTATATTTCTAGGTAAAATGGGAATATTGACAGAAGGGAATCAGCCAGCCTTGATGATATTCGCAATTAAAGAAGTACATAAATTGAACCATTGTGTGTTTTTCTGTCCATTTGAAAATTTAAGCATGTATCTACATTCCCCAGAAAGATTACTCTCTTGTAATGCATCAAACCATTGATCCATGCAAGGCTGAACTCGCTGATATCTAAAAAACAGATAGATCATAATTTTGGGAGCCCTTAACTTGTTTTGCTATTTGCAAAAATGAGAAAAAAAACCCAAACAAACACAAACCCACAACTTTTATATTTTTTTGTTGAAGCAGGTAAGTACCAGGTTTTTTAAATATAATTTCTCTCAGGTATAATGAAAATTTTTTCCTGCTTGTTTAGTTTGAGGTGGGAATATTATGCATGTGTCTTTATATCCAATATTGAGTTTACTGCTGTTTGAGGGCTTTGGAATCTCAGAGGCACAAGCCAGACTTTCTGAAGTGCAGTAACTCTAGTAATATTCATGCACTTTAATCGCTGTAAACCAGAATCTACTCTTGCTGTTCTCTTTCCCTTTCACTTTTATGTTTTTAATCGCATTTTCCACTCATGCCACTCCAGGCAATATGACTCATGTTTCATCTGTTAGATGTGAACAAAATATTTGCTTTTTTATTGTTATGCAGATCGTTGATATCATTCTGCCATATCTCCACTGATAATTCAGAAGACATTAGGGGACTGAATATAAGGATAAACTAACATTTACTTTACATGAGCTCCCCATGAAGACAATCAATTGGGCCGCGAATGAGAAATTGTTTGTTAGTCTGCAGCAGTTTTAGAAGTAAATATCCTGATTCTTTTGAAAGGTTATAAACATTGTATATGTAACCTCCTGGCACAAAAACCTTCAAATACTTGACAACCGCAATGATATTTTTTCTTTCCAACTGTTGTAAATGTTCAGGTGGTCTGGAATATTAGGGTGTTAGGGAGGAATTTTACCTGAATGTCACTGAACTTCAACTCACTTTAAAATTGAGTGCCAGGATAAAAATATGAAAACTGTGAATGCTTACTTTTTGTTTGTTTGTTTGTTTGTTTGTTTTGGGTTTTTTTGTTTGTTTTGGTTTTTTGTTAAATACTACAGTGCAGACATCTAGGAGGTCTTTCACTGGAACTAAAGTATTGTGTATTCAACCTTGTGTTTGTAAAGTGTATTGGAAGCATGAATGGCTGGGATAAAAACAGAATAAATAGTTGCATATATAGAGAACACCTTTCACCTTACAGGCTGACTAAGGGAGGGGCTTTCTTGGAAAAAAAACCCATCTTCTCATAAAATTAAAGATATTTTCTGGGAAGAGCATAATGAAGGTTGAAAAGGTGAGCTTACTTTTGCCATTTTCTAGCTTCTAAGTATTTAACTTCACAATCCTAATACAATTTTCTTTGTATGAAACAGAAGAGTTCTCATGGCAACTACTTTTTCTAATGTCTATTTCAAAACTAAACAAAATTGTTAATATTCTCCTCACAGGCATCCTTTTAGCTGAGCTTTTCCTGTCTTTGCAATGCGGATATTCAGTTTGAGAGACCCAAAGTGCTCTAAATATTCCAAGTGCAACTATAGTAACCAAAGGTATGGAAGAAATACGGCCTGAATTGAACTCTTAGAGGTTATGATGTAACTTCAGTCCTCTAAAACTTAACTTATTTTTGGCAACAAAAATGAACTGGAAATTCATGTTTTGTCCGTAATTTCTAAATCTTACATAATAGGTATATTGTGTGAATGAATGTGGAAGGCACACATGGAACAGAGATACTTATTTGTTCTCTGCCTTGATTAAAAGCAAACAAACTAACAGATTAAAAAACCCTAAATTTCTCCATGGAAAGATACTGGATTACTCCTAAAATTTCTATAACAGTGTCCATACTGAATGTTTCCTCTGAATTTCAGAAGAATGTCTGGTACCAGATATTGAAAAGAAAGTATATGAAACCTCACTGTAGACAGCTAAATGATCATTTTTCCACAAGAAAAAGTTTATTTTTAATTGGCAGTGGTTAATAACAAGCTCAAGTCCAGAAACACGAAGGAGCCGCATCCCATATTATTTTTATGCTAACATAGCTGTCAGTGATCTTGACAACTCCATTATTTTAGGTAGTGGAGGTCTGGGAAAATTTGTACATTAGAAAAAATGCATGGAATATGGGCAATAGGGAACATATTGTGATGATGCTTGAGGGGCTTTTCATGAGGCCAGCCTGGAGCTACTATGTGTTTTCATACTAAGCTGGTTCTTGCAGAAATTTTATGCCTCTTTACTTGGGCTGTGCTTTGTGCAACGAGCTTACTCCGATTGCAGAGCAGAACGTGGGATGAAGAGAGTGGCATGGCCACTCCAGGACTTTGGTGGGCTTTATGGGCCCAGCTTTTGTTCTAGCCACAGCTGGCAGTAAGCAGAACTGGTGGTTTTCTGGTGGTCCCACCAAACCTCCTTTAGGACAGAGCAGGTTGGTGCTGAAGCATCCATCCAGGCTAGGTCCAAATGCCCTTTGCTCACACAGCTTTCTGCCTCAGCTGCTACTTCTGGGTGCTGTTAATGCCCAGAGATGGCCAGTGTAATTATCTGGGATTATAATTATCTGTAATTATACCTGTAGCACATCTGAACACAGGCTGTGTAGATCTATATCCACAGATAACTGACACTTGTCTCCAGTTTTCCAGAGTGTTCCTGAATGTCCATAAATTCCTGCTATCAGTGAGCTGACATGCAACCTGAAAGCAGTTAGGTCCCCTGACATGATAAATGATGTTAAAAAGCACCACCCTAGTTGCAAAAGGGTGTCCAGTGAATTTCATGTGCTTTTCATCTTTTCCTGGGCTGGTGGTATTTCAATCCACAGGGAAAGGAAAACAACCTCTTCTAGGTTGTCTTGAATCTAGGGTGTCTTGAATCACTAACTCTAGACATGCAGCTGGAAAGCTCTGTGAACTGGCTGCCTTTTAACTCTGTTCAGTGACCTGTTATCTCTTCCCCTGTTCCTCCTCACTCACAGGACTCAGCAAAGGATAGCTTTTAGTTGTGCAAATAAACTTCAACACTAAGAAATCAAGCGAGTCATTAATTTCAGGGGCAGTAAGCCTTATTTTCTTATCCTTTAACTCAGATATTCTCTCCTCTCCCCTGTCCTACTCTCCTTCTGATGGTACAAGAAGCCTACTCTTACTCACAGTTTCCTTAGACCAGTAAAATTAAATATCACCTACGTGCCTGTAACATCCTGAGCTCACTGGATGTGATGTGGCTGTGACGAGATGTCCTTAAGTTCCCAGTGAGGTTTCAAAGGACAGAACAATACAGGGCAAATATGCATCCTTCCCAAAAATGGTATCACAAGGAGAGAGGTGTTTGTTCTAACAAAAGTCTAGGAAGTAATGTGTTGCCTTAGACACTCATTTTTGCTTCTGCCTCTTTGAAGGCTTTTTTTCTTCACTTTTTTCCCATGCAAACACCTTCCTCTATACCTTCCTGTCTAGTCATGACAACTAAAGGAAAACCTATGTTTAAAACAAACAAACAATTAATATTAATCAAATATTTATGAGCATGCAGGATGAATATTTATGAAAAATATCAGTGTCTGCTGAAGATATAAGAATCAGTTGTAAACTCTTTGTTTGAAAATAAAAATGTACAGTAAATTACGTGCCTACTATGATTAAGTGCCATTACAGATGAGTGAACCTTTCAAATTATATATTCCCTGGTTGATAGGCTTACTGAAATGAATTGTAAGTTTGGCAAACTGTTTTGGCCAAGAACAAACCAGAAACCTCATTTCAAAATGTTCAGGAAAAATGTGTTATTTTTTAATTTTCAAATCAGTTCTTTATGTCAGATGTGAAAAACTGGTATCTAATAGCTTTAAGACTTTTCTTTTTCAAAAAATGGAAGATCACCATATGCCATGTGCTGGCAAGAGCTGACACGTACTACAGTGTGTTGCAGACAACAACTTTTTACTTAACTCAGCTGGAAGGGACCTCTTAGATATCTTAGACTCCATAGATTCAGGAAACTTTTTTTATCCTAATAGAGATACAATAAAACTAATGTCCAGTTGATACAGAATTCATATTCCCAATATTATTTTGTTTGCTTGTCAAATGGAAAATTTATTACTGGAATTGAACACAGTTCACCAAATTAGAGTATTTTACCTAAATCTCTATTGGTATAGGATGATTTTTGCATTTCTATGGGAAAAGCTTTTTTATTTTTCTCTTGTCTTTGCACTTCAATATGCATCAAGGGTTCTTGATTAAAGCAGATCAGCTTTTAATGGCAGAGGGCTTGCCTGGTTAAATTCAGACTTGAATTCAAAAGCATGTTTTTAATACAGAAATTACTTAAGCAGGAACCAGATTTTTCCTGTCTTGAATGATATTAATTGAAATGGGATGTCTTTCTAAAACTATGCTTATGGTTATGCAGCAGTTATGGGTGGAATACAATTTTTTTTTTGCCCATTTTATGTGGGAAGTTAATCTAGATAAATGTGTGTGGTTTCTTTTTTTTTTTTTCTTTTTTTTTTTCTATTTGATGTTAAAATCTAGGAATCTATTAATAGAAACAATTTAATCTTTGATCTAAACTGTCCTCTTTTGATTTTTTTTCTCTGAGTAGATAGGAAAGCTGTCAATCAAGGACATCCTATTTTATAATTTATCTCTAGCAATCTGGCATACAATTAGCTTGAAAAGATGATCCCCACACACACTGATACCAGTGTCTGCTCACAAGTTGAAGTGCCCAGTTCTGGAATACTTTCTGAGGTGAACACTGTCATGTGTCAAGTAACTTCAATGCAATCGATGATGCTTTTCATGAGCCTGAAGCAAAGTTCTTTAGCCTCTATAGCAAGACAACTGCTGAATTTGTGGAGTTTCAGTTATACCACAAATGCATTATGATTAGATCTTAGAAACCTGGACTCAGGTGGGTTACTCCAGCCCCTCTGATCTCCTCTGGTAATGTGCCAGTGTACACCAGCACTGCTGGGGAGGTCAATGCTGCACGTGCAGTCCGAACCTGGTAGGAGATAAAACCTGCTGGAGTCCTGAGGCCTGCTGCCTTTGTGGGTCATGGGGGACATGCCACAGTGTTAAAGTGGGACATAAGCTGTCTAGTCCACCTGGATCTTTCCTTGGGAGAGAACTTGGAAGGACAGAGGCAGGAACATATGCTTAACCGGGCATGGAGCCCAGGCACAGACAGATGAGAACCTAGGTGCTCTGCATGGAAATCCTTGCTTGTTGGTATGCTTTGGGGAGTGAAGAGTGGAACCTCATCTCCAGCCTAGCCTTGAAGAGGCACCTGAAATTCCAGTGGACTTCTCTTTCCTCTGAGTTCCCATGGACTGCACAGAGGATGTGATTTGAGAGCTGCTCTGAGCAGTCAGTGACTGGGAAGAGAAAGCAGAGTTGAGATTGCACCCAGCTCCCTCCCTTCCACCTCCCTCCTTGTTCTATTTGCTCTGTGGGCTGGGGAGCTTCTGCTCAGCCACATAATGGTACACGCTGCTTGGAAAGTCAGCTACTTGTGACCATGAATACACCACTTGGATAAGCAACACAACTATAGTTAATGGGTTTGGAGCTATATTAACAGCTGATTAATATTTTTTAGTGTCTTCTATATTAGCATTGTTTTTCTTCACTAATTGCTAGGGAGCTACCATTCATCAGCTGTCTCATAGCCTGCACAGTTTACCACTTAATTGGGAAGTTGATTCACTCGTGTGATCCAAACTGAGATGAAGAAAAGTGTCTTGGTAGATGTATACTCATTATATAGTGTGTGAGCACTACTTGTATATGTCAAACACAGTCTCTCTGGTGTCCTCAGAAAATGGTCTCAAACACTAATAAAAAGTTTTTGTGTTACCTTTCAACATCAGTTCAAAGAAGTCATTGGTGTCTGCATAAAAATAAGTTTCACTGCAGAGTGATTGAATTTTAATAATCTCTTAGATTTTAGGACTTCAGTTCCAGTTTATTCCTGTCTTATTTTCTTTCTCTACCTCCCTCTTTCAGCATTTTCCCTCTTAATCTCTTTCTCAGTAGGAGAAAACCTGCCTCTAGGGTACAAGTAGGAGGAGCAGAGAGCATGAAGGATCAAGCTAAATTAGGATGTCTTGAAACACAAAGGGTCACAACCCCACATTTTTCTGAGAGCAAATTTCCTGCTATTGACTCTGTAACACTAAGGAGGATTCAAACTGATTTAATTTTCAACCCCTCCTGTCTACTCTCCCCCCCACATTTTTCTTTTTCTCTCTAGACAACAGATGTCAATGTCTTTTTAAGTTGCTGATGATTAACTGCAAACACTGCACTGTTAAGAACTCCCAGTCACATTTTTCAAAACCTTCAGAAATGTAACTGGCAAAGTGCATACCACAGCAATGTACATGAGCTTATTGAAGGTTTTTTGAAGTGAGAAACTTATTTTTCCGCCTTCCATTTCTGCCTTGCTTCAAATACATTTAAATTCCTCCTAAAATATATGCATCCATTTATAAGAGTAGCATATGTAAAGATTTATCAAAAGACTGGGATTTTTGCTTGTTTGTTTGTTTTCTGGGGGGAGGAGTGTAGGTGTGTGATTTGCAGCACAACAAGCATGGAAGGAATAGCTTTTGTTGTGAGGCTGAGATCTATCCTTGCTACTAATTTAACTTACTCTGACCAAAGGCATAAATTCTTCAGAGTAAATCTGTGCAAGGCTTGCCAAGGTGGTATATCCTCACACAGGTGGAAAGGCTAATAGAAATATGAAAGGATAGTTAACCCTGCTTTCTTCTCATTCTGATATTTTCTATTTCCCTCTATTGAATCTTTTTTCCTATTGTTGGGGCTTTATTTAAGGAGGAAAAATCAAAGACCCCAAAGGAAGGATAATAATTTACTTATCCACTGTGTCCATACATCATGTCATACAGGGAATGTACATGGGCATGATCCTATGTAAAGTAAGAAAATACTATTTTTTGCAAATTTTAGGTGTTAGTTTGAAAAATGCACAGTTTTCAAAGGGGGCTATTTTTTTTTTTTTCCTGATTCTTATGTGTCAATAACCTCCTCTCTTCTGCATTTCTTGCTTGTTTGGGTGTATGTTTGTTTGTTTATTTGTTTTGGGGATGATGGTTGTTTTTGTGTGTTTTTTAAGGGGTTTTGGTGTTTTTTTTAATTGCTCCCCTGTGTTTTTTAACCTTCTTCCACAGCAGACAAAGGAGGATTTCTGCTACCTACTAAAGTAAAAGCAATTATATTTCTTCCCCTGTTTGATTCAGAAATCATCTAGATGTTGGAGCTGTCAGAAATCTCCTGACAAGGCTGTCATTGGGCCTGTGGCAGATCAGTTAGAGCTAATGAAAAGGATTACAGGCGTGGTAATCTGTTGCCAGAGATGAGGAGCTGTGGCTAATGCTACTGTAAAAGGCTGGAAAACGAAGCTGGAGTGTGGTCTGTCTAAACTGAGATCCTAATCTGGCAAATTCTTAAAACCTGAGCTTAACCTGTGCAAGTCAGTAAGCACACTGGCACAGTACACTAAAAAAGCATTTGCACACAGCTCTGCAGGTGAGTGTTGTGGCAATGTAAAACCTTCACAGCTGATTGGTTTTGGGTTTATTTTCCTCTCCTGTCTGCCGTGCTAGTAAGATTTGACTGTCATATGCTCCATAAAGAGCTATTAGAAATAGTTACCATTATTGTCTAGGTAAGAGTATTGGCTTTTTAAAGCTTCAGTTGGACCAATTATCTGGGCCTTCCTTACAGGATGATGAACTAAACTCAGTCCCAGTACCATACCCTGACATCTCATTGCTCACTAATGGGCTGAGAAATTCCCATGCCCATTGCCCGGTGTTTTTGAGGAGAATACTGAAAGCAGAGGAGTCACATATGCCAATGAACCACTTCTTCAGAAGGCAGAGGCATTACCTTTAAAAGGATTCATCAGGATACCTGCAGGGCTGCTGCTTCTCCTGCCCACTCTTAGTCTGCAGCATTCCCTTACACAGCTCAAGACACAAAAAATTATCAGAGGGATGAGGACATTAATGTGGGAGAAAACTAAAGGGGTGCTCAAGAGAGGGCAGAGCTTTCAATAGGATAGGGAAAATGGCAACATTTTAGAGTGCTCTGTTGCTATTTCAGCAGTGGGATCTAAGTTTACGGCTACTTCTAGGATTTTGTGTGGTTTTTGGTTTTGGGGATTTTTTTGTTTAATAACAGAAGTACCTTAGTAATAAAAGTTTGGTCTATTTTTACAAAGGAAAATAAGTTAAAACTTATTGCTGAGAACAGTAACTGTTGTTAGAAAAGCTACTGCCTCCATGAAAATAAGAAAAAAGAGTATGAGAATGTTAGGAAATGTTAAGCAAGTTAATTAGCAAATGTGTATTTGGAAGAGCACAGAATGAAGAATGTATAGCTGGTCTGTTCTTATTTTCTTGACATCTCTTTGCTGATACCCACTTTATAGAGTGGAAAGGCACTCTGGGGAAAAAAAAAGATATACAAGAATGTTTTTTAAAAGAGCGTAAAAGAACAAAATCCATAGCTTTTTTTTTTTTTTTAAATAGAAAATAATTCCACCGTGGCAGTAATTAGACTCCTAAGAATGTGTACTATTAAGCTGTCTGCATGCTTCTTGGGTGGGCAAAAGAGAAGGGACTGTGCTTTCATCCTCTTACCTAATGCAGCAAATCCAAAGTAGGCACCAGTCAGTTATTAATGCACACCATGTTGAGGCTTAATGCTATTGTACTAGTTCCTTTTCCAGCTCCAGGCTGGTTGTACAAGAAAATGCTGCAAAAAGCCTTGGGAGCAAAAGTCACAGTTAGGGATTATGTTCAAGCATTGAAGAAACTGTAAAAAACTCTTTTGTTGTTTTCCTGGTTTTTTTGTTAATAAAGGACTGCTTTATTGGTTATACACTTTCAAGTAAATTTCTCAGTCATCTTTAGAAAAGCTGGTTTCAGCCACCTACGTCTCACAAGGAAAAATAAACTAGGCTGAATTTTACCTGCTTTTCATATATCACTGTGATGTCAAAGCAGCTGTTTATTCCTTAATGTGCCCTTCATTCTTCCATTGAAACAGCTTAAAGTAATCTACTTTTTTTCTCCTCTAAAATTTAGAAGCTTTATAACAGAGCAGATAGTTCACTCCTGAATAAAGACTAGAAAGGCATCTCTGATGTTTTCACATCTTGTACATCAGGAATGGACATTAAACATAGTCAGTGCTTCCAGAATGAAGGGAGGAGGGCGGAAGCCTCCTTGTATAGAGTGAGATAGAAGGGATATTTTCCATGGCATCACTGGGCAGAAATTAAAAAGTGAAGAGTGAGAAATAAGATCTCAGTAAAAACTGAAAAATTTCAAAACAATATTTAATCCATTACAAAATGTGTTTGTTTTGAAAAAAGACTGTGTTTTTTAAAAACCATTTTTCCCACCCTTTCAACCAGCTCTAGAAAAGATGCACATGTCCACTCTGGTGTGTGTGTGTGAAAATGCAAAGGCTTCTGGTTTGAACTTTAGTATTTAGGAAGAGAAGAGAGGCTGGATAAGGAACAGGGTATTTGTTGTTCCTGACACAGTGGTTGGTCCGTCTCCTGTTTGGCTCAGAAATAGTCCTTGGCTGAGAGAATGCACAAAAGCACATTACTGGGCACCTCTGTGGTGGCTGGCCAGGAGCCCGTTTGCCAGCCATACACAAGGACTGTTGCTGAATAGAAATGGGGAAGCGGGGAAGCTCGTCCGCTGGGCAGGGAATTCTGTGGTGCTGACCTTTCCTCTTCCCCGGCTTGCACCAGGCTGAAGCTATGGCAGCTCTGTCCCGCCTGGCTTTTCTTCATTGCTTTTTAACCAGCTGTCTCTCTCCTGCCAAAAACTGGAGCTAGAGCGTTTCGGAGAATAAAAGTGGATGGTTTGTAAAATGAGGAGTTTGGGCTGTTGTTCTGTGTGCTCAGCCCTGGGTAATACAGCCCTGGCTGTATCTCTGGAGGGCGGTGTAAACAACCTGGTGTGGTATCAGGCACATTTTTATGCCAGTCCTGATTACTCTTATTATTGTCATCATGCTATTGTTATATCCTAAAAGTAAGTAAATTTAGTTCTTGCAAAAATACTGACTGCCTTAACTAAAATCATGCTGCAAATGTGCTTTAAAGGTGGACCCCTGCAAATGTTTTTGTCTGATCATTACTTCACAGCAACCAATGGGAAAAATTTGCAGGATTATTCTCTAATAGATTACAAATAAAGAAAAAATATCCCCACTGCTATATTTATACTTCATATAATATATTTTTGATATGTTAATCATTAAAGGTAATATGTTAATAGATTCATCTGTGGAGAGTTTTTTTTTTGCAGATATGAGTATTAACTCACTTTTTGATATTTAGGGCTTAGGATGGTAGTTAAATACTTGCCTTTCCTCCACCTCCATTCATTCCAATAGAATCACAGTTTTCCAGTTACAGGAAGGCCTTAGGATGGGGGTGCATGTGTTCATGTGGCTGCTTTCTGTGGACACATAAAATTGATGAGCACATATGCTTGCCCGAATGAATCCAGATTCAAGGAATGAATATCTGCTACGTGTTCATGGGATGAATAACTTATATCAGCATTTCTGTATAAATGTTAATAATGTGTCTGATGTGATGGCTATCAGGCAATTTTTGTGCTGTGCCACAGACCTCAACCACAAAAGTCTGCTAAGTGAAATCTTATCTGTCTTCTTTTCCACTGTGCAGTTATTATTATTTACTTCTTTTGGCTATGAAGTGACAAAAAAAAAAAAAGTTGAGACTTTTTGAACTATAGTGAACATCTCTATTTCATAGTTTCATAATTCATGAACTCCTTCTCTGATTTACTGCGAATTTGGTGGAAAAAAATCCTACCTCAGCTTGTGACCTAGGCTACAAATCTTGAGGGCAATATGATTTGTGAATCTGGAATTTAGAAGTGGGGATAAGAGCCAAATTTTATCTTATAATGGAAATCCACATTGTAGCCCTAATTAAGGGGACTCCTGCTGTTCCTTAATATATATTTCCTAGCCCTTCACGCCTCAAAATACAGACATATGAGAATGAATATTTTTTTGTATACTGTGTTTATTTAAAGATCCTCAGTTAAGTGACAGAACTTCACAGACATCAGCACACCTGATTTTTACAATCCTCACTGTGCACTCAGTGTTGACAAATACTGTCTAGCCAGCTACCACTCTTGGGTTTGCACAAGACTCATCTTTACAGTAAACAGAATACTTTTAAAAAGGGAAAACTATCAGTATACCCCAAATTGCTGTTTGCATAAAGCCATGTGAAAGCCTTTGCCAGAAGTGCTTTTCTTGCACTTTCTCCTGAAACAGAGCTGCAGGAGTGAAGTGGATGTGGAGAGATGCATCATGAATCTTTCCACTGTTTCATAGGAAATGGGTTCTTCCTTGCTGTGTTACAGCCATTTTGTTCAAATCCTGGAGTTCATATTTTGTCATTTTATCAGCCTTTCTTGAGTATCATAGTTTCCACTTTAACACAGTGGCTTTTGTAAGTAAGATGAATAGTTCACTGCTTGGTTGTTGTGTCCTGGGGCATCTTCCAAATATAATTATAAAATGTGAATGTAATGGATTTCTTCTTTTTTTTTTTTTTTTTTTCCACCAGGTCTGCAGAATAATTATTTCAGCATAGGGTACTGTATTGGTTTATCACAGTGTCAGGTGCCAGTCTTTTGTTTTTGACCTGGAACCACTTATTTTTCTAAACAGATATTGTACACTATTTGCAACTTCAGTATTCTCAGCTTTAGTAATGAATGAAAAACACAATCAAGGCAAGAGTGTTTCAATATATCAAACTCATTCCAGTCGTTATCAGAATATGGTGAGATGGGGAAGGACAATTTCACCCTGGAGAAATCACTGTAACCTATACACAGCATAGAATTCGGTTATAAAGAGCAAGTGGATGTACATATAGATAGATGGTGAATGTTTTCAGCTCTTCCATCTGTCCACAAATGAAATGCTTTACCAAGGAGTGGTGTTTTACTGCTATTTCAATATGGCTTTTCTGCATGATTTTTTCTTCACATAAAATAAATGGTCTTTATGAAATTTAAAACATTCCCCCAGATATATAGATTTATTGAAAGCTTACTTTATCTTTTTTTTTTTTTCTTTTTTTTTAAATTTTGTACCCTGGTGATTATTCACCATGGGAGTTTGCTTCCAGAAGTGTCAGAGGAGTCCAAGGGAGTTAGGCACCTAAATCCTATTTATTTTCAGTAAGAATGAGGTATTGGTCTTTGTAATGTGCTTTGAAAGTAGGAGTTTCTCTCATTATTTCATTTAAAATGAGAATTATAACAAGAATATACAAGTGTTCCTTACAAAATAATACTTTAATAGGGCAACTCATATGAAGAGAGCCAGTGATTATAGAAATATTTCATCCATTTAACTTTGGTGTTCAGACCTGTATACAATTAATGAGCAAATCCATCTAGTGGAAATTTGTAGTCCTGGAATAAAGCCAACCACGAAAGTATGCATAAAGAAGAGACTTAAAATAAATTGCTTCATCTTTTCCCCTACTTATAAAATACCTGTTGAGTTTGTTTTCCCTGTCAAGAGATGGAGAGAATTGCTTGGTTTCTACACTGCAAAGAACTTCTTTCACAGGAAATTACTATGTCCAGGATGCTTTTTTTTCAAAAGCTTATTTAAGTTCCCTGTTGTTCATTTTTCAGGAATGTGCCTAGTTCCTTAAATGGCACAGTAAAAGTGTCTGTGTTGACAGGAAGCCTTTTCCAAAGGTTAATTATTTTATGAGGAAAGAAATTACTCTTTTATTGCCTGTTAACCTTTGGGGTGTCTTTTTGTTTGTTTGTGTTTTTTGGTTGTTGTTTTTTTTTTTTTTTTTTAATTATATCCTTCATTTATGTGACTGCTTGGGAATCACAAAAGCTTTTTCACTTTCTAATTTAGCTTATCTCTTAAATATTTTTCTCAAATATGAACCTTATCTTGTTAATCTTGTTTGTTCTAGAGAGAATAGATTAAATTCCTTTAAATGTCCACTTTATTAAATTCCTGGTATAATTGATTAGTCTAACAAAATCAGACAAGTAGGAAATTTAATTGCTTAAAAGTGCATAACCCGTTGCTGCTGCTGACTTTCTCATAAATGTGTTATAGTTACGAAAGGTAATGAAAATTGTTTTCTTTTAATTAGAATTTTACAATAAGCATTTTTCACTACCAAAATAATTAAGTTTTCAAATGATGCACTTCTATTTGAAAATACTAGCTATTCAAGGTCCTCATCTTCTCCCCAGAACAGAAATACTTGATTTCGTTTCCATGTAAAGCGCTTACATTTTCACCAGTCTCGGTAAGGTAGAAAAACACACTGATTCCTATTCTAGAGGTGAGAGATGGAGGCAAAATTGACATTAAAGAAGGTGTTTCCTCTACCTCCTTGGTGCTACTGCAGGTGTTTCACTAGAATTCAAATGGCTTGAAATTAGGAGATGGCTTCTCATGGGGCTGAAGTAGATTCTTTGGGCTCCTTTGACCTCCAAAACTGAGGTCCCACTTTCCCTGGATTTAACACCTAAGCAGAATGAACATCCACATTGTCCAAGATAGCACACAAAGTCTGTAGCTGACTCCAGAAATACTTCCAAAAATTTTTTCAACAGGCTTTTTGTGTCACTCCAGTCTGGTGTGGAGTTGGCAGCTCTCAGTAGTGTGTCTAGAAGGGTACAGTCCTGAGCTTTCAAGAATGTTAGTCACATCCCATTCTAAAGAGTTGGAAAGGACCTTCAGGTGCCTGGCCAACATTCTGAAGGCAGCCACTGCACCAATTTCAAAGGCATATTCTACTCCTTGCTTTATACCAAGCCAAGTACATGATTTTAGGGAGCAGAGTTGAGATATGGATAAGTGACAATGTATATCTTGGTATTGAATCTCTGTATTTGACTCACAGAGATCTTGATAATTGGAAACACTTGTCATCAGCTTTATTAATTCAAGAGTTTAGTGCTCCACACTAAACAACTTCTCCAGCACTATCAGGTACGTGTTATTTTTGTAGTTGTTGTCCATCAAGTAAGAAGGCAGCAGAATTCCTGGTCAACATACTGTACAATCAAAGGCTAATTTTATGCCATTTGTTAAACTGGAGCTTCAGTGGAAAACAAACCTTGCTGCAGCTATAGGTTAAAGAGATTTTTATAGGCCTTGCATTTTCTGCTTTTTGTGCCATGTTGTGGTGGCAGTATTTCATTCTTTCATTGGCTTTTATTCTGTTATTCTATGCCCAAGTGTATTTTCAATTGTAATTTTTTTCTCTTTTTAGTTTTGCTATTTTTGTACTCTTCCTGTTCCCTGAATATTAAAAGGTGTATTTGACTTTAATTACTAACTTCTTGTTGCTAATGATGAGAGAAACTTTCTGAATAATCCCCTGAGTTTTCATAAGCTAACATAACTCTGAAAAGCTAAGAGATGGAGATGAACTTTGACCAAAAGAAACAAAAAAAATTTAACAGCCCTGAAACTGCTTAATTTATGCACTGGTTATGAGTTAAAAGTCATTATCATTAGCTTGATATTATTAATCACTAAGCAGTGACTATTCTAGGTCTTGGATTTATAAATGGTGAGGTTGAGGGATAAATGGCTTTAAACCCCAAAGAAACATTTTAACTGAATTTTCTAAGAGAAAATTTGTATGATTCTGAGGCAAAATTCTCTATTAAATACATGCTTTATACTGTGTAAAACTCAAATTAAGAAGCACAGTTCACTCAATAATAAAATAATTAAATAAAATGCATACAAAGTGTGCCTAACTTTCAGTTTAACCTTTGAATCTAACCAAACAAGATTATAGGACAGGTAATTGGCTTTGACATTGGAGTATTTTTTATGTATAAATGGGTTTCAAAACCTGTAGAGAGGGTATTCATGGATGGATTCTGTTGCTTAAGATGAAAATTACTTAGGCTTTTGTGAACTCGTTTGGGGTCAAATACTGCTTCAAGAGTTTTCCTTCTTATTTGAGTTACTTTCAAGTTACAGTGGAGTTGTGGTAGTGTTACATGCTTTTACAGGAAAAAGAATAACAATTTAAGGAGGTGAAGAGTTTAACAAATTTCTTCAGTTTTAGATTTTGAAAAATCTTTTTGTCTTGATCCCCCAAATACGCATTCTTCCTCCTATGTGCCTCATCTTTCTTCATGGGCAACTATTCCTTGCAAATATTTCTGTCTACCCCAAGTTTGGGTACAACTGTTACCTATTTTCTCTCTCTCCCCTAGAAAAATATTCTTAGGATATGTAAAGCTGCCCAGTTTTTCAAACAGCATTTGTGTGGTTACACTTGCCAAAATCCTCATGATTATTATCCCCACTCCCTGCATTGTGTCCTCATCTGTTTTTGCTTCCCAGCTGATAGAATAATTGCTCTGTTTGCTTTGCAATCTACCCTTAAACAAAATGCAAAAGCACTTTGCAAACATGACCCCCATCAAGAAAGGACAGAGTAAATCTTTATTCTGTGAGACCATATGCCTTTTTGAGAAAAGATAACTGTTAGGGTTTTTTATTTGAAAGAGTCAGTGCTTTCAAAAATCTGTTAGAGGAGAAGAACCCAAATGCCCAACTCATTCCTCTTTTTCAGATTTTGTTCTCAGAGAAAAAGGTTTTAATATAACTGTCTGAGACAGCACAGCATTTTCTAAATGATCAAGATCTCATAAAAGTACAGTAACAGCTGTCAGAAAACTGAGGTTACTACTCACTAGGATGTTGTGCAGTCCAGTACATAATTAGCAAGATATTCGCCATCTGAGAAAGAGAGATGAATAAAACAGGTTGCCACAGTTAAAAGGACTTCAACTCAGCTTGTGATATTCTGCTTACAGTTTTACCAAGCAGTCATTCTGGTTAGGATTTTGTCCTTGCCAGAATTTGTGCCTGACACTAGCAGCTGTCAGAGTTGCTTTTTATGAATCTTTTTTCATATGGTCCAGTTTGGGCTTTCTGCAAATAAAATTAGCCTTGTGTATCCAAGAGCATTTTTTTCTTTCTGACCCTCAGGCTAATGTGTTATTCTTGAGAGACATGGGGGATGGCTCAACAACTCATAACTCTGGTTAGAGAGTTGATGAACACCCAGGATTTACTCGGGCTGAGGATATAAGCTGCAGGTACTCACAATGTTTTCAAAACCCAGGTTCTAATTTGTGAAACTCCTTGGTTAGAGGTGTTCTCATGGTAACATTGCTTAGCAGAATGTCAGAGGAAAACAGTTGTTTTAAATATTCCTGCAACAGGAAGTAGCTTCCAAGGCACCTTGTGTATTATTTATTCCATTTAATACCTTGTGAAAATGTCCTTACAAATGTATCTTCATTTGAGCTGCCCAGCTCACTCCAGTCAAAACAAGTTCGCAGGCTACAGGTTTCAATGGATGAGTGAGACAATGTGGATGGAGAGGTTTTTTGAGCCACTAATTCCACAAACTCTTCCCATGATGCAGTAATATTAAAGCTTGGTGCTTCATAGACAAAGTCTCTGGAAGGTATTTGCTTGTTTTCCACAAATTTAACCAGAACTGGCTCTTTGTTAACTTTTTCACAAGGTCAGAAGAAAGAAAGGCCAATAGTTTGCAAAGAACATTGTGCTGCCCATAGATCCAGAGGTCAGCCCAACAGGCTTCCTCAACAAGTGGAAATTACAGTGATTTTTCCCTCTGGTTTTTTAATAAAGTCTAACAAAAGGATCATCTAAAATATGTAATACTTGTTTATTTTCTCATTTTTGTATTGGATTCTACTTTATTTGGATTCTTCTTTTCTTTGGGAATAGATTTTCTCTTCGGCTCTGCAGACGCAGCCAGGTGGGAGTCCTGAAGGCTGGAACAAAAAGTTCAAGGTAGGCATTGGGGGACAAATTCTCCCCTGAACTGAGCTATGCCTGGCTCCATCAAACTCAGTCATAACGGCACAAGGAATCAAGCAGGCTAGAAGCTGGTTCTTGTATAGGCTCCTACCAGCTCTTATCTTTGCTAAATCTTTATGGCACTGTAGGAAAGCTCATTTCATCCTCTTTTTAACTCAGCCTCTGATGTAGCCATTTTTCAGTGGCACTTACACACCTGTGGGGGGTGTGGGGTCTGCAGAGCTTTTTGGCTGTTGAAAAGGGATTGCTACAGGGTTAGAGCCTTGCCTTGTGGAGAGCGACGGCCTTTCCTTAATGCCTACGTTAAACTAGACTTGTCCAGGGAATTTTGGAAGGTGCCTTCTAGACTTTCCTGCTTTAAAAGATCTCTCAGTCCCTCTGGCTGTCTCCTTCTTTGATTTCTGGGAAATGACCCATTTTATTTGCTGAATGGCAGGCTCCCCACTGCTCCTCTACTCCCCAGTCAGAGAGACTCCTGTGTGCCTTCCCTTGTCCATGGTTTGCTCTGAGTATTTGCCATTTTTGTCTGAGTTTCTGATCCCTCTGGTTATGCCAAAGTTACCGGACCTCTGGAGAACTCACACACAGCTGCCTCAAAAGGCTCTTTGAGGAGAGCGAGTCCATCAGCGCACACACAGCTGTAGCAACTGGAAAAGCACTGGAAGAGCACCTGGAAAATTGCTGTCCTTCTTCTGCATTGTCTCATTTTGCCTCTGTCTGGCCTTTTGGCAAGGAATTGCATTCTATCCCTTAACCTGGCCTGCTGTCCCTTCAACCCTTTTTAGAAGCTTGACTGTGTTTTTAACATTTCCTGTTGCTTATGTCTGCTACACTGATGGAACGTCATATTACATCATTGCACGACTTGTTATCCATTATCTACTGTTCAGGAGTGGAAAGATAATAAATTGTGGGGAGGTAGGAGGGACACAGAGAACTTGAATAGATTAGATAGTCACCTATGTTAGAATATTGCCACATCAGAGAAAGTATCTCAGACTAACATATAGTGTCCAGTTTTAGATACTGTACTGCCAAAGAGAGGTTCCAGAAACTGAAGGGCATGTTGTGTGATCAAGGTCAGAACCTGTGGGAGTAGTTCAGTCAAAAGAAGGAAGGACTGGGATCGAAAGCACATGCTTATATGACACAAGACATGAAAAAGGGTTGATACAAACAGAAAGGGAATAAACTGTTCCCTGTGCTCAATGTGTCAGAAATAAGATATTTGTTTTTAGCGAGGGAGAATAAAATTATGGATTAGTCAAAGCTTGTAAATGATCAGGATAAGCATAGGAAAAAAAATCTGGATAGAGGGGCAAATCTTCACTGATGGTCTTTAAGAGCAGGTAAGAAAAATGTTTGATGGTAAGGAAATAGTTTCTAACTGATTTTCCATGGGGTAGGATGGTGGGGTAAAGGATGGCATTAAGTGTATTTCAGCCTCTTTTACATAATTTTCCTTGCTCAGAGCAGAAAACTGTGTTGAAACAGGCTGAATGCATCCAGGTAAATTGTTTTTTATTTTAAGACCTGTGAAATGTTAGTTGTCCCTCCATTTCTCAACATGCAAATAATGGATTTTAATTTGCAGGTAACACATATATAGTGCGTTATATGGTGAAATGTTTCAAAATAATACAATGAAAGATGAACCATTTCCTGTGCCAAAAAGCTTCAGATACTGCTTGTTGAATTGCTTGCATTACATTCCAAATTTGAACTGCTGAGGTCTACATAAATTCAGGTAATCCATACAGCCATGCAGAAAATCTCCAAGATGAGTTCTGTATTAATAGCAAGAAAGGGTCGGTCCAATAACTTAATGATCTGGCTCATAATTTAAATCCATTGAAAGTTGTCTATAAGCACCTCTTGGAACAGAGACCAAACATGGCCTTAACTCACAGAAGTACGAATTAGATCATCTTGTAATATTTCTGAAGCTCAGTGTTGTCACACAAACAGTTCAGATTAGCAGAACAGCAGTGCTCATCTTGTGGCATCTCTAGGTTCCTTTTGGTGTAGTCTTTCATTTTTTTTCAAAGGATGCTTTTCCCACAGTTTTTAGTTTCCTGCATTAAAGAACTTAGAGGACCCACTTAGAGTGCACACTGTGATAGTGAATTTCAGATGTATTATTGTACTTGCATGAGGACTTTTGTTTTTATTCTATTATGGAAAGATGATCTCTGATTATAATGGATAACACATAGCCTTGACATTAAGTGGGTAGGCAATACACAGTCTAATATTCAAATTCACTTCTCCAATCCTGTATTCAAGCACAAAGAAAATAGCTTGTCTCTTTCTCCTCATCATAGCATTTTGTTATTTATTTCCTGGTCTCTGGCTGCTATAGGCTTTAATAGATTTGATATATTGTGCCTGTGGCTACTTAAGTTAGATCCAACCTCCCTGATTCCCTCTACTAGTTTGTTGATGTAACTTATTTTTATCAAGACAATAGTACTTCTTTACCTAGTTTGGGTTTTCTTTCTATTATGTTGGAAGGTAGTTTTCAACGCCCCTTGCTCTTCTTAATTAATAGTCTTTTTTCCATTCACTTTGGAAATAAGTGAAAAAAAATAGAAATAAGAAGTAGAGCCTACTCATAACTGTTGCTATGAACATATTATAAGTTTCTCTGTGTGTAAGCCTTCTGATCAGTTTCCCATGGGAGAACATCTTTTGCTGTTCTTTTACTCTGTATAAGCTTTCTGTAAACAAAATATCTGGTGTTCTTCAAGGACATTTTAGAATTCCTCGGCCTCCTCCTTGAGAGTGGGAGAAGGAGCTGAAAGACTGTAATCTTTCTGATATTGTAAGCATTCAGACACATTCCCTGGATGAAGCAGCAGCAGGAGCATGGAGAATGCTCCCTGCTGAGCAGATATAGAAAAAGACTAGAATTATGGAGTCATTTTAATAAATCATATTTAGCCTTCTGAATTATTGTCAAAGTCCTTTCTTCAATGTATGGACCACGACCATACATAACATTAAGAGTAATGGCTATTTCCTCTTTGTGGAAAAAAAAAAGTCTCAGAATTAAGGAAGAGGAAGTTTATAGACACTGAATGCATCCCAGTTTTTGAAAATCATGCTCTATTTTGCCTTTTTTGAGTTTTTAGTTTGTCACCCTGCTTGAACTGATAGATGTCAACAAAGGGGAATAAATTACTATTTTTAGAGCTATCACATCATCATATTGTATTGTATGAGAAGCCAGGATAAGCTAATGAGTCACAAATGGAAGAGGTTTACTTCAATTAAAAATTACAATAATTTAAAAGCAACACCCCTTTCGCAAGCTGCTTGAGATAGACAGGAAGAACAGCATATATGGTGTAAATGGTAATTTTAGTTCATGTAAATGTGTAATTTAATTTAATTATGATTCCTTTCTCTCTGCAAACACCTCATAACTTACACATTTTTACCAATACTTCCACTAGGTTACATGCAGTGATTTAATTTTATTGTAGAGCCTCTCATTTTATAGATGCTTAAGAATGGAAGTAGTATGAGTTTGGAAGGTTGCATAGAATGATATTTGAATATTTTGCTGTTTCATAATGGTAGGAAAGGTTCAATCTTCCAAACTGACATTGCTGTACTTCTCTTAGGTATTGAAAAGTCTTCCTAATTTTTAAAATTTCCTTCAAGTTAAAAGTTCAGGACCATGATTTGAAGAAATATATTCTCTCCCTCCATTTTCATGGGTCAATAAATGATGTCTTAAATTCCTAAGGCGCAACTTACTACGGTATCGTTACACTTGGCACACACTCATTTCCAAAGAATGTGTCTTCTGTGTGTGGTTTGCAAAGAGAATGGGGGAAAAACCAAAACCACCATATTTATACTTCAACAGACCTGAGAGAACATTAAGTCAAATCTCACTGTAAGTTGACATCAGCTCAATGAAGAAATCCAGCTTCATGTTACTGTCAATAGGTATTGTAACATGCTTGGTGTCAGCTCCTTCATGCAACAGAGGATTTCACTTGCCTTTCTTCCCGTCATAGCATTTGCTATTTATTCCCTGCACCCTGGCTTCTCTGGGCCTTTATCTACGTGATATGCTGTTTCTATGGCATATTAGGTTAAGCCTAACCTGTTGTATTTTAGCATACTTGCTGTCAGCCTCCTAGCACAACAGCAGACTTCTCTTGTAAGAGTTTTTATGTGCATGCATGCACAGACACGCACAAGTGAATAATACAGCACAGGGTATGCGTAGTGCACCTGTCAAACGGATAAACACAGAGTGGATACAGCTATCTGAAAGAGATAGTGTCAATCAGATCCATGAGAAGGGGGGAGCATTGTAGTAGATGGCATATCTGCTGAAAGCAGGCAATTTTAATTATCTAAGATAGTTTGAAGCTATGAATAATTTATTACCCATAGAAGTCTTTTTTAAAGCTTCTAATTGTGGTGATCCTCTGATATTCAGATCACAGTCCCTGATGCTTCCCTATTTGAACTGCTACTCTGGAGGCACTGGATGGAAACTATACGTTTCTCTCTAGCTAGTCAGCATAGATTGAGTTGTTTTGACAGCCCAGCATGAGACTGTAATAGTCCGGCTAAAGAGCTGAAAAATACAACACACAGCAGAAAATATAACATTTCCTTGGACAGCGATAACCACCCTGAACAACACAACACACTCCAGAATAAGTAAGGGAGGGTTTGGGGGTTGGGTTTGGATGATTTGGGCAGCCTGTACAGTACAGCTGTGAACACAGCAGTGTTATCCTATAGGTTGATAACAATTAAGATGAAAAATACCCTTACAGTACACTAGTTAGGAGTTCAGTCACACCATTGCTCTGTTTGAACTCTTTTGAAGCCTGCAGTTTGTGTGCTTCCTGCAGATTTGATAGAATTTAGGAGCTAATTTCCCCCCCTCCAAAAGCCTGTTTCTCTCTAGGCTGTCCATGCTGAGTGGGACAGGACTGCTGCGCTGGCACGGCTTGAAAGCAGAGACAACTGCTCTCACATACACTTAATCCACTTCATTCACCCCCCTCTTTTACAAGTTCCTAAGCAGCAGAGGAGCTGGAGAGAATAAATAAGAATGAGGAGAAGGCTCTTGGAGGAAGAGGTGGGAAGTGAAAGACAAGGAAGCAATCAGGTAGGAGGTAGGAGATGTGAGTGGTGTGTGGAGCACGTGTGTGCCATGAGGGTGACAGGATCGGTGGGGATAAAGAGTAGCTGAGGAGGCAGAGAAGAGGCTGACTTCATTGGAATGGTTAAAATTATAGCAGTTCACCATAGAGCTCCTGACATGTCTTTTATGCTCAAGTCTTAAGTTCACAGTGAAGGACCAGGGGCTGCATTAAACAATGCACTCAAACAAAAGCCTAAAACTGGTGAATACCTTGGCATCTTAGTGAACCGTGTCTGAAGGTAAGCCATGACATAAGTTTGTCTGTGAGCCTCTGCCAAATTTTGAGAGACTGGTGCATATGATAGAGTAGGATTTTCCATCTATGTGTCCATTTGAGGTGATGGATCTGGAAGTCTGTGAGAAGAAGTTCAGACCTGGTGTTTGAGAGTGAGGAAACCAGCATGGTGGAGAGGGGGAGTGAGGAAACCTAAAAGTCTGTCAGATTCACAGTTCTCAAGCACTGGAACAGGCTGCTCAGGGAAATGGTTGAATCACCATCCCTGGAGATACTTAAAACACATATGGACTTGGTTCTTAGGGACAAGGTTTAATGGTGGATTTGGTAATGCTGAGTTAATGGTTGGTCTTCAGTAGAGGTATTTTCCAACCTAAATTATTCTCTGCTCTGGGTCCTTATCCCAGACACAAAGAGACTTAAGTAATGGAAAATGTCTTATATCAACTGAGCAGGCCAAAAGCAAGCACAGGATAAAGTCAACCCACAGAAGGCAGAGGATGATAATACATGGAATATGGAGCTTAGGAGAAAATGCTAAAGGAAACCTGTCCTATGTAATGCAACACACTCTATTACTGCTTTCCTTGTTAGATATGATCTGTTCCCTGTTAACTGTACTGCTTTATTATCTAACATTTATTGTAAAATGTGCAGGATTTACAAAGTGATAGATAAATTTGCTGTAGGAGCCCTAATCACTGAATTGTTTTATTTTTGCTGTATTTCTATAAAGCAGCAATGCAGTGTTGCTGAATTGTGCAGGCAACATGTATGCAAAAAAGACACAGAGGAATGTGTGTAAGTAAACACCCCTGCCTGCACAACCCTGGTGATCTTTTTGCTGAATTTCCGGTTTATAATCTGACTTCAGTGCCAGCCTTGCCACCAAATTATTTCAGAATGAGTTGTAGAAAAAAGCCTCTTGAGGCAGTGAAGCAGCAGGTGGCCTGCTTAGTTTGTTGTGGTGGCACCTTATGAATAACTCAATTGATCTCCATATGCTTCCATTCACTCTTGCTTACAGCAATGCTACCTTAAACACTGAGCACTTCAGCATCTGATAGCAAAGGTTTTATTCACATAAAAAATGACATACTGGAAGGGAAACATGTTTCACTGCAGACATTACTTTGTCATCCAAACCCACTTTCAGTGCCAAAAACTGATGCAAAACTCACGTACTGGAGCAGTCAAAAATGAAAATTACATGAGTTGTTTTGCAGTGATATATTAAACTAGGCTCTAATATCATAGTTGTCTGGTAGAAAAAATTGAAATTCACCTATACAAAATGTTTTGCTCCAGTTAGTGATTTCTGAAGTTTTTGACACTTGTCTTTCAGCCTTGGAGAGCAAGCCTGGAAGTTTATAAGTGGTGGATGCCTGAGTCGTGTCTGTGTCCACCCACATGCAGCAGACTGTCAGTTGGGTTTTAGGAGAGCAGGATCTGGTATTACCTGTGCACGAGAGAGCAATCTAGGTTTCAAAGCTAATGCTGATAGAAACACACGTGTTCCCCTGTCATGGTGATGTTAATGTGACTCTGGTCTCAGTGTCTAGTACCATCCAGTGCAGTAGCAGCCTGTCCTGGGTGATATGCCTTCCTTTCAGCAGGTGTTTCCTTCAGTGCAGTGCCACACTTCTATACCCTCAGTTCTTCCTGTCAGAACTAATAAGACCCATCACCCACGTGCATCGTGCGCACCTGGTGTACCAAGGAGGCTGTGTATCAAGGAAGCAGCGTAAATGGAAAGATCAAACAGAGAAAGCTGTACATCTTGCTCTGAGAGGCAAGCACCCAAGGACAGCATACAATGCTATGCCTTTCTTTAAATCACTACCTGACTATGAAACAGGCTCGTCACAAAAACTTTGTGATGTACAAAAAGGAGAGGGGTAGATTTATATTTACTAGTTTTGAGTTACTTAGACAATCAACTTAGACAGTTAGTCAGTTACCTTAGTCTCCCTATTTAGATGAGAAAGAAATTTTCCTAAGAGCTGTAGCTGAAATTTCAGTCTGAAATAATTATGTGGAAGGGCCTTTCACTTTCACTGCTGTTAAAATTGTCTGAATACTTTCCACTCTCCTGGGATGATCCCTCCAAACCCCAGTGTGCAGAAGTGACTGCAAACAGCATGGTACTCCAAAGGTGGCGAGAGACTCTCAAGTGCCAGGCATGGGGAGTAACTGGACATCAGGAGGTAAAGACATAGCATGGTGGAATTGGAATAATGATTTTTTTAATTCATAGCATTGTGCATATGTTGTGGTCTCTAACTCTTGGATGGTAGTTCATGCCCAAAAACCTAAATAAGTGTGCACCCTACTTCTGCAGATACATTTGGTTCTATAACTTGGATGCTTCTGGTACCAGGGATGATTCTCAGCTGTCATGCTGTATTGCATGGTAGTGGAAGATGCCCATTGTTTACACAGAACAGGACATGGACCCTTGGAAACAGATCCTGTTAAATGTGTGATCATGTTCCTGATGTTTCCCTGTTAGTTAGTTTATCCAAGAGTCCTGTCTAATGTTTTATTTACTTATCATATTTTTCTTCTCACCAGCTTAGCATTAACAGGGTAATACATGAGAACGTGGGTACAATGTGTATAAAAATGAATGGGTCTCAGTCAAGTCCAGTAATTAAATTTCATGAAAAACTCATTTTGAATTACTGCATGCCTATACTTTTGAATTTCTCCTATAACTTGTTTTTTTAATTTCTCCTATAACCCTCATTGAGGGTTCTCTTCAGTGCAGTCTCCTTTAGTGAATGAAGTCACAGGATTATTGCATTGCTGTCTTTTATATGCTGCTCTGTTCCTTCAAATTAATTCCAGATACACTTAGAACACCAAATTAAATATGAAAATGTCATTTTAAGATGAATAGTCATCACTAGCTCATTTTAATGATCTGTTTATCCTTTAAAATAATCTTATCTTATTTTTGTTTAGCTATGAAATGTCTGAGTGATGCACTCAGACAAGACTGTCCAGTTATTGCTACATATTGCATCTCAGTCTGATTTGTTGATGGATATGAAAGATGACAGTTTTTAAAGGAAATGCAATATATATATTAAATGGGGTTTATGTGTTTTAGCTTTAGCACATTAGTTTCACGGCATTTTCTGCACTTATGACTTTTTTTGTTTCATCTAAAATACTGATTTTGGCCTGCAGCTCAGCTATGATTCATGAAAAAATATCTATTTTCAGAAGCAAATGTTTTCTAGTACTAGTAGAATATGCTACAGACTACAAAATAACATAATGAGAAAAAAAAATTTTGAGTATATATTTAATTGTTCAGTTGAGGTTACTAAGTATGCATGCT
This sequence comes from Leptocoma aspasia, assembly GCA_013399835.1. NCBI lineage: Eukaryota > Metazoa > Chordata > Aves > Passeriformes > Nectariniidae > Leptocoma > Leptocoma aspasia. The sequence continues at coordinate 625,267 of VXAX01000269.1, forward strand.
CTTTTTTATTTTTGTTTTTGTTTTTAATACTTTGCTGTCCTTTTTTCGTACTATCCCCAAACTTTTTCGAAGCCAGCCTACCCTAATGAATTGAGCCTTAGGATTGTTGTACTGTGTTCTCTGGAGAGACATCTTTCTGGTTTGAATACATACAAGATCCACTCCGAAAACTGAGCTAGGTATGGAAATGTCCTTAAGAGATCTTTCTATGCCTTCATAACTCTGCCTTTCTATACCTTCATCTCTACTAGAAAACAAAGTCTTTGATATTCTTTATAGAATAAATACTATGAAAATACTGAAAAATCACAAACAGTATTACAAAGAGCAGCAAACAAAGGATAGAATATTATCAATAACAAGTCAATTCACTCCAAATAGGATTCAGAAAATGTGTATCAAGGGCAAACATTCTGTCCTGATGTAGTTGTCTTTTACATGGCTAATGTACATGAGCTACAGTAATTTCACTTATTCTCAGTGAGAAGGGCCAGTTATGAGAAGCAAGAAATGTTGCTACTGCTATCCTTCAGACTGTATAATGAAAGCACTTTAAAACTTGTCTAAGGCATCTTTTCAGCAACCTTAGAAATACCAATAGCAGTGTGCCGAACTGCAATGAGTGTTCAGACCTATCTCAGCAGTTTTCTTTCTTATTCATTTTAGCTACCTGGGATTAATTTATGTGCTGCTTTTGCACATGATTCAGTTGATGAAATTCAGTTGTGTCAATTCAGAGAGTTTGTCTGCTTTTTTTTCTTAGTTTCCATATAGGTTATAGGAGTGTACAGTAATGGAGTATATACATGACTGGGTCTGCATGTCAGGGTGGAGAAATTTTGAGTCCCAATTCTTCTGGAGACACATCAACAAGATGTCTACATTATCTATGTCACCTTGATTCCTCAGTATAATCAATCACAGCTTCAGTCATTTATTGTGGTTAACAGTAAAGGAGAAATTCTAAAAAAATTGATAAAACACACTAACAATTTCATAAACAGAGAATAACTTTAGAGGTTAGGTATTTTGACTTTACTATGTATTTAGGCAGAGGGGGTGGGAGGGCTGAGGGAGTGGGAGGAGAAAAAAATCTCAAAATTACCAGATCCTCTAACAGCTCTTGTTCCATTTTTGCCAAAACACCATCCCATGGAAATATGTTACTTCATATAACTGGTGGTATTTCAAAGTCCCAGTGAAGCAGGAAACAATAATGTTGAGATCTTTCCAGTCATTACTCTCTCCTTTTTGTCATGCTGCCATAACCTTGCACCTTTTTCAAGAGAAATCAGAGCAACAACATCCACTGATATCCTGAGTATATTTGTCCCCATATAATGCCCATCTTGTTCTGAGCTTGACTCAAATCCAAGGAGGTGCCTTCTTTTCTTTCCTCTCTTGCTTTAACCTCAGATTCAGTTAAGGTGGATACAAGTTCAGTATAAGCTCTCCCATCACTTCTTCAGTCAGCTAAAAGACCCAGCTTTGTCATTTCTGTGAGCTGGGATCACAGTTCAGAGGCTCATTGTCTCTCTGCCCCTCAATGCCTGACTAATGAGCTGTGCACCTTTATGTTTGCATATAATTTTGCAGAGGTTGATTGTCTATATGCACTTAGCCTGGCAGGCAGCTTCCATTCTAACATACTATTTTACATCTGCCTTTAGCTTTGTCATGGAAAATTAGACAGTGAAAGCACTGAAGCACAAGCTTAAATCTGTCTCTATGGAGGAAAGCACTCAGACATGTGCTTAAATGTAAATATGTGCTTAGATCCTATCATTAAGTCAAAGAGACTCAAGTGCATGCTTCAAGTTAGGCATATGCTTACATTCTTTTTGAATGGTGATGCTTTCCTGAATTAGCACCTTAACTTGGCCAGGAAATTGCCACAATTCCTACAAAAGAAAGGAAATATTTCTGCAAAGTCCAAAGGCATGCTGTCAAAGGTTTTTGAATTATAGGTCATTTAAAAATATGCCGATTTTAAATTTGAATTTCTGTCTTAGCTTTTCCTTTCATCTGTCTAGCATAAAAGTGATTTGTTAGCACTTAAGCTTTCAAGATTGGTCATTTACAAGGCTGCAGTTAACACCTTGAAATGTTATAATGAAGGACAAATAGGTTTCTGGAAAAGCTCTAAAATTACATGTTTGATACCAATTGCTGACTCTTAAGATCATGTATGAACTCACTGTAGAGGCACAGTTTATCTGACCAATGGCTGTCAGGAATTGTTCACATATTAAACTGGTGCTGCTTGATGGAGGCACATATGACCAGACTAGACAGAGCCCTTAGCAGATCAGATGTATCATATTCTCAGTTCCCAGTCAGTCATAACTCCTTCAAAATAAATTAATTATCTATATTTGGGGGAAATAGATGGCAATGAGGTAAGGATCATGTTAGTACAGATATCTGGGAACAGATCCAGTTCACATGGCTCTATGCTGTTCATGTTCATGTTGTTTAATCATTCCTACTAACTTGTATCTATGTCAAAAGGGTCTTTTTCTTTGGCACCAAGTTTGATGAAGATCAAAATCAAGTGCTGTAGATGTGAATATGCTGGCTTCTGTTAATGGTTAATGATTTGCATTAGAAGTATTAGAAGGATATTTTTTTAGTTAAAAGCAAAGAAAGCTTACATTCAATTGAGCAGACTGGAGCAAGGTAAGTGTGACGCACGTTTTGGTTTTGAGGCATTTCTGCAAGAACTCAATGGCATATGTAGCCTTCTTTGCTCTGTCTTCTCTACTGAATTTAATGATTTTGGGAAGTTCTGGACTAGTGAGCCCAACTGTAACAGAAAGCTTTTCTTCCACATAAAGAAATGCCTTGGAATCAGGTAGCTGCATGTAAAAAAGGGCCTTGCCTGCATTTGATTCACAAACTGCAACTGGGAAGATAGGAAGGTATAGGTTGTTTAGGAAGATATTCGTTAAGATAGGTCAAACGTGTTCCAGGGACTGCTCTAACAGTGCTTCATCACAGACAACTGTACTTCAGTAACTGGGAGTACTGCCTAGCAGGGTTTTGCTTACTAGCATGTTTGTAGCCAATTTTGTAGTCACTGCAGTGCAAGAGATGGTCCTCACACTTTCCCAGATTAAACTGAATGGATGTTAGACCCTTGGAATAAAAACATGAAGATAAAATTTATTTAAACTCCTATTGACTCCATAATGCTCAAGGCTTTTCCTTAGTGGAGTAAGGGAAGTCATGGCAGATGGTAAAATGTTCCTGTTCCAAAGCATAATTTTCTACCTTTGCCAAAGAGAAATAATGGAAAGTTTTGAGTGTTCAAGTGGATCTTCTGTGGGTTTTTCAGGCATGGCAGATTTTCTGCAATCTACCTCTTGGTCTGGCAGCTGAGAAACAAGGTCAAGAGAAGGTGAATTACATAGTCAGTGGGCCTTCTTTTTTTTTTAAGGTTGCCCAGTGTCTTGCCTGGCTCTCTTTGCAATCCTCTAGGCTCAGACTGCAGTGACTGACTTTCAGTCCTCCCAGCCTCAAGTGACTGGGCTTCAAAGATTTTGTCCCATTTTTCCTTGATTTTCTTCCCTCTGCATACCCAGCCTTTTTCCCATGACTGTATCTCCAAGAGGGAAGCAAGGAAGCTTCCTGTTCCACTGAAGGTATTCAGCCCTGAGGAGTGTATCCCTGATGCTGGAGGAACCACAGAAAGACGGAGGTTTGGATCACAGGTGGTGGAATAATATAGTAATGCAATTGCGACACTGAGCATTAGAATTTGCTCCTGAGATCTCTCAGGAAATCAGGGATACTGCTGCTTTGCTATTTGAGAGATTTTATGTGAGATCAAGTGGATTAATATGTGAGAAGTGTTTAGACAAAACTAGTGAGTAGCAATGTGAAGTCAATCCCTCTATCAATAGTAACTTGTGAACTGTACAGTTCCTCCTATAGTGTTTTCTTGGTCTTGAATGATGTTGGTTTTTTTTCTTTTAGAGAGATACCATCAGCAGGAGGCTCAGAAATGTCAACTGTAATTAAAAATGTAATTTTCAAAGGCATTTTGCAGTTTATTCGCATGGTAAATGGTTTCCTACCCTCTGAACTTTCAGCCTGCTGAGCTGAGCTGAAGAGTTAGACATTTTCTTAAAATCCTTACATTCTCTCACAAGTGTAACGAGGCACTTGTCAGCTGCACAAGCTGGCAAAGTAGAGTTCATCTAATGGTGTAGAGCTTGAAAACATAAAAGAGGAGTTTGTTTATTTACCAGAGTTTTCATCCCTGTCAAATTGCATACTGAAAATTCCATTCTGCTCTATTTTAATATTTTAGTCCTTTCTTTCTTCTCTCACTCCCTTTTTTACTTAAGGCATGACTTGCTTGTTTCATTATCCAAATGCAAATACAATCCTATTGACCTTTACTACCACCAAAGTCTGCCTTTTTTTTCCTGGTCTTTGATACCTTGGATCTGTTGGATAGTTGATTACACTTTAGATGGCTTCCTTTGTCTGGTATCTGAGCACCTATCAAGCTAAAATAATTTTTCCTCGTGCCATCTCTATGTGGAAAGGAAGTGTTACTATTCACTATTCATTAAACAAGAGAAAGGTTGATTCCAGAGCCCAGTGATTAGAACAGTCACCAGGTTCATGATATCCTCAAGTCACTCTTCTGTCATTATTCATGCAAAGTAATTGAGCAGTTAGGGGAACTGTTTTGCTTGTTTTGAGAGAGAATAGCTTGTTTTGAGCCCTTCTGTGGGTGTGGAAGATCTCAGGTGCAGTTTCTATCCCACACCAGGGTTTGACTAGGACCTCTTGTTTAGGGCTAAATCCCTACCTAATTTCCCTGTACTCCCAGATACTTGCTTGTAGATTCATAAAGCTCTGCTTCATGTTGCTGGCCTATCTTGGCTCTGTTGCCCAGACTAACAGATGAGACATTTTAAAATATTCTTCTGACCATTGTGAGAATCCCTTTGTGAAAGCTGAGCCAAAACCCTGAGCAGTTTATCAGTTTGTTGGGTGGTATCAGTAGTTAGGTGGATTTGGCAATTCAGACTGGCAGCAGTGCAGAGGTTTATGAAATTAGATGGGAGCTGAGCAAAGGTTTTGAAACCTGCCAGAAATTCACCTGATAGATGGGGGAGCCTGCTACCTTGGAAGAGTAAGGTACTTTTATCGGGCTAAATCTCTTACCCATCCTGAAGATTTATCTCATGGATGAATTGTACAGAGAAAAGGAGGTGAATACTGGGGGAAGAAAGACATAAATACAGTGTAATTTGTAGTAGCTGTTAAAGACAGTGAGTGTAGTGCATTAACTGAATTAACAAGTAAAAGAAGAGGAAGGTGAGGGGAGAGAGACTGTAATTAAGAAGAGCTACGGCGATTACCATTAAGATTATTTGTTTATTGTGTCTCTTTTCTGTGACTGTTATTTATCTTTGTCTTTCTAGACTTTACACTCTAGAGCAAGGACTGTCTTCCTGTGCTCAGAAAATATGCCACTGTAATGTAAATGAATATTTGTAACACACATACCATGCAACTCTCCCCTCTCCTTAGCTTTCAGCGTGGAAGGTTAACTAATACTAAAACCTTAGACATACATTTGAGCATACCCTTTGTAGAACTGCTACCAAAAATGTATCAGGCCATTCTCACATCTAGTAGAAATCTTGGTGTTTCTTATGTGGGGAGCTCAGACTTTATGTGGGAAGAGACCATAAGATTTTGATCCTGCAGTGTGCTCCAGATGTGTAGGGTTTTGTACCTGAACTCATTGGCACTGCCAATAATACGGCATATTGGAGTGCCCATTGAAAGACTTACAGCATCACTGGAGCCTAAGAGACAATCTCCAAGACAAGAAATTTAGTATCCTGGGTTTTTTCACATGTGCTTGATTATCTTTTGAAAGGTTGCAGTGTTTGATGTTCACATCAGTCACAGATTTTGCAAAGTGGCTCCGATTTGCTCTGAAGGTGTCAATGACTGCGGCGGTACCGCTGGGCAGGAGTGGTGGAACCCATCTGTCAGTGAGCAGCCTAAGTTCATTAATGTACTATGTCAGTCCACTCATAATAAATACTGGCTACCATATTGTCCACTACCTCAAGAGGTTTGTAGCAAGCAGCAAGTCAGACAATTTTACTTGCTCTTTTTGTTTCCTGATAGACTCCCTCCTACTCTCCAGAGCAGTTTTGCGTGAGAATGCATGCTCCAGTATTGCACTTAGGAGCAAACAATGTATCAGCCCTATTTCGTGCCAGTGGGTGATCTAGGTATTACACTTTCACTTGCAGTAGCAATAAACTATCTTAAAGAAAACATTGGCAGACCATTTGGTCTTGGAAAATAGCTTTCTTTTAAGTTAATGTATCTTATGTTTATTTCCCCAAAGACTGCAAAGAAAAATCATGGGGGGGGCAGGCAGTTAGGGGAAGAGGGGAGAAGAAGGGAAAGAGAATAACTTCTTAATACTTCATTGTTTTCTTTTAACTACACCATTCTAACTTTTCTTTTTGAAATTGTTTCTGATTCTAAATGAGAATATAGAATGGGGGAAAAAAATCCTGTCCAAATTTTCTTTGCGATAGAAGTCTGCAATGTTTGGATCTTTTTTCTTGTCTGGATGAACCTAACTTTTAAAATCTTGAATTCCTCTCCAATTTAAATTTGCATTCTCAGCGTGCTTCCCATTAGCAACAGACAATTGTCTAAACACACAAAAGGCACAAAAGTAACCATAGTATTTACTAACTGCATCTCAGACAGTTCTGATCCTCCCTAGTTGGCAACGGCAGACATCTCCTTCCCCTTCACCTGAAATTTTTCTGCCTCCTCTGCCCAGCTCCTTTACCTGTTGCCTATATTTGCACTTCACAAACTCTTCTTGTAAATTGCTGAGACTACGGCAACAAAGCTGAAAAAAACTGATGCAGTAACTGTGAGAGCTGGCTAAGAAAAGGGATCATAAATGAAAAGGTTGCTTTATATTTGATAATTGCAATGCAGTTTTAAAGATCACTGAGATTGATTTATATTTTGCCTTGGTTTTGCACTTTAGTGATTCATCCTTTATTTACATTAATGTACCAGGGAGAGGAATCCATTCCAGTCTTTCTCCTAATCTATCTCCTAATAAAGACTAGCTAAGAGGGCCTTTGAGGGCTTATCTTACTTCCTGCAACACCTTACATTTGATGCTTTAGAGATCATGAAATTATTAAAAATTCAGCCCAGTCTGTTAATTCTATGGCACCCTCTGGCAAGCTGCCTGAAGTGCTAGGGAAATATTTATTAATTTTAAGCGAACTAGCAATTAATTTAATGTGTAGAAGCCTTCTAGTACTGAGTGAGAACCCAGAGGCCGGACTAGATAGTTTTCCCATACACCTTCCTAATTTTAGATATTTTAGTTGAACCCCTGTAACACCTCTTTCTAGGAGAAACTGCTCTGTCTCCCGGTAACCTTGACTTTGGGTATCCATCGCTGCCCTCAATTGGACTAACAAAGAACTTGGAGGTTTCCCATCAAGCAAAGGAACCTTTATGGTGACTAGGCTCAGTGGATGGGTTGAACTCCTTGATCATCCTCATGATATTCAATCTCAATGCATTTATTGCTCAGCAGGAGTTCTCTAATTCCAGTTTAGATAGACTGCAATAAATTTCCAGAGGAGAAAGTAATATACTAACTTTTAAAAACTGTATTGATGTTTAAAATCTCATAACTGCAAGGCATTTAGCACTGTTTGAACAATGAGATTGCTTAATCGACTGATTGTACTGAAACACATATTTCTATAGATCTCTCATTCACATTTCAGCTTTAGCAACAGTAAAGTCCGTTGACTTTCACTCATACAAAGCCCATTTAAGACTCTAACCTAATGACCACTGCATTCCACTAGAAAGTGCTTTGTTTTGCTTGTTTTTTTCCAAGACCTTCTTGGATTTTTTTTCACTAAATAACAAAAAGAAAAAGAAGATCTGCGCTAAAGGATTAAAGTCTGATTGGATTTATGAAGTATACACACTTAATTCAAGAAATCCTGTGTACAGAGGCATTTTCTCTGTAGATTTGAAGTCTGTCCCAACCCACAGCATAAAAGGGACTGAATCTGTCCTGTATTGTTTCCCACTGGTGAGGTCTTTGAATGGCTCAAAATTTTCCTGAGATGGCAAAAAAATCAAAATAAAAATATAATTGCAAAATTTCTGTTGTTTTGTCAACTCTGAAACTGGAAACACATTTATGCCATGCTCCACAGAAACTTTATTTTGCAGTGACTGTCTTTCTTCATAGTCTGTGCTGTTTGTTTTAAATTTTTAATTTTTTGTTAAATCTGAACCTCTTGCCCAAACAGCTCTTGACTCCCATTTTAATTACAAGAAAACACATTTAGGACACTACACAAATCTGTCAGCAACGTGTTGTCACTAAAAAGCTTCAGTGTTAATCCTTCAGTTATTGTCTTGGGTTGGTTTGAATCTAAAAACAATGCAAAGAAAGGTGAGAGTTTTGGTTTAAGTGCCCCTTTAGTGCTGCAGCAAATTGCAATCTGGCATGTTTCCCTTCATAGGTCACATCCCTCCTTTAAGAGTATCCTCATCAGTGCCATTTTGGGGAATCTTTGAACATCTCTGCACAGCATGCCTGTCACTGCAGTGCTTTGCTGAAAGCATTAATTCCCTGAAGAACAGTCAATGATGAATTTGTGCATTTGATGTGGGAAAGGATGAACGTGAGGCAAGGAGCCAAGGAAAGGGGGAGAAGCTGTTTCACTCTGAAAAAATACAGAAATTATGCCTGGCTATTGGTTCACACCATTTACATCTCGAGGATGTCATCCTACATCAACACGAAGCTTTGTTTTACAGCAATTTCCAGTGAAATGTTTGTGTCTTTAAAGAGATTGCTAAAGGCAGAGAAATAGTTCAGAAGCTGGACCAGTGCAAGGCAAGGATGAGGTAGGTGTGCTGATACAGGTTCTTGTCTCATGGACATGACAAAATAGCAATGTTGGTATCCCACAGTAGAGCTCACTTGCCTCAGCTTGGCAGTTTGCTGGAGGAGAAGCTGAATGGATGATCCTTGACACAAGACTGGGTGGCTCTCAGTGGCACAACAGCTTCTCTTCCTCAAGACTCCATGGGCTAATAGACCAAACCCTTGAGGCTCAGGCTATCCCAGGAAGAAATGCAGAACCCCTCTGGCATAGTTGGACTTGTGCAGCTGGTGCTGAGGTAACAGGCTATGCCTTGCTCAGCAATGGATGAGTGAGAGGCAGTGTCTGGTGGCACTGTGCAGGTGTGTACCCATGAATGCTCTAGCTCGTTAGGCTGTCCCTACAAAAACAATTGGCAATGTCTTTGGAGCTGAGCCTCCCTTGAAAAAAAATAGTAATCTTGCATGTCTCTCCAAGCCATTCAGCAGCTGAAAACTGCTGGGCCTTCCCTTTAGCCTTACTTTGCCCAACACCCTTTTGATATTTCACCATTTCAATCTGCAGCACCCTAAGGACCTAGAACATGGTGCAGGGAGCCATGAGCTGCCTAGGCACAGAGGAAGCCCAGGGACAGAACAGCTGATCCTTGTAAGTCATGTGTGGTCACTTGACCCCATACAAGACTTATCTTCCACAAGTGACTAATTTGATATATTTGATTAGAAATCCAGTGTTTGGAGGTATCACTTCTGTTTATCTCTCACAGTGGCCTCTCCTGTCCAGGTGTCCTTGCAAAGCTGGAAATGGGAATTAAGTGCTGTAGCTTCTCATGGTGAACTTTTCCCAGGGTGGTTCTTACATGAAAAGGTGTTTCTTCTTTTGCTGCAGAAATGCTGTGAATTGTATGTTCTTTAATCTCTGTTGATTGTAATGCAGGGAGTTGGTTGAGTATGAGCTACCAGGTCTCACATCCAAAACACAAATAAAATATGCTTACCCATGAGAGGAATATTTGGAGGGTAACTGTCATTATCTGACTGGGAGCTGAAGGGCTAGTGATCCTTGGGGAGAACAGGGAAGAATAAGGGAGATTTTTCTGAGATGGACAGCCTGACTAGATATGCTTCACTCTAAGAAGAAAAATAACTTACGTCCAGTTTTATATGGATATATGATATATTTTTTTATACCCTACCTACCTGGACTGAATATTTTCTTGGCTGCATGTCTTTTTCTGCATTGTTTTTGCATGAGAAATATTCTTATAGTTGAGACTTGAAACTTGGAACTGAATAAACCAGAATCACTAAGTCACATTTCCTTCACTTTAAAATATTGCTTAAAAAATAAGAACCTCTTCTCTTTACAGCTTGCTATTGTAATCCTGACATCAAAACCTGTCTGAAATTGTTTTCTAAGATTTGCTATAAAACTGCAATTCTAAAAGAGCTTAGGATTTCTGTCACTCATCTGCAGAGAAAGCTTGATCCCAGATGCAGTACATATCCATCTCACTATGTATAACAAAATGATGTTTCTTTATGTTAGACAGAGAAGGACTAAGAGAGTGCAGGGGAGTTGTAGATCTTCAGTTACAAAAGTTTAAAATATATCCATATTTTCCACATATCATATTTACTATTTAAAGCTGCTCCACTGCTTACCAGCAGTAAGTTTTACATCTGAATTTCAAAGATGGCCAGATATTTAGTCAGTAAATAATGCAACTTTTCGATTTCAAAGAAGCTATGCTAATAAATACAGAGGGTTGCCTGCATAGTTTAATATAAAGCCCCTTGTCTTAGTATAATTTAAAGTAATTTTTCTTGATTCCTGTGTGAAAAATAAAATTCAATGTGTATCGCTTTACTCAGGAAGTGTGCTGAACCAGTAGGAGAAGCAGAATCAGAGATGCTGAACAGCTCATGCAAAACAGAAGTGTGAAATGCAATTCTGAAATACTCTGGAAGGAATGTGGGAAAGGAAACCTGTGTGGGTGCCTTTTTGCACTCTCAGCTCTTCTTTTAAACAAAAAATGTCACAGGAGGATCTTTCATGCAGTGCTGGAACACTCGGAACCTCATACAGACCTGAAGTGGGACAGTGAAAACTCTCAGTCAGGTCCTTATGTGTGTGGATCATATTTTTGCCTTCTGCTGCTGGCATTGGCATATTGATTCTGTCCCTGACTAAACATTGAAATTGATAATCATTGACAATTGCATCCTTCTCATAGCAGTGCCATGTGCTTGTCCAAGCAGCAGGATAAAATAAAATACAATAAGTCATCTCTTAGGATGGATTTTGATGTTAACCAATAGAAACTGGGGTAAGGTGAGGGAGTGGGGAGAGCTGTGGAATACTCAAACCACTATCCTCTGTCTGTGTAACTGTGTGTGTGTGTACAGGTCCAGGCATGTAGGCATTCATTCTGCCATTCTCCTTTTTTTTTTTTTTCCCTTATAAGGGGAAAGAACCTTCTGATGTATCTCCTTATTAGGAAGAGCTGCTTTTGCCATGTCAGTCCAAGAGCTGGGGGTCTGGGCAAATACAGGAGACTGAGAGAGACCTACTTTACCTTTTAAGGATGAGAAACAGTAAATGCTGTCTTGTAACTTAACCCTGCTAGAGGGACTAACCTCCGTAACTACTCCAGTGAATCCCACAGGCTTTTAGGGCCCTGGCTCTTTAAAAAGCTGGACCTCTATCTACAAGCATGGCTTTTGCTGTGTTTTCTGGGTCAGTTTTAGGTGTTGAGCCATTGGTACTTTTTCAGGAGTTGTCCCATAAAAGCCGGGAAATTACATGGTCCCTGGGCCCATCCTTCTGAACCTCATATTAATTTGTGCAACAGAAGAGAGTAGGAGAAGTAATAGGGTAGAAGAGAGTGATGTGGGCACTGCCTTTGGCAAAAACATCTCCAGTAGTTTTGATGTGCATTTTCTTCCAATTTTTTTCTCTTGGTGAATTTATTCTATTGTTGGAGCTCTTTTGAATTAGAAGAAAAGAAAAAAAAAAAGAAGAAAAAGAAGTCTTTGATTGATATCTGATTTGATTTGAGCTTTGTCAGTGATGGATTGAAATATTCCTGTCAGAGTGAGCAAGAGTGAGGTATTTCTATTAGAAGCATGGTATTCAGCCTTCTAAAGAAACACAAAGCTTGCATATTGAGTTTCAGAGCTGCTCAACCAAAAGTAAGACCAGACATGAAATTTTCCATCAGCTAGGAACTGTAAAATTAAGTAAAAAGTGGAAAGAAAAATGTTTAGCCTCTGACAAACCATGATTGCATACATTGGGAATATTACAATAACCCTCCCCTACTTAATATTGCTACCTTTTTATTCTCTCATGACAGAAAAAAAAAGATCAAATTTAGAATATTTCAGAGGTTCCTGTATATGGCCTTTTATAACATATGTACTGTGAACAGAACTCCAGATCTACTGGTAGGGAAAATTGAAACAATTACTCTGAAGGCAAAATCTCTGATAAAAACTGAAGTCTACTGAATTCTACTGATGAACTCGCTCTGAAGACCTGGCATAAGGCTTCAGTGGACATTTAAAGATCTACTTCTAAAGTAAACTTTCCTTTTTATATTTTGTTTTGGTTTTTAGTTTGTGTTTTCTTTGTGTTTGGTTGGTTGATTGGGTTTTGTTTAGGTTTTTTTGGTTTGTTTTTGTTTTGCTGGTTTGGTTTAGTTTGGTTTTGGTTTTGTTTCTTTTTCCTACTTATAATACTTTTTCTTAGGCTTCACAGTAGTTGCTGACCATAAATACAAATCAACCATTGTCCATTCCCGATTTACTTATCCACACACCAGGATAGCAAGTTAATTGCAAGAGCTCCCTGTGGGGAACAGTGAACTTAAATATGCCTGTATATTGTTTAGGCAGCAGAGTGAAGAAAGGCATGAGTCCTGAAGAAAGGCTCGAGAGTGGAGCTGGGAATGAAAAACAATACAAAAAAACAATTCTCCCTGTCACGGGCCAATTGACTTTGTAAATAATTGCCTTGCCCCTGGGAGGCTCAGGGGTAGGAAGGAATTTAAAGACTGTTCATTCCTCTATGGCAGGGTCCACAGAGTGATTCTGGAGTTTTAGTACTTTTTAGTGGAAACAACAGTCACTTAAACATAGCTCATAAGTGGTCTTTTTCTCCTAAAATGCCATGCAAGGGTCCCAGATCCAAAATCTTTATTCTCATAGATGCTTGCAGGTGCTCCACCCTTGGAAATAACTAAAGAATATAGAAGCCAAAATTCTTGACAGTAAAATTTGTATTTGATCTGCAGCCTGTGTGTAAGTGTTTTGGACTTGACATCACTAAGCAGTCTGGCACTTTACTTGGGCCTCTTTACCTGGTTAATGTCTTGTCATCTGGAAAGCACAGGGCTTTGGTTTCACAGCTACTCTCAAGAACAGGCATAAAACACAGCTAACAGAACAAGAGCACCACGTTCTTTTTAGACAATGGCATGCCAAGTAGCAGAGTGTTCTTAAGTGCCAAAGTCCAGCCTTTAGCTTCTCCCAGCACCTGAGGGGATTTGAACTCAGCAGAGTAATCCTGCTGTCAGCAGCACGATTCTATAGAAGTAAAGCTCTCAGTGTGTCCCACCAATGTCATTCAGCGTGGTATGGAGAAATAAATGTCTACTGAACATGAGACAGGACCAGCCCTAGTGACCGGCACACTTGACACAACAGAGGAGCTTTTTCCCAGTTTCTGTGAGGTGGGTTTCATATTAAACAGTCAATGCAGCAAGGCCTGGAGAGTCACAAGATCTCTTGCTTTCCCCCTTCCTTTCTGGTAAATACCTAGGTATTCCATGCAAGGATGGAGACTCTCACGCTCTTGTACACATCGATGGTCTGTGTTCTAGCAGCTAGGGCGCTGTGGGTAAGGTGGGTAGTCCAACGTCTTCAGCCAGAAGGTGGACATTAGCTTTGTCCTTTACCTTCTGGACACCAGCTGTGAAGCAGCTGGGATGCGGTAATTATGTTCAAATCTTCAATTAAGCTCAGCATCTGAGACAGGTAAATCTTACTGTAGATGTGAAGAGCACAGTCTGAGTGTTGGGATGCTCTTGATGTATTCAAGATGTGTCTTCCTACAGATACCTATGGGTCTGTATCAATAATAAATTAAATAGCTTTGAACTGTAGCTAGATTTAGGGAAAATAAATAGGTATTTTCAAGATTTCTGACTTTGAAAGCCTAAAGTGATGAAGCAGATGTCATTTAATTAATCTCTCCTTTACTGTATCTCAGCTCTTGAGCTGTATCCAAATTATTGTCCTGACCAGGAGATATATCTTGCTTCTACAATGCTGAGTTATAATGTAATGATCGTTTACTGTCTTATTGGTATCAAAGCAGGGAGAGGTGGTGCCCCATTTTTCTAGACAGCAGTAAGTAAGGGAGCAGCCACCTGTGTTGATGGTAGAGGAAAGTTTGTTAAGTTTGTCATAGAAGAAGAGATGAGATTTACTAGTCAGTCTCTAAACAAATCAAGGGTTTGCTGTAACAGACAGTAGGAAGGCCTGTACCTTTTAAAAAACCTTTGGGATCTGTGTTTGTGTGATTACCTCTGGATCCACAGGGGTGTAATATCTAAGATGTTGCATAAGAAGCCTTCATCATTACCCAGAAGTCTGAGACATCAAATATCAAGAGGCTTTCAATAAAACTACTGAAGTTGATAACACACAAGGCCCAAACTCCTCTCTTTCTGTGCACTTAGTGGTTTCCTATCTGCTGCCCTTTGCATTGCGTCAGAATCAGAACATCACAGCATTAACTCAGCAGCCTCAGGCTGCTGAGATCCCGACTTACAGAGCCAGCAGGGAATCATTTTACCTCCTGTGTGCAGAGCTACCAGCAATGAAGGCATGTTCCACTGCTTTTGGCCCTATGTGGCAGCTGAGCTGCTCTGTGGGGGCACCTCTTGAACTGTCTGTGATGTCAGCAGACACCCTGACTGCCCATGTGCTTATTCCAGGAATGGGAGTGACAATGGCCTGTGAGAACTTGTATGATAAAGGGGAATTTGAGTGGGCACTGCAAGGTGGCTGAGAGATTTGACTGCTGAAATTATTAAAGGATCTCATCCCGTGTATCTTTGTTTCTTGTCTGTAATCAGTGAAAAGTGGCATTTCTGTGGCTCATCAGCACTCTGTGAAGATGAGCAGCCTCTATGCTCAGTGAGACTAGTAATAAGACAGAAGTACCTGAGATATATAGAGCATTGCATCACTGAGTACATTTGGCCTCTTCTATTGATCATGATATAACCGGGCTTTTTCAATGTGTCTTCATAAGTTATGCAAGGAGCACTTTTTGTAAAGAATATTGTATTGGTCAGTTACAGATTTTCTCAGTGTTTTCCTTTGTTCAAGATTTGAACAGATTTTGAAACTACCGTAGAGAATCAAAGCTTCTCTGCAACAGCTATGACTGCCCATACACAGTACTCTTTTGTTTTCTCCCCACACTTTTATTCCATGTCTGAATAGGGATTTACATGACAAATTGTAATGGTGCTTTGCAAGCTGTTATAGCCTGTTGGGTAAATGATTAACATTTCAAATACATTTATAATTTAATTTCTAAATACTTACTCAAAGCACTATAATGGGTCTATTCTAATTTATCTCATATTCAATCCAATTTTTGTAACATTTATTAATTCCTTTTATTCCTGATTCAGAAGTATAACATGCCAATTAGAAACAGATTAAAAAGGCTATTTACTGCAAACCATTTCATGACATCAAGTAAATAAAACATAAAAAAAAACCCTGATTATGCATAGTGAAATAAGCATGCTTACAATTACGTATTTCTGTAGTAGACCATAATATTTAGCACATTGTCAGCTGGATTCAGCCCTCATGTGTTTCAACTGCGTATTTACATTCATTTATGAAACTCAAAACCTTTTCAGGTGTTTATACTTTAGTTTCCTACAGGCTTTCTAGCAACATAGAGCAGCTGTGACTTGTGTGGTGAACAGCAACTTCTGGCTGTTCTGGCAAGAAACTTGCTCACTATAGCTTGCGTGGACTTTTTCCGTCTCCATTCAGATACAGAGCTCTCAGCATATTAAACAGTGTAGATTTCTTGGTTTCTGTAACATCCATAAGACCCTGCCACTGGTCAGAATTCCATATCTTGTTTCCCTTCCTCCCTCTCTCCCTCCCTCCTCCCCTTATGAGAAAGGGATAAATGGTTCTTTGCTTTCACCAGAGAACAATGTTAGAAGATAGATGCTTTTAAATCACCCTTGTGTTTTGCTAAGCCAGCAGCTGGGAAACTGGAGAGCTCTTGTGGTTAATTTACAACAGCCCTATGGATGATCCAGTAAACTTACACATGGCTGGGAACTGTTCTGTTCTAACTTTCAGCAATCAAACTCCAGCAGTAAGTTCCAGACATCTCTATTTCCACACCAAGGGATGCATGTCTTCCTAGGATCTAGGGAGCTTGGGGTAGTTCTATTAAGCATGACTCCAAGATTAGGACTCCATTTTTACTAAAGTCATGAGAAGAAATTGTTGCAGCCATTCCTTTCCCCCATAGCACGATGATTCTTGGCAAATGCTACCTTTGCAATGTGAGCTGAGGCATGGAAAGTGAGGCCTGTGTAGTCTGTCACAGGATTCTGTTGCATATCAAGGTTTAAATTGAGAAAGTAAGAATGTGCACTTGTGTAGAACAGGCATGATCCTCTCCAGAGAAAGGAAGTAGCATGTTTAGATAAATGATTTTGACTGCTAGCTGCTTTCTGCAAAAAGAAACCTCTGTGGTTTTGACCAGCTAGATCAGAGGCTTCTCTCATGACTCCACATGATCATCCAACCAGCCCACATCTTCTGTTATTAGATGCTGTAGAATAGCAACCTAGTGGAAATATGCATTGTTGTGGCAGTACAGGAATATGAAATACTGCAGAAGCATTGGGGAACCCTGTGACCCAAATAAACCCAACCAGAACCCATTAAATGATTTAATTTTTATCCATCCATCTATTGATTGTACTGCTTGTGTAAGAACAGCAGTGACAGCAGCAGTGCTGAGAGTCTGAACAGAATTATTAAAAGACACTGCTTGGCAAAGTGAATGGATATGTAATAGGAAAGACTTAAAACAATAAATCTTTGACAGTGCTGATTCAGTCCTTATGAAATGACTAACTGATTGCCAGAGACTTTTAATGTCAAAACATCAGATTTTGCAGGTACCTGAGAATAAGCATGCATTGTAATACTGGTGTCTTTTATTTTTTCCTGGCAGTAAAGAAATGCTTTCAGGTGTTACAAAAGAGGACGTGTGATATGAAAAATGGGGATAACACAGACGACAACTCAAAGGGGAATGCTAATGTGTTATTATGGGAATGATGATATACTCCCCGTGCATTTGTGGTGCAGTGGCTTTCTATACCCAGGTATAGATGGCTAATTTATCTCTCTAACACATGACCTATATCAATGGCACAACAGCCTGCTAGCCTTTGAGGTTGCTTCATAAAAGGACACAAATCACTTTTCAGGAGTTGGAGGCCTGGAAGATATTAGCTGTGGATGCCTTCACATTTGTCTTACAGACTTCCCAGAGCATGAGGGCATGAGAGAGTGAGTTTGCCCCCTCCTGGTCTGTGCCAGTGGCATCATAGGGGTTGCAGATATGGTTCAACTACCTGTAAGTAAAGCCTTGCTGGTAGGCAGAAGCAATGAGGTGAATAAAGTACATTCTTATGCCTTATTTCAGTCTAGATGTGTATAAAAGTAAGTTCACATGTCTGCCTTCATGATTCAGAGCATGGGTGAAGAGCAAAGAGGAATAGACAGAACGTTTGAGCTGATCAGAGTTGCTGTGCACCACCAGGGCTGCCCAACTGTGTCCTGCAGGCAGGGTGGGGGGTGGCACGACTGGCCCACAGGGCACTTTGTCATGGCCCTGAGATCACTGCCACCCTGGCTGCTGGCCCTGACCTGCCTGCATGGTTCCTCCCCCAGCTGTGCCCATGGCCCACGAGTCACTGCCCTACCCAGTCTGAGGTCTCTTGTCCTGGTCTCTATCCCCAGGTGCCTTGGCACTGCCTGAGGGTGCCCTGGCAGGAAGGACACTGCCTGTGCTGGGGTGCCCCTCAGCTGCTCACTTGCGCTGCTCCTGCTGCCCCTCGGCACATTTGTCAGTGCAGTTTCATCCTTAGTCAGCAGGACATGGGTGGTACATCAGACCTGGCTGCTGCAGACTTTGGGGACAAGGAGCCTGGGGCTATGAACTGTGTGCTGACAGATGCTGCGGCCCAAAGACTATTGGACCTCAAGAGCTCAGGTGCCTAAAAGGTATCCAAGGGTCCTCTAGAAATATTGCGAAGCAGGTTTGCAAAAGGCGGAAGAGAAATGAGCTGAAAGCTAATTTCCAGCTTTTTTTAGGCTATAAGCAAGGGAATAAAACCAATCACATTACTGTACAATGTGCCTTTGTCCTTAATGCTCTGTACCAATGCATAAGAAACGTGTACTGCCGTGTCTTTGAGATGGATTCTTTTTACTACACATTAATGAATTTCAGTGCAGGCTTAGTGCTAGAGGCAGCCTGAGAATTGGAAAGGGGAGTGGGAAAGTCCAAGAAGGCATGGGGCAAGAGAGGGAAGCAATTTGGAAATGGGTGAGGTGGTAGCTAGTTTTCCAAAGAGGCTCTTCATCAAGCTGAGAAAGACAGAGCATAAGGGTAAAGCATAGTGAATACCAGCAGTAAAAGTAACAGGATACTTTATGAGCATACTTGGACTTTTCCTTCTGCCAGCTTTCACTGCTCCTTAGTAGACAGACTGAAGAATACAAGGCTGCCTGTTTCTGTGGGACCACAGTGGGTCTGCTTATATCCTGATTTACTACCTGCATTTTGAGGAAAACTGCCAGCTGCATTCCTCAGAGGTAGAGAAGACGAGCAGAGCAAAGAGACAAAGGCAAGTTCACAGCTGACAGTGTCTCTCTGAACATCAGTTAGTACCAATGCCAGTGCAGCCTTGATTGGGCTTTAATTGTCAGTACTTGGCCTGCTCTTTTTCTGACAGTGGGAAAACCACAAGACAGACTTCCCTTACATACTGCAGTAGCAGAGGTAAAGGAAGGACCTTGATCTTCCTTTTTTTTTTGTTTGATGCCTTTTACCACATTCCAGAAAAGATTCACAGAAGAGTCATAAACCATTCCCTTCTCAGTGCCATCTCTCCAGACCCTGACTGGGTTCAAAGACTATAAACAAAGGCTGATATTCCATTTCTACCGCAAGGAAGTCCCATGTGTTTAGAGTATATTTTAGTTAGCAAACCATAGTAGCAGCACTGAGAACTGATTGCAGCAATGTTGCTTTTGCAAGAGCCTTGAAAGGTTTTGCACTGTATTTGTCATGTACAGTTGCCATGCAAAATCTTGCTATTGCTATTCTTCTCCTTTGCCAGTGTGGCTTTGCAAATTTCAGTGCAGAAATAAAATAAGTGCTTTGCCACAAGTTTTGCTTCATATTTCCTTAATATCCTCTTTAAAAGATATATTTGTGTAAAAAAAAATAAAATCAAGTTGTTGTGCTCATTCCAAGAAAATGCGTAGTACTTATACATTACCTTGATAACAATTTATCTAAAGAAATACACAGGGGAAAAAAAATTGTCATTTGGCGTAAGCTCCTTGCTCAGATGTTTTATTATCCACTCCCTCAAATGTCCATAAATAAGCTAGCAACAGTTGGCTCTTTTTGCCTTTGCAGTTATGTCAGTGTGTAAGGCTGGACCAAGACATTACAGGTTCTGCTGAAAACTAGGTAGTTGGGCTAAGGGTAATTTTTTTTTTTTTTAATATGTCACAATACATAATAGGAAAACCTTTGTTAATGCAGGAAACAAATATGAAAATGAGAATTAAGAACCTGTTTAAAATACAGGATTTAATGTGTCTAAGAGTTATTACTGCAACTCCTGCTGAAATCAATAGCAAGATTTAGCCCTAACTATCAGCAGCATTCATGTTTGTTCAGATGCTGAAGTGGAGCTGTGCCTATTGCAAATTGTTCCTTTTATGCTCTGAAATCCGAGAAGATAAACTCTGTGACACAGAATAATATATGAATGTGTCTTTCCTTCAGTTGTTGGGGGGCTTCAAAGCAGCACGATACTGTGCTGTCTAATCTTGAAATCCTTGTTTTAATGAAAGCTGTTTTGCCCTTTCAAAGATGTGCTGTTTTTAAAAGCACAGTAAAGAATCACAGCCATGATCTTATGGATACACACACATATTTCTATGTGTGCATATGTTTATACGTATATGAGAAGCATTGAATATGGTAACAAAGAGGCAATTTTAATACTTTTTAACTTAAGTTTTCATTATATAAAAAGACCAATATCATGATAATGAGTGTCATCTCTGTTCTTTTTAAGATAAGAACTCACTATTTTACAGTGCTGGGTTCCGTTCTGGCAATTGCTTGTCATTTCGTGGAGATTAGCGTTTCTATCAAACTTACTCTTTAAAATGTGGTAACTAGTGTGCAATCTCTGTCTCAGATGTAACGAGGCTGACAATTAGGCTGTGGTACATTATGTGGAAAGGTTGATAGAGAAAAGGTGAACTTTTCTTGGTCTGCATCTGCAAAAGCTGAACCTTTGCATTTAGATAGAGTGATCTTACAGTCAACCCACAGAGAAAAGTATGTCATGCTCCTGTAGCACACTCATGCCTAGTCCTTAGAAGGACCTTAGAGCCCAAAACATAATAAATTGAATAATTTAATAGAGAATGTATAACACATTTTTCTGTCAAATGTCACTTCAGGATTTAGAAACACAAGGATGGCAATTCCAGGTCAGATGGATGGTCTATCTTGTCTGGTTACTCAGAGAAAGCTCAAAAAGTCAGTGAAGCAAAACCACCCATATCTGGAGAAGTCCCTCTTTGATTCCTTATGACCTTTTGCACTTATATGTATTTGCTCCTATTCCTTCCAAGATCCCCTGTATGTGCTGGATCCAGCCGCTTCCTGAAGGTAGACCAGAGTAGATTCTGTGGGTGGCACTGAGAGGTAAGACTCCTCTAGTCTATTGAATTCATTGCCAGTGCTGGCATGCATCCTGGAGTTGAGGGTCCCAGGGGTGTCCTTCTGTGTGACAGGTTCTAGGAACCCAAGCATGGCCAGCAGATTTGACTCAAATTGACATTTTCAAGTAGGCTGTTGGGAGCTGGTGCAGTCACCAGCAGAGCAGTCCTGATGTTTGAGCCATGGCTGGGGAGGAGGGTGTGCCGGGCTCACATGTCCTACAGGCTCTGCTGTTCCACCTCATGGAAACCACAAGCATTGTCTTTGTCTGTGGGAATGTGTACTCCCTCCCTGTATCTCGGTTTATTCTTGGTCTCCCTCGGCCATAAATTCCACAGGCTACAGGCTACTTACGTACTTTGCTATCTGCAATACATTTATGGTATATTCCTGATCTTGTCATCGAATATCACTTTGTTCCTCTTTTAAGGCCGATGAATAAGAAACCTTAATTCTTTGCTCCTACATTTCTTTCTTTTTTTTTTTTTTAATACACATATCTAGTCCTTTTTGTAAGACTCCTCCAGTCTATTGAATTCATTGCCAGACTCCCAACAATGTAAACTAAGTGAACTTTAAGGAATGATTGAGTAGGGAATATTGTGAATAAAGACTGCACATCAACTTAAGACACCCACAGAAATTTTTGTGAAACTAAACACGAACATAAAGGACGTGTAATATGCTCCTTCTCCTCTTTTTTTCTTCTCCACCTCCGCTAAGAAGAACTTAGGGAGGAATGAGGATCATGGAAGAGCTGAAACCACCAAACACTGTTTCAGCTCAGAATATCACCTGCTGCCTGTGAAATTCTCTCTCAAATGAGCTTAATTTTCTGAATCACCAGTTGGGAAGAAGCCAAAGTGATAGAATTTAGCACCAATGTTTAACTAAAATATCTCTCTGTGTTCAAATAGTGAGAAACAGCAATATTTATGTCCTCAATATAGCAGTATGTAACACATATACTAAATGAAAAGTGGCATTTTGTTAAGAAAAAAAAGGGGAAAAAAAAGAAGAGTTTTTCTTAGGATAGGCTTTGGTTTCATGGTCAGAACTGAGCTTTCTGGCCCTTGATCTGGCTAGCTTCTTATGCTCAGTTGGTTTTCATCTCTGTGTCTCAGTTCCTCATCCTACCCGTCTCAAGCTGGCAATGTGTGCTGTGGCATAGTGTGGTAGCTTTAATGTGTGTGTGTGTATATATAAAGTCAGACCTTGACATTGAGCTGCCATAAAATAGTGTACACATTATGAATGGCCTGAACAATTTCAAATCACCAGGTGTTGAGTTTGAGGAAAGCAAACCACTAGGTTCTCAGAGAACTTCTTAATTATTTGGGGGGTCCTTTTTCTTCTGAGTTCCAAGGTTTTAAGGTGTGTTTTCTTCTTTTTTTAATCCTCCCCTCCTTGATGTTGAAGATTGGAAAAATACTTAACAAAATCTGGGTTACCCCCAGATTTAGTTAAGGATGTAACATAAAGCCCATATATCATAATAAAACTGTGAGAATTTTGCAAACTGTATATGATTAAAATCACTCTGAGCAGTAGGAATTAAAAGAGCAGTGGCATTAAGAGAACAATTATGAACAAACATACACTTGTTTTTCAGATGGTTTACCAACACTTAAAACTTATCATGAGGAAGGGGATGAGAATAACCTAGTTAAAGTCTTCACAGTAATTTTAAGAAAAGTGTTATTTAACTTTTAGTCTTTATTATTTCATTATGAAGCCATCCAAATCTCATCTACTTTGAGACTTCATTACAAAGTCCAAATTCAGCCTAGCTTCAGTGAAAGGTTTATGTACCTTTCAAATACTATTAGGTAATTTGCATTTAGCAAATAACAGACACTTGGTTAAGAATATGCTGTAAATATAATTAAGATTAAATCACAGGAATTCTGATTTGAAAGACATTTAGCTTGTTCTTTCCCATGTGTGTCTTTTGATTGCACTCAGCTAAACTAAATCTTTCCTTTATATTTCTCATTCGATGGAAATTTCAGCAAATATGTTTTGGAAAAAGAGGAAAAAAAAAAATATTCTTCCTGGAGTCTTAAAGTTGCCAAGTAAAACAGAGGCATTCTTGTCAGTTCTGCCTCTGGTGGCAGGTTCTTCCAGCATCTAATGGGATCTCTGGATATTGGACATGCCAGCCTTGCTGACAGCAGTGTCACAAGCCAGGGATTCACATTCTTCACACTGCCCTTGACTCACTAAGTCCTTGCCAGAACTAATGCTGTTATTTTTAAATATATTTTTTAAAGTTTTTTTTAAATATATTTTTTCAAGTTTTCTGTTTGCATCTTG
>VXAX01000269.1:648735-754863 GCA_013399835.1 Leptocoma aspasia
AAAAATACTTAACAAAATCTGGGTTACCCCCAGATTTAGTTAAGGATGTAACATAAAGCCCATATATCATAATAAAACTGTGAGAATTTTGCAAACTGTATATGATTAAAATCACTCTGAGCAGTAGGAATTAAAAGAGCAGTGGCATTAAGAGAACAATTATGAACAAACATACACTTGTTTTTCAGATGGTTTACCAACACTTAAAACTTATCATGAGGAAGGGGATGAGAATAACCTAGTTAAAGTCTTCACAGTAATTTTAAGAAAAGTGTTATTTAACTTTTAGTCTTTATTATTTCATTATGAAGCCATCCAAATCTCATCTACTTTGAGACTTCATTACAAAGTCCAAATTCAGCCTAGCTTCAGTGAAAGGTTTATGTACCTTTCAAATACTATTAGGTAATTTGCATTTAGCAAATAACAGACACTTGGTTAAGAATATGCTGTAAATATAATTAAGATTAAATCACAGGAATTCTGATTTGAAAGACATTTAGCTTGTTCTTTCCCATGTGTGTCTTTTGATTGCACTCAGCTAAACTAAATCTTTCCTTTATATTTCTCATTCGATGGAAATTTCAGCAAATATGTTTTGGAAAAAGAGGAAAAAAAAAAATATTCTTCCTGGAGTCTTAAAGTTGCCAAGTAAAACAGAGGCATTCTTGTCAGTTCTGCCTCTGGTGGCAGGTTCTTCCAGCATCTAATGGGATCTCTGGATATGGGACATGCCAGCCTTGCTGACAGCAGTGTCACAAGCCAGGGATTCACATTCTTCACACTGCCCTTGACTCACTAAGTCCTTGCCAGAACTAATGCTGTTATTTTTAAATATATTTTTTAAAGTTTTTTTTAAATATATTTTTTCAAGTTTTCTGTTTGCATCTTGCCTCATCTTGCCAAAAAAAAAAGAAAAAAAAATTAAAAGAGAGGAAAAGCCTTTGTCAACTAAAATGTCTGAGTTTTGCAGGCTCTGAGGTCACAACAGACCATTTGGAGGAGATAGCCTGACCTCTTGCATAACACAAGACAAAAAAATCTCCACAAGAAATTTCTGCATTAGGCCTATTATTTTTGCTTGAATTGCACCATACTCTCCACTCTCATTAGTGGTGTGTCTTCCTAATCTTTATAAGAAATGCTTTTATACTAATAATGTTATTTATATAGGTTGTAAATCATCAGTATTTAGAGGGATATAAAATATGGTGCCAGTTTTGAACAATTTATAGTCTAACATTTCTTTGCCATGATGTCTGACATTCTCTGGACTCTTTTCTGCAGTGTAGTACTTTTTATTTAATGAATAACATTTGGCAACAGACTGTCTCAACTTTCCCTCATTTTTCTTGCTTTTTTTCTTCTTTTTCCAAACTGTCTGGACTCATCTATTGGATCTTTTTTTTGTTTTCTTTTTTGTCAGGGAGAAAGGGGGTTTCTTTTTGTTCTTTTTTGAGGTTTCTTATTTATTTATTTATTTATTTAATTTTATTTTTCCTATATCTGTATTATTTATAGGCTGTTTACCTCTTCCTTAACTTTTCAAATTATCCTTTCCCTTTTAACAAGATTCACCTGGGACAGTGAGCCAAACAACTCTGAGGTCTTTCACTGAAAAAGAGAAAAAAAAGCTCAGCATTAGCTCTCCAGGCAGATTTCCTGGAGCTTGTCCAGTTCTAGCCTAAATTATCTTCATGAGGCTATTGTTAGCAGTTGCACTGTTGCATTATGTATGATTCCTGACTGCTTCTAGTATGAGCAAACCAGACAGTGTTTGGTTAGTGGTTTTCAATTTTATGCTAAGCTGTACAATTTGTTGGTGTTATTTAGGTTAATGTGCTATTATTTTGCATATTTATAGCTCTCCCATTACATTTTTATTAATAATGATGTCATGTCTCGTAGCAAGGATCAATAAGGCTTCTAGTGTGCAATGTTTACATATTTATATTATTACAGTATAATAAGTCTCTTAGATAGCTCCCTGCANATGTTTTGGAAAAAGAGGAAAAAAAAAAATATTCTTCCTGGAGTCTTAAAGTTGCCAAGTAAAACAGAGGCATTCTTGTCAGTTCTGCCTCTGGTGGCAGGTTCTTCCAGCATCTAATGGGATCTCTGGATATGGGACATGCCAGCCTTGCTGACAGCAGTGTCACAAGCCAGGGATTCACATTCTTCACACTGCCCTTGACTCACTAAGTCCTTGCCAGAACTAATGCTGTTATTTTTAAATATATTTTTTAAAGTTTTTTTTAAATATATTTTTTCAAGTTTTCTGTTTGCATCTTGTCTCATCTTGCCAAAAAAAAAAGAAAAAAAATTTAAAAGAGAGGAAAAGCCTTTGTCNTTTTTGTCAGGGAGAAAGGGGGTTTCTTTTTGTTCTTTTTTGAGGTTTCTTATTTATTTATTTATTTATTTAATTTTATTTTTCCTATATCTGTATTATTTATAGGCTGTTTACCTCTTCCTTAACTTTTCAAATTATCCTTTCCCTTTTAACAAGATTCACCTGGGACAGTGAGCCAAACAACTCTGAGGTCTTTCACTGAAAAAGAGAAAAAAAAGCTCAGCATTAGCTCTCCAGGCAGATTTCCTGGAGCTTGTCCAGTTCTAGCCTAAATTATCTTCATGAGGCTATTGTTAGCAGTTGCACTGTTGCATTATGTATGATTCCTGACTGCTTCTAGTATGAGCAAACCAGACAGTGTTTGGTTAGTGGTTTTCAATTTTATGCTAAGCTGTACAATTTGTTGGTGTTATTTAGGTTAATGTGCTATTATTTTGCATATTTATAGCTCTCCCATTACATTTTTATTAATAATGATGTCATGTCTCGTAGCAAGGATCAATAAGGCTTCTAGTGTGCAATGTTTACATATTTATATTATTACAGTATAATAAGTCTCTTAGATAGCTCCCTGCACTGGAATCCCTTTGTAGATGTGTCTTTCAGGTAATTGCATGCTGACAGTGGCTGCTTGAAAGTGTGCTTGAAAGCACAGTGATACACTGTGCTGAGATGAGATCTAGCCAGGCACTATTGTACAGGCATCAGAACAGGCAATCTTTCTTCAGTGTCTGCATCAGAAGATAAATGGTGATATAATACATCCATTTCCACTTCTCTTTTACCTATTGTGCTGCTTTTGCCCTTCCACAAGTGGTATTTTCTTTAGCATAGTTCTGAAGGGTGTTTCTGTACTCTCTCTCAGTCCTCCCTCCTAGAGAAATATATTGAGCTTGCAAATGTGTACAACACTTCTTGGAGGAAAAAATTCAGGCTCTTCCATATAAAATTTCCCTTTCTACTCCCCAGATGCTTTACTTACTTCCCTTTGCACTGGCAGAAGGTTGATTTAGTTGGTGCTCTATGCTGCAAAATGGGAGAAATACCAAGAAGAAAATAAATGTTGTCCCTGCTAGTGAGTAAACCACTTGTCTGCTCCTTTAGCACACCAGAAGTCTCATCAGTGACCCCGAGCCTGCAGCTGAAGCAAGGGGAACACTCCTGCAGCTGGCTGCTCTGACCAAGACCCTTTGGGCAGAAAGGTTTTCTTGACACTCTCCCACTATGCTGCTGCTTCTCGCTAATAATAGTGATCACTGTAGTGTGAATGAGTTTCACTGACTAATTATATAGAGCTAGATTGCATCCTGCTAATTCCTTAATGAGTGCAAGGAGCACTCTGTCTCTCGTGCTTGTCTGCCTGGATGTTTGTGCAGGAGCATGTGAATGCGCAGTGGTGCATCCACGTCTGCAGAGACTTTTCCTGCAGTGCTGGCTAGCTGAAAGTGGCTGGGAAAAGTTGGAGTCACCTCTTCTTCAGTGGTTCTCTACCCTGCCCTTTCCCCACAGGCACATCCTGACCCTCCTGACCCAAACTAGAGCTTCCCAAATGAGAGTCCAGCAGGAAGGCTCTTTCAAGTTGTGTAGACGGTACACACTGGTACCCTGTGAAGTCTGGACAGTGTCAAAAGTTCACACAAGGTAGGTGACTGGCATTGCCAAATCAAGTATCAGAAAGGAAGGGGATATCACAGGAAGTGGATTGAGGCAGTAAAAAAGCCCAAACAAACCACTCAAATGTGATTGAAAAAGAGGAAAATGAAAATAAGCTTTTTTATTTAACATTATAGAATAAGATACAAGCCTATAATGATAACATTTCACAAAATTTCACTCTTGTTTTCCTTCCAAAGGCAACTACGTGGCTTACAACAGGCTTCTGTTCCTCTGTGAAAATGCTCCAGTTTCATGTTTTTACCTCAAGGGAAGAAATGTTAAACAGTCTTACTAAGACTCCAGAGTAGGGGTGAAAAGCTGGAACATGGACAATTTATCTAAACAGATAAATTCTACTCTTTTTCACTCATCATTCTCAAAGTTTCATCATTCTTTATTGCAGTTAAATTTAATATCTCACAGCTTGAAAATTATGAGAATAAACAACAATTTTTCCCCTTTGTGATTTTAAACACTTAGAGCTAGCAGTTTCTAGTCTTTCCCCTATTGCCAGAAATTACTTTTTCCATTTTTTAATAAAGGTAGAAACTAATTTTTCTTCAAGAAACTCATGTCATAGCACAGCAGATCTTGAACTTAGTTTGGTGATCTTCCCTATGGCAAACAGTGACTGACACAAAAACAGATCAAAAAACCTTCACCGCCAGCACAGCTCTATCGAGAATTGTACCTACAGATCCATCGATGCCTCCTGGAACAATAAACTAGGCACACACATGCATCTGTCTTCTCTCTCCTCTACCCCGCTACCCTTCCTAAAAATCATCCTCGAATCAGTCGTGCCTTCTTTCAGGGACCTGCAGGAAGCCAGTGGCACAGAAAATCTCCAACAGGCCTGGGTGTACATCCTCATCTAGTGAACACTACTTCAGTGTCTGAGGTTGTTTTTCAGTTTTTATTTAAATAAAAATCAAATTTACACAATGATTTGAATGCTTGTACCTCTAGAGGGAAAAGCAGAGCACAAATAAACTATTGCTGCAGGCTTTTTTTTAATGATGCATTGGTAATGAGTCAAACACTAGTAACTACTGCAAAGATATAAAAAACTCTGGAATGTGAACATGCATGGAGCTGTCTATTTGCAAACTGGGTTTGGGTCTAAATTTCATTCCTCCCTTTTATTTCTGAAAAAGATAATGCAGGTTGGAGTCATCTGGTTTGCTTGTTTCAAACTGTGCTGACATTTGCTGGTTCCCAGGATTTAGGGTAGCTTTGACTCTTCCCCATGGTACTTCAGAATGACACAGTTCCTTTGGTTTGGGGTGTACACTCATGTTTCCATTATTTATTATTAAAAAATGAGGCTTGTGTTTATGGCATTAAGCTATGGTTTAACTGCCATTCCCCACCAATGTAATTTCAGGGTGCTGTGCACATACTGTTTATGGAATGCTGTGGTTTCCTTCAGGCTACAAATACATAAAAACAGGCTACAAATTTTTAGCTCCATTTGGTGCTGCTGAGGAGCAAAGCAGTTTATAATTTTTTTCTGCAACTCTCTGTTTCAAGTACTGTACTCCTGGTTTGTTTTTCTGTTGTTAATGTAATTCAGGTAGCACAGCACCTAGTATTCGCACCATTGTCCCAAATATAAGGATCTTTTCAGAGCAGGAGGTCACATTTGAATCTTTGTCTGTGAATCTGGTCTTGGGTTTTAGCTTCATTAGAACTGCCAAAGCTGCATCTTTTTTTTTGCACTTTTGGTGAAATGCCAATTCTGTAGACCATAGGAACCCTAAAGTCATATGAAGACCTCGAATAAAGAGTATTCTTCCAGTACCTTATCATCTGTATGTTTGAAGTCTTTCTTTAAGCATTTTCAGTACATATTCCTATTATGACTAGTATGCTTCACTCACAGAAAACCTGCATGTAAGCAGCCAAGTGGATAAAGTGGATATCCAACTTAAGTGGATAAAAATAATACATATTGTTTTGCATTCAAATGGTCTGCAAAGAGAATGCAAAAAGCCTTAGATTGTGAACAGAGATGAAAACCCCTGTTCTCTGTGGTTCAGAAGTACGCTTGCAATGATCAGGAGATGAGTACAAGTAAGCAGAGGCATCAGAGGCACATACAGACCCAGTTTCTTATTCTGATGAGGCCAAATGTCATCCTTCTGTATTGAAACTCTGAGACTGGCTATAAAAACAGCAGACATTGATTCTGTTCTTATTTTGTTTATGGATCATAAGAGAAGCTTATGAAAATATCAAGTTTAGATCACTGAAAAATGAAATCCTCTCTTTATTCTAATTTTGGTTTTATTCACACACTTTTACTCTGCCTATATCTCCATTTATATGGAAATTTTTCTCCTCATATTGCCATAGAATGGAATTAAAAATAAAAGCGATGTCTAGAATACTGTTTAAAAACTCATGCACAGAAACATACATACACAAATCCCTATCTTTTTTAACATCCTAATTGAACCTCACAGATAGAAAGCTAGGTACCTTATTCTAAAAAATTCAGTTTCCATGTCTGATTCTCCTATCTTTTGGATCTATTTTGCTTTATCTCAGTAGTAGCGATTAAGATACAACTGATGTTACAGAAATTGAAATCCAGTCAGTCAAGCACATAAATACCCACCTTGGAAGCCATTGTAGCAGCTGTGTGTTAAAATTAGGACCGCAGGTACCATGACATTTTTTGGGTGAGCAATTGGTAGACTGACCTTTTACGACTGTGAGTCTCAGGTTAGCCCATCACCTTCATCCTGCTTGTGAAACAGAGGTTACTGTTAAAGTGTATTTATGAATGTCTTGAAATACACACTTTTCTCATCTTTCTTACTGTTGCCAAATCCTGCTGTACTCAGATGCCCATCACAATCATTGGAGGCTGGTATCTCAGTGCAATTTTGGGATCTATATTCCCAAAGGCTCATCCTCTTGGGCCTCCAAAGCTGTACTGGAAAGGATACACTGCAGTCTGCACCACAGTGTTAAGACAGCTTACTGGTGTCCCGTTTATCCTAATTAAGGCCCCCATAGTAATTATTTTCACAGCGGAACATTTGGATAAAATTACAAATTTGTTTTCACGAGACAAGTCCTGGCTTAGTCTACTCCTCTAAGTCTTGCTTTTAAGCTGGTCTTCTTCAAACTTTTACTTTGTTACCTGTAAAAATAACACAAATAGCTGATTATTTTTAATACTGTAAACACATAAATACAATACACTACATATATAGGAACATCTATATTTTTATCATATCTATTATACATAGAGCATATATAGTTTCTGGTTCAAGTGGTTGTTTGCTACATGGTGAAGAATTTGTTTGAAAGCAAAACAACACAAAATCTTGTGTGATACAATTTCATCCTACTGTTCCAGAAACACTTCAAGTCTATCATTCCTGATATCCCTTTTTCTTATTTGGAGGTATCTTGCTATACTATATGCAATGAAATACCACCTGATTTATTCAGACTCGCACAACTGGGGCCCTACTATTTCACAGGAAGGAATTTAGCAAAAATATTGAACATAATAGGAGGAGAAAATCTTATGAAATTCATAGAGGTTTTTTTTTTTTTTTTTTAAACAGGAACAAGTTGTATTAAACTACCTTTTTGATTTTGAGAAACAGGCAATTTCTGATGGATGTCACAGTGGGGTATGACTAAAACATCCTGCATGGGTGCTGAACTCTTCCCTCACCTTTCTCAATTACCAGAAAACAAATTGGAAAAGTGGAAGTAGCAATGTCAGGTCAGGTGAGCACATACTTAAACATTTCATAGGGTGCAGTGTGCAGAGCAGTGATCTGTTCTCATGTTCCATTAATTCAGAGACAGCTGTCATTTATCTTTTGATGGAAGCTAGAGGTTGAAATGCTTGACACAACATATCAAGCCTAATATGTAAAGATCAGACCAGTGTAGGCCTTGTTCTGTAAAAGTGAGTTACTGTGCAAAGAGGTTTCATAATTCCCCTACTGATGTTTAACAGAGAACTCTGACCACATTTCTGCAATACAAACTGCCCAGCTATTGTAAAAAAAATGAAAAGTCCAAGGATTGCATGGGGAATTAACCACATAATTTCTATTACAGACCATACGAATTGCATGGCTAAATCCTCATGTTGCTTCTTAAATGCTTTAGAGCTACATGTCCAAAAAAGAGTCTTAAAGAGTTTTTGAAATGTATGTAGGGAGGCAAAAAGTTAAATAACTGGGGAAGTGCTGCTTTTTGCCTCTGGAAAAACTGACTGCAAGATGACAACTCAGACATACCTGCTTCTTTAGTTGTCAAAGTATTAGCATCTGCAAGTCAATTTGGTGGGAAATGCCATTAAAAAGATAAGAGAACAAAATAAAAAACAGTTTCAGTAAAGACTCACTCAATAGTGCTGCAGATCCAAGAAACAAAAGTGCTTTCTACAAAAACCAAAGTGTGTGTGGGGGGGTTGACAACAAGACGCAAAAGCAAACCTCTAAAAATTACATTTAATACAAGAAACTACACCGTATGCAATAGAAATAGCAGACAAGATCAGCACAGCATGCTGCTGACTCAAGAAAGGTCTTACATGTGGAAAGGGGTTTAGCAGCATCAGGTGGTGCTTGTACAACCAAGTCTCTTACCCTTTCCCTGTTCAAGAATGAAAAGGACTTTCCACCATCTCTCACCATTTGGATGGGGCTATTCAGGGTACTGGGTCTAGGCAGGTTTTCCTTGCTTCTGGATACTCAAACTTCAGAGGCCACAGCTCTATGAAGTCTTTATCCCACTGACACCTCTGCCCTTCTAGTTACGGTGGTTTGCATCTTACCTTTCCTCGTGTGTATGGACAGATGATATTAGCAGCTTGGAAAAGAGGTGTTGAAAAGATATTTGTGTGCCTTTGTACCATTTAGGCATAATGCCACACAGACCAAAGCACCACCCTGTGTTTCATAGAGGAAAGATCTAGAGACCATCTGGTTTGATATGATTTTGGGAACCACAACTCTAAATTTAGAGGGCGCTCTCAGTAATCTGTTGTGATAGAGAAAATAGACAAGTTCAGAGTTTCAGTGGTCAGAGATAGGCTATGAAGTTTTGGTCCTAATTCCTCCTGCTCATGACTCATAGTTTGTCCAGCCTGGTGTAGCATGTCTATTCTATGCATGTCATGTTGGTGAAGGCCTGAATTTGAATTCACAGTTTCTGCCTCCTGAACTTAAAAGCTCCCAAGGTCTATATATTTTAATTCAGTCCTAACTTTGGCAGGAGAGCAGTAGCAGCAGAAATTATTGACATACTCTCAGTTCAGCTTCTCACAACTTCTAGAAACTTACTCTTGTAGCAGAAAAAGTTCTGTGCTTGTCATTGCCTAAATGTTATCGTGTGGTTTTTTAAAACTTTGCTTGAGTGTAATAATTTTTGAATCTGAAGAAAATAGAGGCAAAACATTTTTCCCTTGATAAAGAAAAAAATAATTTAAAATATTTTCTTGCCAAAGCAAGAAAGAAATGAGAGTTGAAAACAGAAGAAAAGCTCTGTATCAAGAATTGGCTTTGACTGCAATAGAGAAAAGTGGTTTTAATTGGTTCAAGATGCCAATCTCTCTTTTTCTTTTTTTTCTAAGTCACATAGTAAGGATTAATAGTTTGGTTTGCTTTCTGAGAATCTCTTCCCCTTCGGGTTCTGTTGAGTGTTTAAGTATTTTGAAATACATTGTTTCAAAATACTAGGGATGTCCAGTGCTGTGGGAAAATCTCCTGTGACTCTTGTAAGATGTTAAGAAGGTCTAAGAGAGTTTCATTATACTCCTAGGAAAAAATCTCACCTGTATGATTGAATATCACATTCTTTGAAGAATGTGTCTTACTGGGCTATTTTGATGTTGCTCCGTGAAACACAATGTTACTTGAAGTAAGCAAGATTAGTGAATCTGCCCACACCAGCTATTTTCCTTCAGCTACAAAACCTCCTTTGTTCTGACTTTATGAATGGTTTTCAGGTAGGAAAATAATGGAGATGCTGAGAGGGAGGAGAAGGGTGAGGAGCCTCCTTTTCTCTTGGCTCTGCCAAGATGTAAATGCTATTATTCTACTCACACAAAACCAAGGAATATGTGCTTGTGTATTTCAGACACAGGTAGCACCCTGGAGCAATTAAAGGAGGAACAAGAGAGGCTCTTTGTGCTCATTTCTGTGACTCAGCCATGTGGGGCTGCAGCATGGGATCCTGGTGTGTTTGAGCATTTGAGGGTCGTGGCAGCAGGCACAGTGCCTGGAACGGGCTGTCTGAGTGCCCTTCCAGAGATCTGCGCCTCTACACGACAGCAGTGCCTTGGTGGTGTCACCAAATCTGTCTCTCAGAGTGCTGATGCCCTCCAAGCAGCTGCCATTGGAGGTGTGTGGCATTTTTTGAAATGGTCTGCTCAGCAATGCTGAGTTCACTTGAAACATACCTCTGCTTCAGACATCGCTCCAGTTACGGAGTCAGTGTTGCAGTTTGAAGTGCTGAGCCAACCTGGTGTTTTAATTCAAATTTCATCTGAGCTTCCTTTGATCCTTCTCTTCTTAAGAAAAATAATCACCATTTTTAGGGTTTCTCTACACTTCTTGAGAATTTAGATCAAGGCTAGGGAGACAACAGTTTTCTTGAATAAAACTGAAAGCAAAAAGGTGAAAAATGTAGATTTTCTTGGAATAATCTTGAGCCCTTTATCTAAGTTAAGGTCATGATACCTGAATTAATGTGGTACAGAGTTCCCCATGCTATTGTATGCACTTCTTAGATCTTTCTTAGGCTTATTGCACAGAAGAAATCGGGAGCTTCCCACCTCTCCTGTGAGCAGGAAGGGATAGCAGTGAGTGGGACGTTATGAAGTGTTAAGAGCCAAGCTGATGCAGAGGAGGTGGCATGCATCCCACATTGCAAGGATTGAGCATATTGTGGCCTTCCTGTTCTAGGGGAGAAGTAATTCCTTCACAACTATATTTTTTGGATGGTAGCAAGACCTTTACCTAGAGGTATAATCTTTTCCTTAGGGCTTCTACTGAATTCAATTAGAGATGGGCTGTTGCCTTTTTCTTACTGTTTTTCTGCCACAAGCAATAAATAATGATCAAAGATTTACCTCTAGACTGGACATTTGGCAAGATTCTCATACTCACCTTTAGTAAAATAGTGCTGGCACTTAGCACAGGATATGCACCATAGCTTTGAAATATTTATAATCATATTAATGTGACCTTGCCCTCCCCTCCCCCATACTTACCTATTTTTCTCACTACAAGAACATTTGTTTCAGATTTTTCAGGTTTAAGGAAATCACTAATTTATATAGGGCATGCTCAGACGCTTAGCATAATCATTCCTAGAGTAACATGATTGTCTCTATTAGCATAATTTTGCCCTTACTCATTACGATTCATTTTCTTACCATTTTTTTTAGGAATCACAATTCCCTACTTTATTAGATTTGTCTTTTCTGAAGAATTGTTGTAATTTTTTTAATCATTCCTTATTTTTCAATTTAACCTTCAGATGTGACATGGGAAATTTGCTTTCTTTCTGAATAACTTGCCCTAGCTGAGACTGTGACCTGAGTCACAATAAGTTATGTGAGGAGAAACTACAACTAAAGCCTATGGTTCTCAGAAGTTGTGCCCACACTTACCTCTCGTTTTTGGTTCCTAAGAGATTGAGTTGCATTCTGATTTTTTGATCTCTGCACTTTCACTGTTTCCTTCTACCTGTTAAAGGATCATATTCCCCCTACACCTTCCTAACTGAATCAGGAAATACATATAGTTCCAGTTTCAGATTCTGCAATGTGGGTGAGGGCATACAGACCTAAACAGAAGCTGAATGGACCATTTAGTAAACAGCAGTTTCACGTATCCAACTGCCTACACACAGAAACCCAACAGGGCTTAGCTGACACAAACTATGATGGGTTTCTTTAGGCTTGAAGAGTTTCCCATATCGTCTTTTAGAACAGCTGCTACATAACTCTTGGTCATATGGCAGCCTTTAGGAAGCTTCCTGTGAGGGGAAAGAAAACACCCCATCCCTTAGAAGTTTTTTGGTTTTTTTTAATATAAATATATTTAAAATACATGTATAATATTCTTAAAAATTATTTGAGGATGATTTCTCCAAAGAAAGTGTCATTATTTGGATGCCATTGGAAATCCTGTGTCCCAAGAAACCAAGTTAAACAATATTATTTGTTTCCTACACACAGGACTTGTTAATTAAGGAAGGAGGAAGGAGATGGTGGAAATGCAAAGCTGCAGTATTTTTTCACTGCTTCTTACTTGTAGGGAACTGATCCCAGGAAAATAATGCCCAGTTTTCTGTATTCCATATGCAAAATACTATTATGTCTGCAGCTTTGTGTTAGCCAAATATAATTGAATTCCTTTTCCCCAGTGCTAGCACATTTCTGTGTGTTGCTTTAGTTTTTACACGGGCAGAGACGTGACAGAGTTCTCATTGTTCCAGTCAGAACACTGTATGTTTTCTGGTAGTCCCCTGGTTGGGAGAATGGGCTGGGAGCCGTATTCCTTTGCTCAGTGGGACTCTTCAAGTATGTTTTTTGGTCAGAATCACCAGCTGATTTGAACATGATCTGGACTGGGCTCTGCTTGGTCTCAGGAAGCCCTCATTACTACTCAGTGCTACTGAATGGCTGACAACATTAATTACAAGGAGAGAATGAAGTTTCATCGTGCCTAACTTCAGACATCTAAATTAGGTTGGAAATATGTACTCCATAGAAAGGGATTTCTTAATTTTGAGCTCTGAATTAGCTAGCGAAAAGGAATAGACTTAGGTGGAGTGACTACTCGTTTGCCAAAACAAGCAATAGCTCTGCCTCAATTTTTGAAAGTCCAAACGGTTCCACTGAAAACAAAGAATCCTCACTTCATCTTCACCGTTGCAGAACTCCTTGTGTCCCTTTGTCCAACATGTTCAGAAAAGCAAAAATATACCTAAAGGGGCAAGAAGTGGCTTTTATCAGAAATGGTGATGTTTATCCCAGTTTGGCATGGAAAATTGCTGTGCAGATGTCTTTGAAGAGTTGGGCTTGAAGCTTGATGCTGTTTCATCATCCAGCCATTTACTTCTATTTTTTTTTCTCAGAACTTTTTGAAGTCTGTGAATGTATAATTCATGATGCTTCCCTCTGTCTTGTGACAATGAATGCCAATGGGCTTCTCGAAGAAGAAGCTTATCCTTTGAGAAGCACCTAACTGAAGAACTCACTTAAACTGTAGTAATTCTCCATTCTGCTTTCAGGATCCACAAACTTAAGTACTTACAGCACTTGCACAGATTTTCCTGAGAGTGACATTTTGGTGAAATACAATCCTAGAGAATCTTCTGATTCTCTTTGAGTCCTTAAGCTTTCTTACTATACGAGCTACTTTTTCCTGGCTATACAATTTTGCTAACGCTGGCTACTACTCTTACCCATCAGCGATAAATAGGGTTCATATGCTGCAAATGGGGCAATAATTCCTGGTTTTGCTTCATTTCTTTCTGCCACCAGCACAGGTATCATTCTGTAGAATCTTTCCAGAGTCATCAGAGAGTCCTTCCCATGTGAAAAACAGAGGTGAGAATGTCCTTCCGTATGGATATGGCTTTGAGCACCCTGATCTCAAGCAAGATGTTCGTGCCTGTGGCATGGGGTGATTGGACTAGATGGTGTTCAGAGGTCCTTTCCACCCCTTCCATACCATTCTGTGCTTCTGTGATTCTACGATCCTTCTTTTGTGCACCTCTGAGAAGCACCTGGCTTAGTCTTTCCTATCCCAACACATAATGTTGCTGTACAGAGCAATTAAGGTGTCTCCTTAGCCTTCCCTTCTTCCAGCTGGACAAACCCAGCTTTCCTAGACTATCTTTGCACACTTTTTTTATTTTCCTACTATTTTATGCAAAGGTTTTTTTCATTACATAAAAATCAGCATATGTAATATTCTTCTTTTTGATTATTACTATCTTTGATGTGAAGGGCCCAAGTAAATACAGATACAGTGTAACATTTCACAGAAATACAGAAAGAGAATTAGATGAAGTTGAAAACCACATGAGCAAAAGCTTATTCTAGTTTATAGGGTTTTGTGATTTGGGTTTTTTTTCACACCTCTCTTGTAATAACATTGCCATCTCCAGGGTGAAATGTATTTGAGATCATTGGATGAAAAGCACTCAGTAGCAGCAATGACCTCTTGCCAGCACGATGAAGAAAATGTTAGGTTTTTTTCCTGTATTATTATAATAATTCTTTTAGAGAGAGAGAGAGAGAAATAAATGGACTCCTGAAAGGTTTCCTCTACTCTCACAAACTGAAAATCTCTTATTTCTTTTCTGTGGCAAGTGCACTTTAAAGAAACCAGAGACCATGAGCTACTTTGCCATCCATTTAGATGTGAACAAGTCCCATAATAAATGAGTACCCTAGGGAGACTCTGGAGTTAGTCACCAGAGCCCCCTATTGTGACTTCCCTGATGACTTCACTTTTATTATTGTATACCAGGAGTATAATGCCAGAGTGGCTGAGTAAAGCACAAAACAAATACTTTACTCCCTGTACATACTGAGACAAGGTGTGCTATAACTCTGTTATGTATGAGACGTGATTTCCTTGTGGCAATGCCAAGCTGCTTCCTCGGACTCCAGGCCTCTTATCTCCACAGTGGGAGTAATCCCTTTCTGGTCAGTGAAACCAATGGACAAGATTCAGCTGACATGCGAGTGAGTTCTTGCAGTGCTAGGGCTTGGCTCGGTGATATTTGCAAGAAAGCATTTGTTGACAAAGGTACAGTTCATCTGATACCTGGATAGATCAAGGATAAAAAATGCTGTTAGTTGAGTACATTTTGATCACTGCCACGGGCACAGGAAAATATGTATTGTTATGTTATTGTACACATGTTGATAGTAAGCTATCAAACACAGAATCACACATTAATCAGGAAAATGGAGATTGCCAAAATGAAACAAGTCAGATGTTTTTTGCCCATCTCATGTGTATGTTAATGCCAAATGCTCTGGAAGAAATCAAAACTAAGCTTGCAGAACAGTTATGCCATACATTTTTCCAGAAAACGTTGCCTCTTAGTGACCACTAAGAGGCATAATCCATAAGCTGGATTATGCCCTGAAACAAGTGGGATTAAATACTAGAAAGCTGAATTTAGTCTTAAAAATGTGGATTTGAGTAGTGTGCATCTTTGCTGCATTTGTGTAGCCTTTCCAGAGTCCTGTAATCTGCCTTGATGTTGCAACACACTCCTAATAAAAAATGTGGAGGGAGCAGAAGGAGGAGCGAGTTTACTCCCTTTAAATCACTTACTTTGTAATGAGGTAATGGAGCTGTATCAGTGAAAAGGTTTGCTTCCCTGGGCTCTGTGGACTGCTAATGGAGACAAATGGATTCTTCCAGAGGGGGACTCGAGGTGGAAGCACCACTTTGACCACTGCTCTGACTCATTCCAGGGTGGAGTTGGTCTTTCTCTCTCTGCTGATTTCACAGCCAACAGAAGCATTGACCTGCTGCCCGAAGGTGTCACTCCCACAGGTGACAATGGCTTCCACAATGCCATATCCTTTTCCACTTTTCTAAGTGTGTGCATAAGAAACAGGGCCACAGTCTGAATTTTTTTTTAGCATCCACAAAGGGCCTTTGGGGAATGAGCAGTAAGCATAGCAAGGTGAAGGGTAAATGCTAAGAAACAGCATCTGAAAGTGAAGATGTATTTATCTGACTTGACTGCTTACATTGCAACTCTGTTTTCTAGGTTTCAATAACAATCCCATATGGCTGTGGCTGAACCATCTTATGCTACTTTTACCAACTTTTTAATATCTAACAAAATGCTTTAAATCAATATAGCCAATAAGGTGTCTTGGTGATGTTATATAAAGTAATGAATGATTAAATAAACCTAGAGCTAAAAATGGATTTCTTAAAGATTTTTAATCCTAGCCCCCTTCTCTTGCTAGATTTGTGCTGTTACACTTAGCTCAGCTGGTGGGTGTTTAAAAGTACGCTGTATATAAGTCCATATTATAGGGATAGCAGGACCCACATATGCTTGCCTTTGTGTATTGCCTCCATGTGATTAATTACAACACAAAGTACTTCTTCATCTGGGACCCCATGGATAAACCTGGCTGGTTGTATACCTGACTTAGCCTGTTGAAAATGACTGCAGAAAATGTTAGGGAATGACCTTGTGAGCCCATGGTATTTTGATTCATTTTAATAGCTGGATGTAGAAGGGTTGCTAAAAATTAGATAAGTACAGAAATAAAGTAATCCAGTCTGGGGCACAGCCAGTATTTAGCATTCCTTATCTATATGACAACATAATTGTTGGTGCTAACCTCAGATTCTCTCTTAAGTAGATCTATCAGCATTTTTCCAGGGGAAGTAGTCCTTGAAGTACTTTTATATCACTAGGGGTGAAGCTGTTACAAGTCCTTCAATGACATGCTCATAGATGCTTGGATTAAGACTGATGAAATGTGAAAATCCTGTCTGCAGCTCCTGGGGGTCTTGGAGGCAGACAGGGGACCTCAAAGAATCTAAAAGGGTGTGTGGTTCCCAGCAAACAGCTTTCCCCATCATGCTTGTTTTCATGTTTACTCCAACAGATTTGCATCCTCTTTCTCCATTCAGGGAAATTTGTTTGGTAGAATGAACCCTACTTGATCATTTGGAAGAATGCTGTTTGGATGGGGAGTGCAGCCCTCCAGCTACATCAAAACCTCCATATTCCATCTTTCTGAGTAGCTTTTTGCTCAGTTTCAACCAGTGCCAACCTGTTTACACTAAATGTCTTATGTTATCCATTGCTTGATCGCCTAGTTTTCTGCTTCTGCATGTGTCATACTTCAGGAGTGGCTGTAGAGAAGTCCAGGGAGCCAAGAAAACCCCACATTTCTTTGAATGGCTGCTCTAACATCATGTGATGGCACCCAATCCTTTTTTCTGAGTTTCAGAACCCTCTGATTTTGTCATCTTTCCCACTCCTGCCGCCTTCCTGGAGTCACTTGCCGAACCAGCCAGTTTCCTTGCCCTTTCTATAGCACTAGATTCTCCAAGGTTACCCATGTTGTTCATAAAGGTGTGCCAAGAAGGCACTCTCAGCTTTTTCTCAGCATAAAAGGGGAACCTCTCCGGTGCCAAGCTTAGCCTACAGTCCAAAGCCACCTCACAAAAGCAGAGTCATAGATAGGGTCAGTGCCTTGTGTCTGCAGCCATTGAATTCCAACAGTTCCATTTCACCCTGTATTCCTGTGCTCTCAAATCCCTCTACAGCACTTTGGATGGCATTGTCTGTGAATATAATGGCAGCATTTATGTATTCCTTGTTGAACTGTAAGTAGATTAGACTGAGTCAGAAATATCCTGAGAAACACAGAAAAATATTAATTTTCAAGTATACATGTAAAAGTTCTGCTCTGTACAGCATTTTGTGACTCATTCAAAGACATTTTCTTTTCCCCCACACAGCACTTCATTCTCTAACTTCCCAAGCTGTTTGTCATTTTGTTTTTCAGAAAATTTTCCTTTCTGAATTGCCATCAGGTTCCTCACCAGCAGCTCAATAATCTGGTTATGCTGGTGGGATTTTGCAGAGATTTGTGTCTGAACCTTCATTTTGTCTGTGTTGTGTTTGATTTTTTGAATGAAGCAAGTGCAGAGAAACAGTAGGCAAAGATTTTCTTAAAAGTTCATTTACTTTATAATTTGGAACCTTACCACCATTACTATTTTCTGTAATACAGAAAGGGTAGTACTGGGCAAAGTCCTGTAATGAATGTTGGTCCAGTGTCTGAAGATTTCCTCTCTTCAGATAGTCTTGCAGTGTATTATGCTGTTTGCTCCTACAAATATAAATTCAAAGCTGTAGGACTAATTTCAGATATAATACTCTAGCAGAGTAAGTGTCTACTAGAAATTTTCTTTTGGTGAAATGAGGTGAAGGATGAATACCATTTGTCAAAAGTCAGTAGAGGGATTCAGTGATAGAACAAAGTTCAGAAATTTGCAACTTCCAACTTGAATAAATGTGCTCACAGCACACCTTTGTCTTAAGTTATGATGATAGTAGTGCTGATTTTTTCCCCCATATTTCCTTTGAGTAACTGCCAAGAATCTTACTTCACAGTCTGGGGACAGCAGAGACTGTGTTCTGCAATTAAAAGTTAGGGAGTTTTTAATGAGAGCGCCAAGACTAATTCATAGTTCAAAGTTAGGCAGAAGGTTTCTTTTTCTTTCTTTTATTATTTTTTTTTAATCAAAAGCAAATCATTCATTTTTATCTCAGACAAAAATATGATAAAGGCTAATTCATTGGGCAGCAAGAAGGAATGTAGGGAGTTACTGATGAAATTTAACTAAAAAAAAATTAGAGGTCTAATATTTTATTTCATTTCAGAAGTGTAATAAATCTTATAAAAGGCCTTATACAATTTCTCCTTGAAGATATTGCAATGTGATAATGATGCTGTGTCCTTGCCAGCCAATTTCTTGATTTGTTCAGGTTATTCCAATAATATCTACATTTCACGGGAGAGTATTTACATTAAGATCTTCCCTGAGATTTTTCATGCCCTGTTGTCATCATGTTTTCTCCTGTGTCACCTTCAAGGATGGATAGGGCATGAAAATCTGTAGGAATAAACAGGACTTGAAATCCCCAGTGAAAGAAGCTGTGCCTCAGCCCTGTGGGGAACTGAGCTCCTTCACTCCCACCGATGTCATTGACACTCCAGGAGACTCAGCATTTTGGGGAGGATGCTCAGTGCCTAGAAGAATCAGGATGTAATTGCCAATTTCAAGCTTCTATACAGAACCATGTCTCAGGCCAGGACATGGGAAGGAAGAAACAAGCTGGCTGCAGAAAGTCATGCACAAATGTCACTGGCTGCTTTTGTAGGAGTAGGTGTCCCTTCAGAGAAGAACTTTTTCATTTCTAAAGACTCCTGCCTCATAATAATACATTGAAAAAGAAGCACAGCTATTCTCCCAGAAACACATATTCTTTTTAGCTAGTTTGCTTGATTCCTAGAAATGGAAAGGGATACAGGGAATAAAAATGGCTGTGTTTAATCAGATTAAATGGATATCTCATTAGTTATTCCACATAATTGGAATCTTTCATAAACCGAAAGAATGGACCTCTAGTATAGCTTAGTTAAAACTGGGAGTTTATTGCTGAGAGTGGAGCTAATAGGGAGATAGATCTTAAAGACAGGTCTGGGACAGACCTGGGACGTTAAGAAGACAGTGATTGGAGATTACAGGGTAATGGATCTCCTAACAAGACATAAATAATATATCTTTAAAGTCAAGGAGAGAACAGTTTTTGTTTGTTGATTAACCAGACAGATCAGATCAGAGACCGGCAAGATGCTTGAAACATCCTTTAAATAGACCTTAAATTTATGTAAACATATTTTGAAACTAGAATATGGTTTGTGGGGGGTTGTGGGATAGGTGTGTAGGTATGACAGGCTATGAAACTGGACAAACAGTTCCCTGAAGGATTGTGGTTTTTTTAATGTTTTGTGTTTGATTGATAGCTTGTTTTATTCTGTTTCAGAGTCTTTAAAAATATTTTACAGTTGAAAGCAAAACCATTTTTGGGCATGTAGGATTTCCTTATTTCCTCAAATAATCATATAAATTTACCATGCTTTCAAGACAGCGATAGAATACAGAAGGATGCAGTATGTGGTTAATTTGCATTTTCCATTTATAATAGCATAATGGATGTGCTAACTTTGCTTATATCTAATGAATGAAAAATCAGCCCCCCATCTATCCCTGAGTGAGGATCTTCAACATCAGTCCTCATTTCAGCTG
Source organism: Leptocoma aspasia (assembly GCA_013399835.1). Classification (NCBI taxonomy): domain Eukaryota; kingdom Metazoa; phylum Chordata; class Aves; order Passeriformes; family Nectariniidae; genus Leptocoma; species Leptocoma aspasia. The sequence continues at coordinate 668,617 of VXAX01000269.1, forward strand.
CTCTGTGACCCACACGTATCACTGGCCTCAGCCACAACTCTCACTGGCATCACTCCACATCACTGCAAATTTGAGCACTACCTTACCCTATGTGTGCATGGAGAATGCAGGTGTAGTTTTATGGTATGTGCCAGAATCCAACAGGAAGTAATTGCATGGTCTTATGTGAAAATGTGACAAGAATGACTACAGGCAAGGAAAGATATTGAGTAGAACACTGTAATTTTTCCATTCTTAGCTTGCAGGCCAATTTCCTTTCTGCTCCTCATAAACTGTGCTCTCTGCAAAGTGGCCAGTATGAGAAAGGAGGGACTCGATACCTTGTGGACAACACACCTCCCTATCCCAAAAAGAAAAAGGATTGATGTTGTAATGTGATGTCAGTATCAGATGTGAGCACACATAAAGGGGCATGGATGCTCAAATTGCCGGCTGCTGTCTAAGCACGCATCTGGACACTATGGCTGGTCTGTGATGTGAGTCCTGGAGCAGAACTATGAACATTAAGCCCCAGGAGCGCACATTCCCCTTCTTTCTGGGCAGCTGGACTCAGTGTGCTTGATCCAGAAGCATGCCAGACAGAGGTCCTTGCAAAGTAAGGTCCTGCAACTTGAGCTTTCTACCGAAGTGCTGGCCCCACTCCAGCCCCTGGGAACCAACACCGAGGGTGGGTGGGAGGCTGGGCCACTTGAACCACACTCACTGCTTGATGCAGGTACCACGCAAAATGGTATTTCAAAGTGACCTATGATCCAAATTAGCAAATGCACAGCCGTGGCACTTCACTGCCTGTCAAAAAATTCCCTCCGCTGGGCATTTGTTCAGAGACAGAGCCAGTCTTTGCCAACTGGGCCATGTTACACATCCCAACATTAGCATATTTCTATTTCAACTTATGTTATTTTGTTCAGTTATGGCATTTTGCTTCATTCTTAGCCTGAAACGATATTTGAGATATTATCCCTATACTCTGTAATTATAAAGATATATCCTATGTATTGCACTGAAAAATTGTAAGAGCATACAGACTACTCAGGCATTCTATTCTTTGAGTACAGCATAGAGAATAATCACGGTTTCTCATATTCTCTGAGTAATTAATTTGAAGAATTTAATTATATTTTTCATATTAATTATTAATGTATTATTCACCCAACATAGTCAGTTCATAATTCATAGATGTATTATTCAAGTAATTTAGTTGATGAATTTCATAGTTTTGAATAAGTTATTCAATTTTTTTAAATTATTCACCCAGCTCTAGGAATGTCTGTTGATGCTTGAATATCAGCCATAGTATGGCAACTTCTTTTTTTACAGGATCTTGTGAACACCTGATATTAAATCCAAAAGTTAGTGAAATGCTGTCCAGTTATTAAATATTCTTTTATATAAGGTTAATTTACAAATAAATGGCATTTAAATCTGATCAACAAGTTCAAATTTGGGATCTTTTTGCCTGTTTACATTTTAAATTTAGTTTTATTGTAGAACATTCTCATAACCTACAGGCCTTTTTTGCTACATTTCACCCTCATTTAAACTTAGATGGACCACAGTTCTCATATTTAACATTTCACTGGTGCTAGAATTACACCAATGATGACGCATCCATCCCTTAGTCTATGAGTTTCTTCATTAGTTTTATGCTTAGATAATTGTTTATATCAGGAAAGTTGGAATCATGTCTAAAAGAGAATAAGAAGTAACATTTCTACAATATGCTGCCAGTTCATCTGGACAATTTAGCTTAACCTAAACAATAAGCATACAAGTGGCCTAGAAAATTTTCAGGGAAAATAATATGATCACACTGGGAGCAGCACCTCTGGATGTGTATTGGCTTTTTGATCTGGCAGAGGCATAACACAAAGGATCATTTATCAGATCTTTCCATATCCAGATTTGGTGATTGTGTTACATAACTGGGGTCCTTAATGCTAGTGGAAAACCAGAAAAGTTTGCACACACACACACATATATAGATATATATATATAGGTCAGTTTTGGGAAATAAAGAAACAATTGAAAAGCCCTGAGTGTAATATATGTTATTCAATATGTTTCTAGATCCATTATTCTGCCAAATAAAGTGATTTCTATGAATTATTTTTATTTACAATGACACCTTTTCTTTTGAGAAAGGTTGGTCTTGCATTCTAAAAAAGTTGCAATAACTTTAATTACATTCAGATGATTCTTGAAAACATTTTAGTGGTAAATATGGCACTGTAGAACTGATCTTTGGAATGTAATGCATGGTTTGAAATTTTCCTCCCTCTACAATCCTCAGAGAGATTTCTTTTTAACAGCTCTGAAAACAATATTGTCATTTTTTTCAAAAGAGCCCTGTATTTAGACTACATTGGTTCCAAGTTCTCTGTATATTCATGTTAGCACATTTACCATTTGTGTATTGCTGTTTCACACAACCTCAGTGTCTGTGTCAAACCCAAAACACAGAGGTATGTGCCAAACCCTTCACGACTTCCAGATCCATTATTACAACACAATAATCTAAAAGAAAAGTCTCCAGCTACAGGTTGCTTCTTTCACTGAGGAAAGTTTTTGTGTTTTGGGTTGTTACCCCGCTAGCAGGCAGTCCATATGGTGCTAAATCCTGTAAACTAACTAGAACTAGGTATAAAATTCATAGGGAAAAATGTAATTTATCACAAGTGCACAGCTGGTGTCTGCTTCTAAGTAGTTGTTTCCTAATCTGATACCAACCTGTTCACAGCCCTGGTAGGTTATTGAGCTATAAAATCAATAACAAATACCATGCATGATTCCCTGAGAGATTAACCATTTATTCCAGCTGTGAAGAACAAATGAAGGTTAAAGCAAAGTAGCTGCTTTAAGAAAGGTTTTCATGAAATGAAACAAAGTCTTTTATAGATTAATTGATATTAACTGCAATAGCAACATAGAATGGCTTGTTTTAATTATGTTTGTTTCTTAAAGCAACTGACTTTCAAGCTCAGATTTACATGCAGCTTGCTTTCCCTGTGCTCCCAAAAGTGCTTGATATGTGATTTACATTTCTTCTTTCCCCCCAAATGTTTCACAGTTTCTTTGCTCTTTTCTTTAATTGCAACTAATATCTCAGGGAGAATTGCCTGGGGCAGATTGAGCACAAACAACTAAAGCTGCAATGGTAAAAAAAATACAGTGAGCAAAATTGTCATGCCCTTTCTTCCTGGCTCACAGCTGTAAGAGCTGTGGATGTTTTAATGTGTGCATGTGCAGTGGGAAGGAAGTGAGAGATCAGAGTCGTGGTGAGCAGCAGCAAGGGTGAGAAATGAGTGGGAAGGAGAGAAAAGGGGGAGCGAGCTGGCTGCGGGTGGGCAGAGGGGCGAGGGGCGGGCGAGTCCCAGGGACCCGCCGGGCATCGGGAAAGAGATGCAGCCCCTAAGTGTTTCCTGCCGGCCTGTGAAAAGGGGATCGGGCATGAGAGGAAATGCAAGATTTTGCAGTATTCCTGGGGATTGACTGCTGGCAGCATCTAAAAGCCTAAATTTTAAAGCAAAATACAGCTGTTAGCCTCAGATGTGGTAGAACCAAACTGAAAGTAGTGATTCCAAAAGGGGATGAAACATCTTTTGAGTCAAATCCTTTGCTCTTTTATGTGCAAAGATACCTGATATAATCTTGCCTGCTTTCTACCTAACAGCCGGGGAAAAAAAAATGCTAGTACCATTTTAATAAACTTAAACATTCCTGGTGTGATAATTAGAATTTTTGAACCCTCTGTATGACAGTGCTTAGCCCCGTGTACCCGCTGCTCTACCTCCTTTATCTCTGATCTGGTTGCAATTCATTGTTTTGCATTGTATGAAGTTTGTAAAAGACTTTACAATAAAAGACACTTGGGGTGAGTTTACTTTAGCCTAATTCCATCAACTGCTGCTCCCTGTTTTGCTGAAACAAGATCAGAATTTGACCTCAAAACACCCCAGTGAGAGCAGTATTATTTATACTTATTTTGTAAAAGGATAAATTGAAACACTGGGTTTAAGTGACTTGCCTGAAGGCATGAAGCTTCTCAGTGCCATTGCAGACTTGAATGCATGAATCCAGATGCCAGTGTCCTTGCTTTAAATGGCAGATTTAAAGCAAGGATTGTGGTCAGAAAAAATCTACTAACACCCATGGACTTATAAAACCAATTTAAGCCAGGGAAGAGGCAGTCTCTGCCTACTTTCCATGAGCAGAAAAGCAGGGCTGAACTGCCTTTTTTCTGCAGGTGTGACATTTGCTTATGGGACAGGGAAAACCCTCTTTGGAAATGTAAGTCCTGCAGGTTTGGTGACTGTCCTGTAGCAGAAAGCCAATTTTTTTTCCTCTCACCTCTGTGAAGAGTAGAGTTTAAAAAAAAAAAAAACAAAAGCAAAGGAAAAGGAGAATTCCCAAAGAAAAACATATGCCAAGTTTAATTTCATAATTTCCTTGTTTTACTCTATTTGTAATTTAGTGCTGTAATTACAAAGGTTTATTATAACGTTTTAATTGTTTATTCATCGATCTGAGACACTCCATGGAATTCCTTCACTGGGATCATTGCAGTAAAATTACAACACACAGGAGACAGATCAAGCTTGTAACATGGGCAGTCTCGTGGGTGCTAGAATATCTTCAAAGTCAACACATTTGCTGATGGGCAAAAAGACTACAAAAAGTAACTTCTCCAGTTCTCTGCTATTTTTAGTGCCTCTGTGGTTGTCTGTACACTTTTTTCAAGTAGTCTGCTTTATCAGTCATGAAGACAACTGAGCTCAGCTCCAGCCTTGGTGGCATTATCTCAGGCTGTCATAAGAATACACTGAACTCTGGAATGCTGCATGCCCACTGTGAATGATGGTCAGCAGAGACAGCACAATGGGGGTTATGCCATGTCTTTTACCCTGCTTATTCCCTTTTCAGATGTAATGTCAGAAGTCTGCTGCACTTTAAAGATTATGCTGGATTTTTTAACTGTTTTGCAGTAAAAAAATTGATGCAGTGGATACTGAGAAGAGCTGACAAAGAAATTATTTGATGTTCCTTTTAAGCCTGTGGAAAGTCTGCTCTCAGACTGTAATTTCCTGGAATTTATTACTCACAATTATTCGCTGTATTTTGTTTTGGCAAATCTTTTTAACTCTGTTTTGATCACACGCAGTCTTCCATGAATAATCATCATTTCAGACTGGAGCTGTTGTGATAGGTCAAAAGAGAAATATGGCACTGTCATGTTTGTGACTGCGAATGGAAGAAACCACTTGTAGTGCAGCATTTGCAAATGTGGATATAAAATTTGTCACCTGTAAATATTCATGTACATAAACTCACAACTGTGCTCTGGGCTTGATCCAAAGGCACTAGAGGTAACAGAAAGAATGAATATTCATGTTGGTAAAACTTAATTCGTAGGTGGTTCACTGAAAGCAAATGTAAAGAGAAAGCAATATAGACAAAATTTCATTAATGCCACTAAATGTTCACAAGGAGAAAGTCCTACTTATTACAATCCGATCCTGGTGGGATGTTTTTGCTTATGTGTCAATGAAAGAGCACACATGCATGCAAACATGATTACAGTCCTACTTTTAGGATTTCTTTCCAAAACACAGAAGATTTGCTCCTTAACAAAGAGAAGTTAGGAAAAATGCTACCATTTCAACATATGTGAATCTGGTCCAGTAGAAAGGAAGATTTTTTTGTCCTTTTTGTGTGTATAACAGGAAACTGAAAATGTTGGAAAGTGTTATTTGATTTATTACACTTTCCCACAAAGCTCAATGCATAATATAAGCAGGAGTTAGCAGCTTCACTGTGGGTAGCGATGCTTTCATTTTCTCTTAAAACATGCACCTAATCTCCCACATATGTGAAATTATGTACATTTCAGTCCTCCAAACTGAGCAACTGAGCAGAGCAACACAATCAAAGAAGAGTGCATCTAACAGGTTTGGGTCAGCTGTTACTATTTTGTTAATTTTATTTTTTTTTCCTCTAACAGAAAGGTCGAAATATAATTTTAAGAGTTAAATTCTCTTGGATGAGTCTGAATGGACAAATGCACACCTAGAATGCTGAAATTTCTCTCTAAGGCAGAGGCTGAATTTGGGAGATGCAGTCATTTGACTCTGACATTGGTTTTGCTTGATTTGTGTTCATCCGATGACAAGTAGCCATCTTCATGCAACACTGCTGTGGCACAGCCTTCAGGTTCCAGCATCTCAAGCTACCTGGAAGTCAAGTTCAGTTCTTCCATGAGAAATGAGGAGCCAGAATAGAATACCACTCATACTAGACCACAGAGCTGTGTACTATACAGAAATCTATCACTCCTGCGATCAGAAAATAAACAGATTTGGTGCTTAAAGCACTAGACATCTTTGTAATTTGCACAATACCAAGCTGAATGGAGGGGTTCCCATGCTTACATCTGCATGTCTAGCGAAACAAGATAATGTACGGCCAGGAGAACCTGTCATTTTGTAGTTCAAGTACATGGGCTCTCTTGTCAGCTGGCACAAATGTCCGACTGCCTGTTACAAAGAGCAGTGTTGTCTTGGACTGAGCTCTTGTTTCTTTGTAGGCTGTTTGAAGGAAGACGAAAAGAAACAGGACATCATTTCACATCCTTTCCTTTCACCAAAAATTCCAGAAGTTCTTAATGGTATGCTTCTGTGTACAAGGGAGGGTTTGCCTGTTGTAAAACAAGAGACTGAATGGCGAATATATCAAACAATTCTATTGCAAAAGTGAACAACTTCCTGCTCTCAGGAAAGGAAGCACCTATGAATGAGGAAAAAGATGTATATGTATGAAACTTATTCTTCTGGCCAAGGCCTAGTTTGTACCCAACACAGAGCACTCGTAGTCTGTAAATCAGACTTGATAACACTGAGCTTTTCACATGATCTTCCCTGTTTCAACTTCCAGACATGAAGAATAATGCCCAAATGTTGCCACAGAATTAGATGGCTGCAATTAGACAGTGACAGTAGCTCTGCAATTTTGGAGCAGTCTCCTCATTTGCATTCCAACTGTAGGGCTCTGGAAGTGCTTAGAGAAGAAAGCAGACTTTTTTCTTCCCTGTCACTGCCTCTACCACTAGCTTTGTGAACTGTGTGACAGCACATTTTTTAGAATATTTTGGTAGCTTCCCTTCCACCAGGTGTTGTTTTGCCTTGACAAATCTGAAGGTTAGCACTGGGCAGGTGTGAAGCTGCAAGGGGAATAATTGCTGCAACTGACGAGGAAAGCAGCTCTTCAGTATGGATACTGATTCAAAAGAAGCATCTTGTATGAACCATGGACAATTGCATTGAACACTAAATAATGTGAAATTAATTTTTGATTTTCCCAAAGTGCTTGAAATTTGACATGAGAGGAAGAGCTACCTGGTATTCTCAGTCTTCCATCTAGTTCAGAAATGCCTTTCATCTCAAATTGGGACATAAAGTTGCAAATTCTCTCACTATGACATTTCCAAATAATTTCTCTTCAGAAATACCCAAGTAGTCCCACGACTTGCTTAATTTAGTTAAGAGGAGAGAATTTCTTTTTGACTTGTTTTGACTTTTATAAAACCAGCTATGGATAATGAGGTTTTTGTTGGGTGTGATAAAGGTCATAAAATCAAAAACCAAACCAGTTGCTTAGACCAGGTTATTTGACCTTGTCAAAATGAAATATTTCAAAAATCTTCTGTAAAAAAATAATATCGGTATATTCCAGAAAAATGTTTGAGGCAATTGAATCAGCATTCTCCAAAGTGAAACCCTTTTATCTGTAAAGACAGTAGATCAGCTTTAAAAAAAACTGAAGTGAAAAACAGTGGTTGTGCAATATTTTCAGAGGGCCTGAGAGGTACAGTAGGTTAAAATGTAATACTACTGAAGCTGGTGGAAATTTTGTCAATTATTATAACATGACTCATGTTCTACCCTGTACTTATGAAAATTCCACATTATCTACTTGATGGCCCAGAGAACAGCATCTATATTTACATATCATCTGAGGATGTTGTACACTGAAGTGCATCAGCTGGGATTGTGAATATTGCAGTCCAAATACATAAATTAAATTTCATTATTTGTATTTTCATTCCATGATGATAAACTATAAACTAAGTCTGATGAGCAATGTCCCTTTATGGCTTCTCTGCATGCACAGTGGGTGTATCAGAATGAGATGCTGATTTTATTTGGATTTCTGCCCTTTTGTCCACGGGACTTCAGTTTTGGCATTGTTTGCCTTTGCTGCAAAGTTCATTTCTGTTTCAGCATCTGTTCATGGACAGGAGTCTGCTCCTGATTTTTTTATGGTACATCTATTGTTGTTTCACCACTATACATGTGTGTTTGCTGCTCCTGCTTGCTTTCTGCAACAGCTATGCTCTTTCTTCTCATGTCTGCTCTACCAGACATATCTACATGTAGCCAGGCCTCTTCCTCAAGCATTTAATTTGTTCTAGTAAGGAATGGCCTTCATTTTCATTCTAAATTAATTTCCTTTTTACACAGATCTGTGGTGATAATCCTACCTTTTCTTATGTATTGTATTTAAATTACAAATGCAGAAACAAGACAATGAGGAAAGAAGAAAGGTCAAAACCAATTAAAAAATTGATTTCCTAGCATCTTTAGATTTTTTTCAATCTGCTTCTGGTGAGAGGTAGGTGTAGGGGAAGTTTCTTTTATCCTATTTAATGTCAAGTCGTTTGGCATTTATAAGTATTCGTAAAGCTTCTCACAAGGATTCAGCTGCATCACAAATCCTACTAATATTAGGAAATAATTAATCAAATCTTTGCATAAATATTTGAAAATAAAAAGAAAATTTCTATTCTTCATTGTAATTTTTCTTTTTTTTACTCTTTTTTTTTTACTTGTTTGTCATTAGAAATGATGTCCTACAACTTCCAGAACAATATCACAGAATTAAAAGCCTTTCTGTAACAAGCTTTCTGTTAACTGCTCAAAGGCAACTTTTAAGTCCTTCCAGAATACTTTGTCCAGGATTTTTTTTTCCTAGAGAAGCTACTTGTTACAGCAAGGTGCGGTGATGTTGAACAGGTAAGGTTTTCATGCAGCACCAGATGCTTCAAGTGCTCATGTGGCTTCAAGTGCATCTGAGGTTTGCTCTAAGAGATAATAGAAGTACACCAACCGTAATTTTCTTTTTAAATAGCCCCTGCTTACAAATGAAACTACCTGTGATAACAAATCAGTCTCAGAGATCACATTGTAAACCAAAGAAATAGCCTCCTGGGCTGAAAGCTACTTAGTCATGCAAAGGGTGATGTTCAGATAAATAACTGTCATCTACTGATGCTATTTGCACTAAAATGCTGGAATTTTATGGCTACATCTATGACAGTAAACTGGACAGTGCTAGGGATTGTTTTCTTGTTCCCACGTTAGCTGGCACAGTCTGGACCCCTTCCCATTGCTAAATTCTCTTATCTGCAAGTCTGCCTGCTAATAATTAAGGTACCAGCTGGGGGCAAGTGGACAAAATTCCTTGCTTCATGTTGGCTCCCAAATTTTGCCCAAAACATTTTTGGGAAAGGCTTCTTTTGGTGGGCCAAATCTATGCTAATGACTGTTCAATTATGAAAAGAATATACGCAAAGAAATTCCCAAGAGCACCACTTAGTTTATTAGAATATATGTTCCTTATATTCTAAAATAAAAGATCTGTTTTCAGGGAAGAAGGTGTTTCTTAGCACAAGCTCTCAATTCCAAGAGTTGCCTTTTACCTTCCCCTCTATATGTTGTCCGCAGAGAGCAAATAACAATAAGTTCACATGAAGAACATTGTACTTACTCTTCCCTATGTAATATGAAATGTGCAATTTTACCCATGCATCTTTAGAGGCTTCTGAAAAAGAAAAGCAGCCTGAAGTCTGCTGGGAATATGCTAATTAAGAGATGTGATAGAAATGTTAATGAAGATACTCTAAGGCTGACAAGGGAAGATGTCTTAATACTCCACAGGACCATAAAGTTTTTCATTGCCCAGTCACAGCAGAGAAAAATCAAAGGAAATTGAAATAGGAGTAGACCCTGCCCATTACTGGCTAAGAGTCTGCCCTGTGTCTCTAATATTTGCAGTCAACAACAGCAGAAAGCTAAAGCAGAGCCCTGGTAGTTCTCCTGAGCATGCCAGATCAGAGACAAACTTTCAAGGCTAATTAGTAAACCTCAAATGCTTGTAACAATGAATTTCTAGCAGCAGTCTTCAAAATTTATTTTTCTTTTAAGCAGTTTGTATCTTTGTTCTGTTAGTGCAGATTTCTGTTTTAAGTAAACATGCCATTTAAATGTTGTCTAGAAATAACATAGATAACCTTACAAAACATTACACTTTTAAGAAACAAAATCGCAGAAACACATTGTCACAGAATGGGTAAAGCTCGAAGGCACCACAGCAGATCACCTGGTCCAATGTCCATGCTCAACCAAGGTCATCCTAGAACTCATCACACAAGATTGTGTTCAGGTGCTTTTCCTGATGCCTTGAGGAGGCTGACCTAGAACAGAGGCTAGAAAGAGCTAAAGAATAAAGTAGGTATTTATTAGAAGGCCTCAATGGATAAACCTTGGGCAGTACAAGAGCCTGGCCAGGGCTAAACCCAAGATGAATCCAAAATGGTCACAAAAATGGATGACTGGTCAAGAGGTCTCACACTTTTATAAGTTTTGGTCCACTTGCATATTGGGGTTAATTTGAGACTACACTTAGTGCAGGCCATGGACTAAAACCCCATTAATATTTGAACCTGGTTAATTGCTCTTCTTTCAGTTTAATTTCATCCAAAAGGGATGGATATTCAGTCAATCTTAGACTGCTACATAGTGTGAAACAAATGATGTGGGACATGGGAATGACTGAACTATTTTCTTCAAAGCCACACTCCTGATCTGAATTAAACCACCAATATGAACAAACTCTTGTGCTTCACTCTATGTTGTGAAAATACAGTTTCAAAATTTATCAGAGATGTCATGGTGATTTTGATGTCATTATTCATTAAAATGAACAGAAATGGGGGACCTAAATTCTTTAGAAAATAATTCTAAACCAACCATAATGTCTTTTGCAGTCTTAAATCTCTCTTTGGAATCCTCCAAATAATAAGTGAAATATGAAAAAAAATCTAAATTTTTAGTACTACAATACTATATAAAAAACAATACTAAAGTGAATACAGTCAAATGAATGTTGTTATATGTGTCATTTAAAATTAACTGAAACTGGTATTTATTTGTTTGTACCACTGAGATTTTTGGTTGATTCATTAAATTGAGCGTAGATTTTTGTTGCACTTCTTTGCTTTAAATTCTTTATTTGAATTTAGTTGACCTTTCTGGCACAGTAGTTTGGGACCACCACTGATGAAATGTTATTAATATCTTAGCACAGCTACATTAATAATCCAGAGGAAACACAGCTAAACATGCTCCTTCCAACTTGCTCAGTGACTTAGTGCCAATGGTGTGCACAGCTTGTGTAGGTGACCTGTTTTCAGCAGGAGGCCTGGATACCCTCATCTCCCATGGTGAAGGAAAGGTGATCCTTTTGGCTACATCCTCTTGGACTGACACCATATTCAAGGCAGAAGCAGCTTCTCAGCACAACTTTTGTGAGCTCAGAGTAGCTGACTTTCCTGGAACATCAGTTGCAGTGGATGCTCTAACGCCTCTGAAAACTCAGTGTGAGATTTACACAGACCTCTGAGTGACTGGGCAGTTTAGAAGATGCACCGAAAAAGATCTGAAAACTGCACACAGATTCTCTGGCAAGGCCAGTGAGAGAGCACTAAGTGTTCTGCCTTCCAGCCCTTTTCCAGATCACAGGATGGATTACTTCATCTTAATAGCTCATATGAACTGTTAATATTATTAACATTTATTAACCCCTCTTGCAGACTGTTAATTAAATAATGCAGAGTCAAACCTTAATTCCTTTGGTGCTGACTAAATATCTCTTCCACTTGACACAATTTCATTTATCATTAGCCTGTGTCCCTTGTGTTTAATTTTCAGATGAACTAAATTACTGTATTTGGTATTTAAGATACCACATTAAAAACGGCTGTGAACATAACAAACATAAGCAGGATTACCAAGAGTTGTCACGGTGAAGCCAATAAACAAACCTGACTGTAGGAAATTAAGTCCTCAAAAGTGTGAGGAAAGAACCTTGAGTAACTCTGTCTTTTAATTGAAACTTATGAAGAATAGCAGTTAATAAACCTTTGCTGAAATGTGGCAATGTTCTCCACATGTGACAGGTTTAAGTTTACACATAAATGCTGGAGCAAATGGATGAGCTGATTGCCCAAAATGTGATCCTAAGTTATGGTAACCCTTTACCCCAGCCTGACTTTCAACTATATCATGCTGCTGTGAGCCCTACCAGAGCTAGAGGAGTGATTTGATGGATGGGCTTTTGAAGCAGTTAAGCTAATGCTCCCATAAACTTTGGGTGAGTATGCAAATGAGTTGTTCTTCTGGATGCTGATAAAAAAAGTACTATTAATAAATAGAAAATAATTGTTTGGCAAGCAAGATAACCTTTTTCATGGTTGTTGGTATGCAACAAACAATATCAGAATCTTTAAAATCCTGGTAACAGGAGCGCTGGGAGACTGGTGCTTCCCCTTCCAGAATTCTGCAGGGTTTTCCAGAGCTGGCTTTAAAGGCTTAAATAGTAAAGAAAGAGAAGATAGGTTCAAGGATGAATAAAATCTGCCTCCTAGCTAACCAGCCCCTGATCTGTCCTTTTGTAGGTCTGTCTTTTCCCCACCCATTGTGTCCCAGCGGTGATCCTTGGGATCATGATTTTCTGTACTGAGGGTGGAAGGGATGGAGAAAAAACATAAAACCGGTAATGTTCATCCAACAAAACAGAAGATTGTCACAAAGCAAACGTGTACCAATTTTTCCTTTTCTTTCACAAATGTTACTGAGGAAAGCTTCCCCACCCCAAAAGTAAAAGTATGTGTGGTGAAATACTGAGAAAAATACTGCACAAGAGCAGATCTTGTTGCGTTGGTGTATCTCACAATTCAAGATGGAAAAGGGCAGAGCAGACTTTCTTCATCTCTATAAATAACATGCTGCTTTTTATGTGTGTTAAAAGATTTACTTTCTTTTGACACTTGATCACTCTAGCTGGCAGTAGAAACACAGGAACTTCATGAACAGAGAGAATCAGAGGAGAAGAGAAATGGCTCTGCAGTTCTACTGGGATCCATTACCATGGCAGTTTGGCCTCGCACACATTAAGTAATTTTTTGTGATTTTTTTTTCTCTTTATGGACAATACCAGCACAGTGAACACAGAGTACAGGAAAGGCAGCCAAGTGTTCAGAAATTAAGGAAAAATTAAGTTTTGACCCACGAGTTATCTAGACCTTGCCTTAGTGTTTCTAGCCAATCCCAAAGTGCTCCAGTTTTCTACACTAAAGCTCTTGCAGTTGCTGAAATGGAGGCAAATCAAAACAGATCCTGTGGGCAGAAGAACAAGTGCACTGCTACATGAAATGTCTTATTTACTAACAAAGGATTTGATATTAGAATTGACAGCAACATTTAAAAAAAATCTTGTGCACAGAATTTCAAAGTGGATTTTTAAATTAATGAATACATTTCAGAAAAATGCAGCAATAAAATCCAAAATGATTTTTAATTTTGCCTTTTATTTTTAAGATGTAGAACCCTTCCTTCCCTTTATGAATTCCATGCCCTTTTCTTTATTAGAGCTTAATAAGATATGCAATATCCCAGGAAAGGAAGGCAAGGCAAGGCAAGGCAAGGCAAGGCAAGGCAAGGCAAGGCAAAGCATATTCAAAGCAAGGGTTTCAGTCATCATAAAGGCTGCAAAATTGCCTTTTATTAGGGAAAAAATTTAAAAGGAGCCATGTAAACCTTTTTCTGTTACAGTGACACTATAATTTAATGACTTGCACTTGGTTATATGATTGTGAGCTGTCTATCCTGGTCATTTCCAGCCTGTATCTTAACCAGACTTGATGCTATTAACAAGAAGATTATTTTTTTTTATTCTTGAACCCTCTACCATTTATTTTTTTAAGCAAATTTTACTGGACTTCATATTAGCAGATTTTCTTTTCCACTAATATATTTTTTTAATTTAAATATTATATGGCAATCATTCTGAATGTATAGTTATATACATAGGAAAAATATGAAAATTAGTGAGACTGTCTTGTTATCAATAACTGAAAAATATTTTTCCTCTAACCCAGACCAGCTACATGGTATAGAGTGGTCACATATTTTATATTGCATTCTGTTCTTATCCAAATCCAGTCATGAAGCCTGTCCACAGAGTACAGTGTGACTTGATTAAAACTGACAGGGAAATAATTTCTCTTTACCTACAGTGAATGTGATTATGAACTGTTCCTCTCATTTCCTCTTTCTTGGCTTTTTGAACATCTCTTTTTTTTGACTGATTTTTCTGAATTGTACAATTACTTTTTCATTCATTGCATTCAAACACCCCACATAAGAAACAGAAACAAGAAAATCCCATTGTTTTGTCAAATGCATTTTCTGGGAACTCAGTGGACACTGGGTGGTCTCACTGAGACCCCACCTGGGCTGCACAGACCTCAACACCAGACAGCAAGTGTGTCCCTGCCAGTAAGCAACAACAGGGGCTTTTGGGAGCTGTGGAAAGGAATTCCCATCTTCGCTGTGGGCGTAGTACCGCACCTTTAGCTGTTCCCTTAAACAAAGCTAACCTGGCAGCAGGGCTGATGAGTTCAGCAGGGACAACATGGGAAACAAAGCTAAAACAAAACAGGAGGTATCAGCCAGTAAAAATGCCTGGGAAAGGAGTGGGGTTGGGAGGTCTGGGAAATGGGACTGTTGCTTGCGAGACAGTTTGTGTGTCACCAAAAGAAATTATTTCATCCTTATTTGGCCTAAAAGACCTGGTCATCTGGAGAAAACATGTTTATCTTCATCGTTCTATGAAATCTCACTGTTTCCAGAACAACAAGACACAACAACTTCAGATTTACACAGCCATGAATACACGTTTTTAAGAAATCACAGATTTTTGAAGCTAAAATATTCTAAGATTGTCTGGTGTAGATATTGGAGTTATGTTGATTTACCCCAGATGATATATTAGTCTTTTCATTATTTTTTTTAATTTTTTTAAACTAGCAGCACTTTATATTACAAGAAGATTGAATTTTTCCTTTACAATTCTTGCTTTTGTAGTCACTGTTATTTCCTGTTTTTGTCTGCATTTAAAGAAACAACAACCAGGTTTACATCACAAAAAATATTATTTTTTATGGTTACTTCACCAAGGTTAGTCTTTATTGTAAACTTTTAAATTTAAATACCTGGATTTCATATTTAAAAATAAAACTCATTTAAGATAAGTAGATTACAAACTTCAAAATATTATTATTAACAAGAGCAAGATTACTCTTAAAACTTATTAGAAATATAGCCTTACAAATGTTCAACTCAAGTACTTTTAAAATACTAATGTCTCTGGATGCATTCCACTCTCTAGAATGAGTTCCATTTAAGTAAATTAAATATATACCATTTTTTCTCCATGAAAGTTAAGAGAAACTTACAGCTTGTTAGGTATTTCTGATATGATTACAGACTTTTACTGGATGTCTTGTGTCTGCTCATGTGAGGACTATCTCATTGCCTACCCGCTAAAGTGATTTTTAATATTAGTGACTTGCAGTCTGTAGGATTGAGTCCAATGCTAGGTTGTTTTTTTTTTTTTAATCTCACTGCCTACATTAAAAGTAGACTATGAAATCTGGTCATTTCAGCTTGTACAAGCAAAAACCAGTTGGTTTTTGCATAACAGTCAAAAAAAAAACCAGACCTGGAGAAATTTGGTCATAGGTACTGATTCAGAAGAATGAAACTTCCATAGCTCGAAGAAGAAACCAGTATGTTGAGAAAGTACTGTGTAGTGCCTATACAATAACCCCACAAATACAACAGAATTTTAATGGAATATGGAATTAGAATAATACAGAGTTATAATAGGCCTGGAGCTAGCTGTACTGTGATGAATAAAGCCCACAAAATGCTTATCTGGAGTCAACCTTTTTTTTAATCAGGATTTTGAAAAAACACTTCACCATGATTTCAGGCGTACCATCTTTCTTTTGCTTCTCCAATGTTTCTGTTCTTATAGCTGCTAATGAAAATTTAGAAGAAATGAAAAAAAGAAAAGGCAGAAGTAATTATAAGCTTACTCATCTTTCCTCCTTGATTCTGAAAGTTGGAAGAAATTATTGAATATTCAGAGATAACTTTATTTCTATCTATTTTCCATCAGTCACCAAAATTCTTCTGAAAACATGAGGGAAAAGACTGTAGAAAATTTTTGATCTAGCAAGCTGTGGTGTTTTCGTGGCATGCTAATTTAGTGAAAAAAAGAAAAGTTAATTCTAAGTAATTTGTCTGTATTATCAAAACAGTTTTTTGTGCTTTGGTTTTCAGAGATTTTTGAGGTAATTAGGTCACAAAACAAAGCAGTATGATCAAGACCTCCATTTGGACACAGTTAGAGTCTAGCATAAAGTCTTGTAAAGTACAGAGGATATGCTTTACAGAACACAAGTTTATGCAAATGGCACTGTACACAAGCATTTTTTAATAATAAGGCAGGAGGTCTGCAATTTTTGCAGCAGAAGTAAGAGCTGTGCATCTCATGCTAAAAACGTTACCTTTCAAAGATTGTTTCCTTTGATCTTGAACCCTGGGATTGAAATTGTACATGATAAGAATTTAATATTTGAGGTTTTACTTATTTAAGGCTTTCTTATTTTTAAATTTTCTGGACAGTGTATCTCAGGAGCATGTAACTTTGAAATGTTACACCAATTGATTAGCATTAACTGAAGTAAAAATACTGAACCATGACATTTAGAAATGTAATCTTGATTCCACTTAGCTGTTTCTGGCTGGTATCTGAAGGATATGCTACAAAATTAAGTCCTGATGACAGCACCAGAAAGAAATCCCTAAAGAACTGGTTTCGTTTGGGTTTCTTTTTTGGGTGTGGAGCAAAACTAGTTTCAGCAAAAGTGAAACTTACCATGTTTAAATGCTGATAACATTTTTTCCTTAACATTTACAATTTGCCATCATTGCAGAAGCCCAAACAAAATGTTTTAGGAACAATTTTGTGACCCTGGGCCTTTGCAACATCTGCAGGTTTTGTTTTTAATGCTCCCATCTCACTCTGGGGTCCATGTCTGTGGGTAAGTCCATTTCCCCTGGTGCAGCTCAGCCTCCTGCCCAGACCTTTGCTGCAGCAGCCTCACAGTAGTCGGTGATGGGTTGCACACTGTAACATGCTGGCAGCAGGTATGAGCTGCACCAAGGCCAGAAAGACAAAGTTGAGCTGCCCTTGGATCTGGAGCCTGTGCAGTCACCCGAATAAATCCCTTTGTCTGGATTTTCAGGTTAAGGAAAACTACTGCTGAAATATTTAGAAATAAAGGACAGCAAATTTTAAACACTGTTTTTGACTTTTTTTTCCTAATTTAGCTACTACATGTGGCTGGCTGATTTCCTCAGGAAAATGGAAATAAAAGTTGGAATATTTATAATTTTTCCATGCAACAGACTCTGGGATTTTTGAAGACCTCTAGAATGGCACATCAGTGCTATCACAGCTTCTAAAATAGAGATGGACAGCACAAGCACATGCACTGCCTCACAGCCAGTGTAGGAACTCCTCTAGGGCTAAAATACAAATCACAGCAATTTAGGGCACATGTTTAAAAATCGGAAACCTTTCTCATTGTGATGTTTTGAAGAAGACCTAAGTGTTTCCCTCAAATATATAAGGGCTATTTTTACACAGACTAAGGACATTTTTAGTAGTCTCACAAGCTTTAAAAGAACTGCAAATATAATTGTCTTTGTCATTAAAATCTTTTAATACTGCCATAGTGAGAAAATAGGAGTCTAAATCCAAGATTTCCTCAAGCCAATGGTTTTGTCTTTCTTCTGCAAATTTTATCCCAAGTCCTTAATTCCTGACTCTTCAGCAACTTTCTGAGTATTCTTTAGTTGGTGTATGACAAAATGTGTCATTTTACACTTTTGACATATATTGAGCAGAAAAGATCTTCAGTAGAGGAAAACAATAGGTTTATACTTTTTTATGGTAATTTTGCCTGTGCGCAGGATTTTTAAAAATTTTTTATTTCCTTGAAAGTGTAAAATGGTAAAAAGTGAGAAAGAAGAAAATATTAAGGAGGAGGAAGACTGCAAAACCAGGATGTTTCATGGATAGACCAAACTCTTGACAAAATGCAGATTGAGAGCAGCCTCTTGAAAAACATGATCCTTCTTTTTCCAGTCTCTCATTTGCATTTGCACACAGTTACGAGCAGGTTTCTTCTGTGTGTGGCAACACAGAAGATGAGATGGAAGGTACATTGTCCTAATGATGTACGAGGATTTCCTCCTTCTCCTTGCCAAGTTAGCTGGTTACAGTGGTTGTAGCTGCCTTCCTGTTTTGACTTTGTTTTCTCAGAATGACTATTACAGCCTTCCTCCTCTCTCAGTTGGGAATTAATGATTTTCTCAGTTAAAGCAAACAAAAATGAGAATCTGTTCGGCTGTGAGTATTTAAGCACAGCAGGTGTGTGTACGTGGATAAAGGGCACCAGGACTTCTTTTCTGGGTTTGCAAGAGATGCCACCTGGAAAAAGCTGAGGAAAAAAAAGGACAGTTTAAATTTCACATCAGATTTCTGAATTTAACTCTCCAATGTCTCTTTTCTAGTTTTTTGTTATCTCCCATCAGCCCACTTTCTTATTTTTTTCATCTGGCAGCCTCTTTGCATACATGTGAATGATGATTCAAATGTTTCAGAAGCTGTTGTTTTCAACTTTTATTAATGTTTCCCAACTCATTCTCTTGTTTTCCTACTGACAGGCTGCCAAAATCACCCTCTGGTGAATTTTAAAGGGGTCTGGGTAGCAGAAATTGGACCCAACATTTGTTGCAAATAATTACTTGATGAGATCTTTGTCACAGAAAATATTTGACAGCCCACACATCTCTATTTCTTAGCAGCCCACAACACAGGACTATCAGAACTTTTCTTTCATTAAGTGTAAGAAGCACATCACTAGATCAAAGATACTCTGATTAATTGGGTAGCATACTTGATTCTACATAATTTTTGGTTGATTCTTGTGATTCAGCTTAGACTTTATTTAGACCATGTCCAAGAGCATACGCCATTCCCTCCTGCTTCCGGGAATAATACACTGTAGTGGTAATCAAATCTGAGTTGTTTCATCCCCGATGTCATTCAATATAGCATTACCAGTAATAGCCTGCCAAGGGACATTTCTGCCACGTTCCAAATCTAGATCTTGAATGAAGAGAAGGAAAAAACATATTCCAAGAAACCAGCCAGAGATTGTGCTCTGATTACAATCTATTTTGGCATAGGATTTCAGGAATTTAATAACTGCTGTGTGAATACTCGTAGATATAGACATGATCAATAAAGTTCACACTTTATGTTTTCCACTTGTGAGTTCAGTTGAATTTAATTTCCATTTTTTTTTCCTAGCAGCCTGGGACATAATATTACATATTTACAATAGACAATAAATGTATAGTATTTAATTTAAACAATGCTTGGATATTGTACAAAAGTTGAGGCCACTAAAACAAATCCTAAGTCATGTCAGAAAAAAAAAATCTTGCTGGAAAACGACCTGCCATATGAGCAAAATAGAAACCAAAAAGAATAGGAGAAAAAGAAAGAATATAGATTTTAAAAGTGTGGGGGATATAAAATAATCATGTTTGCAAAGCCCACCATATAGGAACTGGATAAGAAAGGGAACACATTGATGCCTCGCAGAAGAGCATATAATTAAGGAAAGAAGAGAGAACGTGAATATATCTGACCATAATACCATTTATAAGTAAGACCTTAGCAATTCTTGTGACATTTTTAGAAGGCAGGCATCTCTTCTGGCTGTGAGATTTTAGATGGCCAGTTAAAATTGGAAGTAAGGGAAGAGCCAAGAAACCAAAAACCAAGGACAAATGAGAGGAGAAAGAGAGCAAAGGAAGATAAACCCAGGCAGAGTAAGACTCTCCAGTGCTTATGGTAACACCATCCTTTTTTCTGTTGATTCTTGATAATATTGCAGCTATGTGCTGCTCTACCTGTTCAGCAGTTCTTCTGCTCCTCACCTTGCTCACATGCATTAATTGCAAGTTTTCAGGGAGGAAGGTTGGTTGCAGCAACTTGAAAGAATTAATCTAATTTGGTTTTATATTTATTAACCACAACTTCTTGGGTAAGTGGGCTTCAGCTACAGGTTGCAAAAACCTTACTGATATGCAAATTGACATCGATTACATCTTTAACTCATAACATTTCTTGCTCAAACACCAAATCTTTACTTACAAGCCTTTCTGTCCCGATCTGGTACACCTGAAGTCTTTGATTAGTCTGCACACATGAACATCTGCTGGGGTGTTCTTTTAAACCTCGTTTGCACCTGTCGACATTTGAACGAGTTGAGGCTCAGCGCTGGGGCGCAGATTTCAAGTATGTGCTGTGTGATTATTTTCGGCAGCAGAGCTAGATCTCTTGATGTGAAGAAATTGTAAGTCATTAAATAGCATCATGTACTCCAGAGGGCATGTATTTCCTGCCTGACAAACAACTTGCATGAGCTATCCCTTCATCTAGGGATAGTTATTCCATTGACAAGAAATGCAGCACTGAAACCTAAACTCTGGTGTCACACATTCTTACAGGTTAATGCTAAATTGTCAGCATCCTTGTCTTCAAACCTTAACTGGATGAATCCTCACAGCAGATCTATTTGTAAAGTACTTATTACCTTTGATGTATAACCTGGGAAAGCAGGAAGGCTTAAACCAGGCCTTTAGGGCTCAGACACTGTTGCACTCCCCAGACAAAAGGATTTCTGACCTAACATCAAACCAATAAATTAATCTTAAAATGAGCCTTATAGAAGGAGAAATAATACTTGGTGGTAGGGTAAACACAATCAAAATGAATAAATAATCACTTAATTGGAAGGTAGTAAAAAATATTTTTAAAAGGTTAAGCAAAACAAACACTTATTTTTTAGTTTATTAAGCAAAAAAGTCTTGTATGTACATAAAAGTAACGTAACCCTGGGTTTAGAAATTAACCCTTGTATAAGTTTAGAAACTGTGTGGGTCCTTGAAAAGAAGGCAGCCAATGGATTTAACAGGCCTCATTGTCTTCTAATAAATGGTTGTGTTTGAAAGAGACTTTTGTCCTAAATTTTTATATTGCATTTTAAGTCAAATTATCTTCAATTACACTGAAAACTAGTATTGTTTGATAAAATCTGGTTCTACACTGAGTTCAAGGGGGAATTTATTGTTCACAAGACTAGAAGGGAAAAATAGAAGAGTGAAAAATTATTCAACAAATATGCCTATAAATTATGGAAAATAAGGCAGATCAAGTAGAAGATAACAAGAACACTCACAAGATGACACTCAAACTATCCCAGTCTTGGATTTTGGAGCAACCCTGTCAATACAAGAGGATATTTGATTTTTCCAGGCTCTTGAAATGTTTTCTGGATGTGGATGTGGGTCGGAATGTTCAATCTACAAACAACTGACACTCCACCCTTTGCATATCAGGAAGGCTGAGGCCTTCATGTTTTTACTGAGAGGGTATACAAAAAGCCAGGCGATGTACCATACTGTGTGCGCACAATAAGATTCAGACTGTCTTTCGGAAAACACTTTGCCAGGCCTTCAACAACAGCCTGGTTTTGACCTTCATTCTTTTCAGCCCTTTATTTTTTGTAAAATGCACAGTGAAAATTGGCTATATCTGGGCTCAAGGTTGCCAAAACATGTCACATACAAATTATAGTAATTAAAAAAAAAACAAAACCAAAAAGCAAACTCAAACCTTCTCAAAATGTGCAGCCTTCATTTCTGACATTTAGGGTGAGTTAAAATGATTTATAAATTTATGTGTGAAATGTGGAAAGAGAAGAAAAAAATCACTGGTCTTTGAACACCATTTTTCAATCAGACCAATTGCTGGTTTTGTATTAGGCCAAAATGATACAACTGGGGAGCACAACACAGCAGATTAATATATCCAAGCACATTTTATTTCGTGATCTCTGTGTTATCCCAGACTGTAAAATGTTCTTAATTTCTAGGACCTTAATTTACAGCCCTCCCAAATAATTTTTCAGTCTGTATATCTTTAATTTAAAAGAAGGCCTGAGCATTAATAACATAGCATAATTCCAACTGGCCATAAAACAGGAAACAGAACGTAAACCAAATTATTAACTCTTAATTTTTTCAACTAGGAAAAGTGATGAACTCTTTAGAGGAATTCTTGTTGTTAATTTTGCTTCTAAAGTAATTTTGCTTCTAGACCTAACTTCTTGTTAGGTCTATCTTTAAATATGGCCAGAAGGCTAAGGCTTGACTTAACACTGAGATCTTTTTAGACTGTTAAACCACTGGTTTTGTCAACAATCATAACATCCACTAACACCTCAAATAGTAATGATGGTAGCACATGAAAAGCTGATACAATGGCAGTCTTAAGGTAAGCCAAGAAACTTATGTGTGAGTGGGAGAGGATTATTAGGATCCGGAACTACCAGAAATGTGAGGGAAGTTGGTGAGTGAGCAAAGGTTATCAAAGGCTGTGAATGTGAAGAAATCTATACTATGGCAGAATTATAAATGCGGCGTTTTTTAAAAATGTGAATAGCAAAACAACCACCTGTTAAATTGTATTGATTTAAATCACAAAAGCTATTGAATTTTCCATAAGCAGCTGGATGTTTTGCTGTCATGTGTTTTCTAAAAGAGAAAGTAAAATGAAACTGTAAGAGACAGAAACTGTGAGAGAAACAGTGGGAAAAGAAAGATCTGGAGCTCCAATTATGTCTTGGGTAGATATGCCTTTGCAAGATAATTGCTCTTTGGATGAGCTTGCTGCCTCTGGAACTTTGTTTGGAAGATGATTTTCTTTGTCCCTTCTCCCC
The DNA here is from genome assembly GCA_013399835.1 of Leptocoma aspasia. Taxonomy (NCBI): domain Eukaryota; kingdom Metazoa; phylum Chordata; class Aves; order Passeriformes; family Nectariniidae; genus Leptocoma; species Leptocoma aspasia. The sequence goes on from VXAX01000269.1 coordinate 691,724, forward strand.
AGACTTTTCCACCCTATTACTTAAAACCTAATTGTCTTATGACATGATAATTGCCAAGCCAGGCAACTTATGTTTTCCAATCTACAGTCTTCATTTTTGTTACTTGCCATTTTTGATTCAGGAAGACTTCCAGGGAACAGTTTTGCTTTTATGAGTACTCCTCCAGCCCACCAAAGTCTGGACCTAACATACATCGTGAGATCCCACGTTTTTGCCTGAAGTGCATTTTGCATCCCTTTTTTATCTTCTTGCAGGCTTTGGCAGAACAAGGAACCTGATGGTGTTGGAAACAGGGAAAATGAAACAGATCTAAAATAATGTGTGAAGACCTTGCTTGGATACAGCAGATGCCTGCCCTGATGGTAAATAGCAACTGCCTTGAACCAAGCAAGTACAACAGATCCTGCATCTCTCTGATTTCCAAGATTTGTGGAACTGCATGATACCACAGCCCATGAAACATGAAATGAAAGTGAGAGGATAATATCCTTGAGTAGTTGAGTAGTTAAAGATAGTTTGCTTGTAGGTTGTTTTTCCCCGAAATGTTATCTCCTCGATTTTTCTTCTCTTCAGTGGAGCAAACAGCAACCTTATGAAGGCGGGTGGCCCCTTTATCCATCCTTTTTGCCTTTTAAATAGAAATGACATAGCCCACATCCTGCACACTTCCAAGACAGGGTGAGAGAGGTAAGACCTAAAAGTACTGATACATTTTTAGCTTATTTCTGCCTTCATGTTAGTATTTTTGTGCTGTTATGGAGTGATAAAAAGAAACCACAATAAAACCACAGTGTGTGGTATAATTCTAAAGGCTATCTATATGTGGACCTATAAACAAAGATCAGACCAACACACACATTTGTCTGTCTATGCATAAATGTGGCTAGCTAAAGATTATGAAGATGGATTCATACTGAATTTCCAGGCATCACTCTAGTTGCAGTATAGATGAATCTTTTGTATATGTGTCTGCCAATATGTTATGCCTGTTTGTTTTTAAAAAGCTCCACAGTAAATCCTTTACTGATTCAGAGAAAATAACTTGGATCCAAGAAAAAAAGAAGCCAGCTTACCTGGGATTACTGGAATTCTAACACTGGAAATCAAGAGACAACATCTTGGTAAGGACTATGTTCTGATGACACATTCCTGTGCTTATGGGTGAAGGGTGAAATAGCATCTCTTTTGTGAGCCTTATCCAGCACCAATTACTCACATTTGTCTTTGCAGAGTGTATTCTTAAACAGAGACTATAAGGACTGAAAGGCAGCATGAAGGATGAATAATTCAAAGAGGAGACCATGCCCTCACTGAGGTAAACTAATTTTAAGGACAGTTTTACCAGATGACACATGCTTAAGTTTTCATTTGGAATATTATGTTGAATTTTGTTATATAATATTGTATTATCTTGGACAGTTTTTTTTTGCATCCTATGGAGTTCTTATTTACCTTTGGTTTAAACCCCCGTAGCTCTCTAGATTTCATTGGCGACATTTTACACTCTGTAAATTAAGTTAGCATCCAGCATTTGCTTTCTCTGACCTGCTCAGTTATCACATTTCCTCCTTTATGAATCTCTGACTGATGTATTTACAGCAACAGTACTCACAGTACCACATGTGTATTGTTATTGGGTTAATCTGGGGGAGAGAGGGAGTTGACAGCATTGCAAAGAGCAGCAGCAAAAGTGGCTTATTTAAAAAAAAAAAAAAAAAGCTAATAACTTTTGGGGGAATACTTCAGGATAACTGAGCAAAAGTTTTCACTTTCAAAATGCAATTTTAGGGAAAGAAACTAAAAACATATAGCCCACAATTTGTTGTGTACCTGCTCTGCCTGACTCTAAACAAGATCTATGAAATGTAAGATGATCTTCCTAACAGACCTGCTTATAAACTCAGCTGGAAATATGAAATCCAAACTGCTCTAATGAGAATCAGTATGAAATTCAGCAGCTGAAACTTTTCCAGAGGAATGCAGCAGTTTGTCACAATTAAAATGTTTCTCAGGAACAGCACAATTATAACCAATTTATCAAGCAGATATATTGTCTTGAAAGTAATTTCCAGTGATCAGAAAATCAGGTTCATGCTGGCTGCAATGAGGGCACCCAGTTTCCCAGGGACTCTCCATAGCTTACCTGGAGAGAACACATGGGTTAGTCTGCCTGTGAATCCCAGTTCTTTTGTTATTTATAGCCAGCCAGGTAAGCAGGCTGATTTTGGTGCTGGCTGGGGAGTGTATATTAGACCGTGTAGAGAAATCTTACATGTAATGTCAGTGTTTGGGTTTTCCTCTAAACTCTAGAGAAATGTAAATAAGAAAAAAATAAGTAAGATTTTTAAAAAATTACATTAAGTAAATATGTAATATTTTTGTAAAATTTTTTGTGTTTCATTTACTCTAGGAGTTAGCTAGCAATGGCAGTAGATAACTTGAATATTACTAGCAAGGTGGCAGTTCACATGAAAGTCCATAATTTCTTCAGTTTTTTCATTCCTCCCAAATTTTTATCGTTGTACTTGATGCTTCAGTATTTTCCAGTTAGGCCTGGTGAGAATGAAACAGCAGCGAATGCAGTCTGGTATTTGGATGTCTGCTGTGCTAAGAGTGTTTCTAGTAATTTGGTGGTGATTTTTTTTTAGCAATTACTTCTTTATCAAGATAGCAAATCTATCTTTGAATGATTCAATTCTCAGCTAAGTCCTGGTGACCCACCACTTATTTGGTAAACAATTGAAGTACGTTTCACTCCTTTCTTATTTTTGTCACTCAAAAATGGTGTCACTGGATTTAAATAGATACCTTGAACTTTCAGTGGGACGCCAGATACCATCCTCTGAAAGTGAAAGAAATTTCTGATACAATTGTTACTATAGGAGGCCCCTTTGGGTACTTGCACAGTTTTGTGAGCTCTGTTATGGGAAGGTTTTAGCTTGAAAATAACCCGTGAGCTTTCTTATATGATGGTTTTAGCTGGGAAATACCCTAGAAACAGAATATTTTTCTGGGTTGGTAAAAGTACTCAAACTCACAGAGGTAATTCTATTATGCTCTGCCTTGTTGGTGAAGAAAGCTGGATTCTTCCCAGGTTTGATCTTGGTGGTTCTCTTCTGACATCCTATCTGCTCAAGCACAAGGCTGTTTTCCCTTGGGTTCTGCTTCCCACAGTTTCCAGGACTTGTGAACATCAGCACTTCTTCTCTGTCTCACTTGATGAGATAAAGGACAAATTCTTCCAAACAAGAAAACTCCATGCCTTTCTCATTTAATTTTTGCTAAGTAAAAGTTTACTGAAATTGATTTTATTCAAATGAAGACACAATAATAATAATAAAAAAATTAAAATAAAAAGAGCAAAATACTTTGAGGCTTCACATTATTGCATGATCTTTTTCAATGTCACAGGCAAGCCTTCAGTTTGGGATCAATGTATCGATTTATATCTACTGAAGGTCTGGCCTGAATAAAATTAACATGTATATTTGCCTGTCAAGAAGCTGTGATGTTTTAAGAAAATCTCTGCTTGTTATCAGGACTGTAACTGTAGCAGATTCCTAATGTTGCACTTAGAAATCTTGTATTTAAAATGTACTTTAGCACTTAGGCACCTTCTGGGCAATAAACCAGCTAATCAGGGGGAAAAAAAAATCTGTTTAACATATTGGTGATATAATCCTTGTAAAACTAACTTCTGTTAGGCAGAGGCTGCTAAACACACAACAGGCAAGAGAGGAGGGAAAGAGAAAAGTTGGGAAATGTTGCCAAAATGACACTAAATGTTAATGATCCGATCACAAAAATTGTCCTTCAAACTGGAGTGTGTAGTAAATAGCAATGAATAAATGTACTTGTCAGGAAGATTTGATTTGTCTAGCAAATCCTTACTGACATATACACTCATTTACTACTATATAGCCTTTTGAAAATGCCATTCCAGCAGAGCATAAAAAAGGTTATTTAGATTAAGTATAGCAACAAGATGAGCGGCATACTGAGTTCATTGGACTACAGGCACACTCATTTAATACCCAGTGCTCCATTACTCTGAATGAAGCTGTCTCTGAAAAAAAACAATAGGAAAGAAACAGCAAATAAAAACAAGTATAATGATTTAAAAACAAAAATATGAGCTTCAGTGTAATGCTGTGTACCACCAGTATCTGCATTCAGCCCCTGTATAATAGTGCTGGAAAAGGCACAACCATATCAGATGGTGCAAAACCCATCACCCCCCTGTTTCTCCTCTGCTTCCTGGCAGGAAAATTGTGACAACCAAAAATTTGTCCTCATGAGCACCATTTGAAAATAACTCACAGTGAAAGGAAAAGAAAGAGTCAAATCCAGCTTTACATGGCACCCCTCTCATTCAGGGGAACTACATGAGACAGCCACATTCTGCACTCAGCTTCATTCTGGCTTTATTGAAAGGATCATTAGGGGGCACAAAAGTAGTCTTGCTCTTTGATTGATTAAAGGAATGCTAACATCTCATGATATACTGTTGGCTTCAGTTTTAATGTTCATCTACCAGCTTGTATTTTTTCCACTCCTTTGCTTAACTTTATTGGCATCTCAAGTCAACTTAGGTCTTCCTACATACAGTTTCTGCTGTTATAGGTTAACAGCTTCACATCCTCTTCCTTCAACCCAGGCTTTGGTCAGGAGCAGTTCAAGCATGACAGTCAGGTCAATCATTATTATGATTACTTCCTTGCATGCAGACAATGAGATCTGCCACAGGAAGAAACAAGGAACATCAGATTAAATCCAAAACAGAGTCCAAGGAATGCAAGTGTATGCAGACACCTGCACACACAACTTTAACATACGTGTGTGCATACACAGACACACAGCTATAATATAAAGTATCAGCACTTTCACATTTCTGAGCAGTACAATTGCACATTGTGATGAAAAATATGTGCAGAATTATAGGATGGCAGCATGTAAGGGCTAAGCCAGGGGTTTTTGCTATTAGGCTTTATATCAAGTAGTATATAGGGTAAGGATGCTTAATCATGTTCTTTTCCTGGAAGTCTGATTACAGTCTTCATTTCTCCAGTGTATGTAGAACAAAGAGAAAGCAAAAAGGGTATTGCACTGAACAATAATAGCTGATAAATAGTACAAGATCCTTTTACTCAGGCCCCAAAACAAGATCTCCCATCCTCAAGACTGCAGGGAGAAAGTTTCAAGCTGCTTAGCTTATGTGGCCCTGAAGATGTTTCTGTCCTACTCTGCCCAGCAGAATTCAAAGGTGCATAGTAAGGGCCAGCCTTTCTGCCTAGGCAAACTAAGCATTGGTTTATGCTCAAAGATTTCCCAGAAGAACACACAAGAAATTACAACTGCGTTATCTGTCTGTCTAGAAGAGAAGTGTAATTGTTTGAGCAGAATGTAGTTTTCATTTTTCAGTTGGCTCATCACTATCTCTTGCCAGTTGGAAGAAAACAAAAAACAATTTTCTACTTCCTCCTTCACAAAAAGCAATTACTAAAATTATTACAGGGAGTTAAGAAGCATTCCTTAGAAGTGTGCATCATGAGCTCATTAGTCCCACTCTCCTTTTTCTTCTTTCTTTTTCCCCTGTGGTTTTCCATTTTTTAAATCCAGACTTGCCCCTTTCTCTTTCTCTTTCTCTTTCTCTTTCTCTGTCTCTTTCTCTGTCTCTATCTCTTTCTCTTTCTCTTTTTTATCATTTTTTTAGAAGAAACAACACTGTCATGCTTGTGACAGAGCAGAATAATCAGATCAGTTGAGAAAGCAGGAGATCTAGAGAGGAGAGGAGGAACAGAGGGACATGCTCTTTCTTCCTCCAGATTCCTTTCCCTACATCCTGTTCTGCTGCTATTCTAAAAATGAGGACCAAGTAAATTGGCTTATGCTCCTGTGGAGCTTTGAACTGATACCATGTTGTGGCAGTAGAACAACATGCACATAATCTCCAACTTATTTTAAAAAGCTTAGTGTGTCTAAAGTTTACCTGCTCATGCATCCCCTGTACAATTTATTGAAAAATAGAGGGACTTTTTTCTGCAGGACTTCTCTCTCTCTCTTTTTTTTTTTTTTTACTGATTTTGGGACCAGTTATATAAGAAAATGATGAAAACTCAAAATCTGTTAATTATTTGGTTGGTTTGTTGTTTTTTTTTTTTTTTGAAGGCTTAAAGAATTTTTTTCATTAAAATATTCTTTTTATTCAAAACCTCATTTCTGTGAAAATGGAAAAAAAAACAGTTACACACAAAAATACTTTGACTAGTTACATTCATAAACAAAGACTCATAGAAACCTCTTTTATCTTGTGCATTAAAAGGTACCCTAGGTATGCTCAGATAAAGAATTTCCTGGGTATCTGGGTATGTGTACAAGGGCATATACATTGAATCACAGAATCACAGAATATGCTGGGTTGGCAGGGAACCATCAGGACCATCAAGTCTAATTCCTGGCCCTGCACAGGACACCCCAAGGATCACACGTGTACCTGAAAGCTTTGTAGAAGTGCTTCTTGAATGGGGTGAGGCTTGGGATGATAACCACTTCCCTGGGGAGCCTGTTCCAGTGCCCAGCCACTCTCTTGGTGAAGAACTTTTCCCTTATATCCAAACTAAACCCCCCTGACTCAGCTTCAGACCATTCTCTAAGGTCCTGTCACTGGCCATGAGTGAAGGGATTGATACCTGCCCCTCCTCTTCCCCTCGTGAGGATTCTGAAGACCACAATGAGGTCTCCCCTGAGTCTCCTCCAGGCTGAACAAACCAAGTGACCTCAGCCAAACCTCATAAGCCTTCCCCTCAAGACCTTCCCCTCTTTCAATATCTTCATGACCCTCCTTTGGACATGCTCTAATAGCTTAATGTCATGTTTATATTGTGGAGCCCAAAACTGCGCACAATATTCAAGCTGAAGCCACCAGTGCAAAGCAGAGCAGGATAATCACCTCCCTTGACTGGCTTGCAATGTCTTTGTGCATACTAAACAACCCAGAGCTGTACCTCTGCTTCTGTCTGTGTCTCCTTTTTTTCTCTTTCTCTGTTCATAGCAGTATATTTTTCTTGGGTGCTTCACTGTAAATCTAAATTATGTGCTTATGTGCAGCAAAGCACTTTATGTTCACAGTCAGAGTTTAATTGAAGGGATGGAGTTTAGCTGAGCACTCTTAGTATGAAACTTCCTGAAGACCCAAATGCAATTTATTTTGGACTAATAAGGTTACTCAGGATTCTCCCTTTGCAAAGAATAAAATGTCAGGTGACGCCTTCATCATAAGTCCACTTCCAGCCTGAGCAAGAGAGGGACAGTTAACAGGCAGATCCAAAGCTTGCTGAGAAAAAGAAGAGCTTTTGCACTTTTCAGAGCCAGTTGGACTTGGCCAATAACTGAAGGACTGAATTTGGGTTCCCTCCTTATCACCTTTATGCAGAACCATTTCAGAGTCTTCTTCTCTTCAACCCAAAACAGTTGTTATTGGAAAACTACATGTAGCAACAAAGAACCCTGTCCTCATATAACCCACATCAATAAATAACTCACTTCTAATTGAAATTATAGAAAAGGTTTTGCACTTTTACTGCCCATTGTGAGAATACAAACCACAAAATCTTATTAAATTACTAAGCAGAAACCGATCCTTTTCAATTCCCTGTTTAGTACTCACGGTATGATGCAAAAGCCTTATTTCCCTTTAATTGGCTTATCTATGATAATTTTCAGACAGTTGGTAGTAAAATCCCTCAAGACTTCAGGAAGCATAATTCCCTTTTTAAAATTCTCTACATTTATTAATGAACTTGAAAAATAACACTTAAAATTGCTCGGTAGGTTTTCCCTCCTGTGCATTGTACTCTCTACAGACTTTAGTGGTGAACTTCAGGCAGTTCTTCCTAATTTTTTACCTCCAAGCTATGTTTCCCAAGTGCTAACCTGGATAATCACTGTTAAATTCGGCCCATTAAATGTTTTTGAGAAGATGGAAAGTTGCATATGAGATGTATTTCACCAAGGCCAAGACATGGGAAAGGAATGGTAAGATGCGGGCAAAAAGACCTGTTGACCCTGACTTTCATCACTGTGCTTTTAAAGTCTGCATTTTTTTTATTTTCATACTAAAAGAGAAAAATTGTATTAATTTCAGTCTTGTCAACCCAGTTCACATTAAGGGAAATGGGAAGGTGCAAAAGCAGATTCACCTTCAACTCTTATCTACTAGGGTTGCCTTTTTTTTTTTGCCATCTCTACAAGATCCACAATTAGGGTTCTAGACCTGCCATTGGCTTCTTCAGTATTACTGCAATGCAAATGAAAGATGTTAACAATCACAAGGCACAAGCTGGTCATATGATCTTGAAAGGCATAAGCTGGTCACATGACCTACAAATGATGTAATACTTTGAATATTTTGTTATCTTATGTATAATTTCCTCAAAAATTATACCCACCACCAAAAGAAGTAATTTAGAATATTTTAACATAATTCTAATATGTTAGAATCTAACATTTTAGAATAAATATCAGTCCACCATTGCAATTCTTGCTTTCTCATTAAAGACTGGGGATATTAACTCAGCTGAAATGCTTATCCTTTGAAAAGTGATCAAAGACTTTGTAGGCCCTAAAGCTCAAGTGAAGATGTTGCTTATTTGTTCTCTACCTACTTAGAAACAAGTAGAAACAAGAAATTTGTTTATTTGGTGACCTTGAAACAAAAGCTGCTGTGTAGTTACTAATAGTTCCTTACTATATGCCAGCAGATAATGAGTGTATGGTGACTTGGAAAACCAGCATCCTTAGTTTTGAGCAAATGAGATCAGAAAACCTTGCCCAGGCATTATCACAGAAAATCTTATCTTCTCAAACATCCTTTTATCACTTTTCAGGAGCAGAAGGCAAAACAGTAAATGTATACATGCTTCATAGGAAATTTTCCATTAGAGTAAGGTGGGATTTCTAACATTGACTGGGATGAACGTTATCGAGGGAGAATTTAACTACTGCCTAGGAGGGAGGCTCAGCTCAGTGAAGATTATGGTGAAGATTTGGAAGTGCTGGCAGGTGACAATGGGATGTAGTCAGCTGGAACAGGAGCACACCAGAATAAAGGTAACAGTGGCTGTGCAAATTTTGCAGTTGAACTGTATTTTTTTTTGGAAATGTGGTGTAAAGGGATAAAGTAGCACTGTTAAGGATCATTTCTGCACATGGCAAGGGGGCTGGAACTAGTTGGCCTTTAGTGTCCCTTCCAACACAAGCTATTTTGATTCCAATGTGCTATGTCCAGATGAAATGGTGGTTACCATTTCCAGCTTGGATGAGTCCTCCTTCCTTCTTGAGTCTTGTGAAAAAAACCCTGTCCCAAGCTGCAGACAGTCCAAATATGTAAAGGGGGGAAAGAAGGAGGAGGAAGGGAACTACAAAGGTATTCATGCAGTGAGCAGAATGTGAGCCCTTCATCTCAGAAGGGTGAGTTTCTTAACATTAGTTTTACAGGTCTGCTCTTACTTTCCTTTGAAGAACGCTCATTCACTTTGCTATGCTGCATTCATTTCTAATTGAATTCGGATCACTTGGTGAAAGACAAGCCTGCAGTCATATCTGCATTTGAGGGAGAGGTGAAATATGACAGAGATGCGAGTTGGCCTTACTGGCTTAATTAGCCAGCTGTTTGAAGAAAGAATGCAAAAGTAAAGGGGGAAAAAAACCACAACTTTTTACATGCAATTAATTCTGTCAAAATAAATAAAGAGCAACATAAGTGTACTAAATGGAATTATAAGCCAGGAAATTCAAAGGAAGAATAACTTTCAGTTTGTGTTAACATCCTGTATTTATGGTTTGTGGCCATAATGCAAATTTGTGATTTTTCTGCTTTTTTCTGCTTTTTCTCTGATGGATCAGTGGAAAGATATTTAGAAATATATCAGGAATATAACGTGCAACAGTGTTCTATTTTGTTATTGTAATTAATTTTATTTTCTCAGTATATTAGAATACAAAATTCCTATATTTTGACAATTTATATTTTCCTATTGCCCTCATTGCTAAGGTGCTGTGGGGTTTTGGGTTTTTTGTTTATTTTTTGGTGTTTTGCCTTTTTTTTTAAACCTATCATTTCTTTTTTTTCATATTATCCGTAGGCCCAACGCAAAAGTCTGCTGTGGATCTGACCAAGCAGGTCGAAGCTGCAGAAGGCTTCTAAATTGTATATCTAAATCTAGAATTTAAATATTTATTTTTTGTATATGGGAAAATACTTCTACATCACTAAGAGCTTTATTGGAAAACACCAAAAATTCTCATTTTTTAGATTGGGTAATTGAAGCAAGATAGAAAACAGTGATGCTACAGTAATCAAAGCATCTGTTTTTTTAAAGTTTGAATACTTTCCCTACTGAATCCTACTGATAAATAAATGAGAGCTTATTATCATCTTTGTGTTACCACCCTTGCATGATCATTTGCTCTGTGAATACTTTTTAGCAACATTTAACATAGAGCAAAACCAAAATCCCTCAGGTCTATCCCTAGCAAGGATCCAGCACGGAGTTTGAACTATTACCAGCGGCGTTGAGAGCAAATCATCTATGCGAACAAATCTAGGTGGCTGGGTGTATCATTTTTCTGCTTCCTCACTGACTGAATGATCATGTTAGTATTTATTGCAAGCATAAATACCATCCTTTACTTTTGCCAATATACTGCCAATGCTCATCAAGCTTGAATATAGAATAAGGTGGAAACAAAGCAAAACTGATTTTATTTAAAATGTGGGCAAATATTTGCAGAAACGATTTTGCATTATTTTTCTCCTCTCTTCAGCATTCTCAGTTCCCAGTGGTATGATGAAAGCTCGAAATACAGAATGTCTCCCAGAGGTGCTCAGCAATTTGCAAGAACAGCCCCACAGCTAATATGTTTTTGGTTCAACAGCTTCAAAATAAATTAAAATATTTCTGGTTTCTATTGGTGCTGATAAAGATTGAATAGATAGGAGCTATTTGAGCAACTTATTAGGAGGGCCTGTCTTACTGAATTTTCATTCTTTTAGGACAAGTTCATCAAAACAGTATTTCAATGTTTTATTTCTTTCCAGGACAAATTCATGGGGCAGTATTTTAATGATTGGCATAACAGCATATTAACAGATATGAACAAAAAGGAAAAAAACAAAGGACAGTAAATAATCTCCTTGTAGCCTAATTAACTGTGAACATTTTCTGTATAAACTGCAACTCAGCTATGTTTAGTACACAGGCCATCAACTGTGCAGGGAGGAATAATTCCATTGCAAAAAAAGTGGTGTCCAGGGTTCCAGGGTTCTTGCAACCATTGGCTGGTGGGCTAAATGTTTAATTGAAGATATTACAGGAAATGGAAAAGATTCAACTGTAAACCAAACTTTATTTTATCAATTTTTTCAGGAGTTTGCAAGGACAAGACTGGATAGTTAAATTCAGGCATTTTGGTATGATTTTATACTGAATGTGCAAAGGATAATACTCTACGACTATAAAGAATTAGAGGACATTCCCCCAATAATTAGTCTCTATGACTCATAGCTATCATGAAAATGAAGGCATCAAGATGATGCAAGTGCTACTGCAATACTGAGAAAACAAACTCTAGACACGTGTTAAGAGAAAAAAATTGAAGGACATCATGCCAGTGTGATTACTATTTTTAAGTTTCCAGAACTTTTTGTATCCCCTACAGTTCTTTTTCCCTTTCATTTAATGTAAAACCTGTAGGGATAAGATACCAGATGTCACAGTTTGCAAGTTTTCCTTAGAAAATAGTTAATTTCTGCACAAAATCAAACCTCAGTGTAATGTTTCTCTAAACACACCCCAAACTTCTTGTGATTGAGCAGGTCTGGAAAGCTGAAGTTAAATGTAATGTGAAAGGAATGGGATAACTACCTTAGCCAGTGTTTACTTACTGAATAGTTGTGACAACTCAAAGTGCCCTTGTGTTTACTATGAGAATTTGCCCAATATATTTTTCCTGCTTTTGTTTGTTTGTCTCCATTAGGTTTCTGATTAAAAGATTGATGTTGATATTAAGTCTTCAGTATTTAACTTTTAGGTGTTGGTAAGTTATGACTGATCAGATAAATTACACATTTTTCAATTTTTCTGGTGCAATGAGTCACTTCTTATAAACACATGCAAACAAAATTATTACTATTTATTTAAATTACCAATTGACAAATAAATTCTAACTATAAGCTCATGAAATTGCTTTATTTTTAGTTGTGGAGATCTAGCTCCCTATTTTCAGGCCTGCAAGTACTAAAAGCCCAGTTTTCCCATTGCAGAATGGGACTTTGTTTTATTGATGTTTTTTCCATTGGGGTAAATTCCCAAATCCGCGTGCTGAGGCTTGAAGTATCACAATAATATTTTTCTCCACAACCCTTGCAATAATATCCTCAAAATGTCTTTTCCAAAGCCTATTAACAGAATCCCTAATTTTAACCTATGCAAGAAATAATCCAGCTATTAAAATTGCTAAAATATTTGCCTGTTTAATAAAGCACTCCAGAGGTTAATAATCTGCAAATCTGACCTACTCATCATTACTATCACTGCTATTTTTACTAAGTTTTTAGTCTATTTTTTATTTCCAGAAAAGGAATTTGGTAATATTTTATTTACAATATAGATGCTTGAACGAGCTTCTCTGCAGAAATGCATCCTGTATCTATTTAAGAATAATGTTCGGAACATTGTGATACATGTAAACTTTTCTAGAATATAATATAAGTTATAAAAACCAGATTATCTGTAGAAAAATGGCTCCCAGAGGGAAGTAGAAATAGCACAGCTTGAAATGCCTTGTGCTTTGTAATGTCCTTAGCCACCAGCAAGGCAAGTGTCCTCTGGAAAAGACAAATGCCTGACTTCATAGTGTATGCAAGGATGTAGCTCAGGAGGGTTTGCTGGATAAATATGAAAGCACAAGTGGGAGTTTGTTCCTTTCTCACAGCACTCCTAATGGCATAGGACAGCAGGGGAATAATCCTGACTGGGATCTGGATAAATAAGAGCAATGATTTATGTTTTGCTTAAACCCATAACTTAAGAGTAGGAGGGCGAAGGGAAGGACCATGCTTTACTCAGAGGAAATCAGTACAAATTTTTCCTACGAAGTTGGGAAAATGGGATTTTACTCTCAAGTTTATAGAACTGAGGCCAATAGGGAACTCTATCAAAGGCATTGTACACCTTTCCCTGCAGGGCAATCCCTTAAAATTTCACTTTTTTTGTCATCCTTTCTCTATCATCAATTTATTGTGATGGGATCAGGGATAAATAGTAAAAGTAGGCACCTGCTCAATTATACTGAAGGACATTAAAGAAAAATATTCAGATATTATTTATAGCTGTTGAGCCAAATTTAGTCAATGACTTGACAGCAAAGTTTTGACTTGACCCACTTAGAAGTTACAGACTGCCTACAGGAGCCTAGCTGGATAAGCACTAACTTAACTTTAAATCTTTATTTGCTTTCATCAGTGAATGATAAAAACTACAGAAAAGCAACATGCTCTGCATAGATGTAAATGAGCAGGAAAGTTTCAGGTCAAAACAGGGTAAGGGCTTTCTCACATGGTAACATCCTGCTTATCCTCTAAGACAGTCAAAGCCTGTATTATTGCAGCGGCATTGGTACAAACACTCCATCATTAACCTTTTTTCTGCTTACTTAAAATTCCATTCCATATAAGTATGTTTTCTATCAATATGAGAAGTTTATAAGGTATGGAGTATCTTGGAAATCCATTGAGGGTAAATACCGGTAGATCAGTATTTAAGAGGTCTTGCTCTGTGTGTGCATGAGAAAGAGAGTGAGAGAATGTGTTTGTCTTATACAACTACGTGCACCCAGAGATGTAAGGCTTGGTTTGTTACTGCTTTGTACTTTGCAGGTTTTTGGGTTTTTTTGGTTTTTTTTCTTTGTGTGTCAGGAACAAAACATACAGTCTACTAAATGCTACCAATTCAGAAAAGTAGTGTTTTACATATTTCCCTGGTACATGTTCTTATGAGCTCAGAGGCAATTGTGACTCCAGTCTATTAAAGGCATGCCATTAGCTTTGCTGCCATAAACCATGCTGAACTGCAGTGAGGCGTTGTGAATACCTAGGATGAAAAACATAACAAATTCCCTCTATTATTACAAGAAAAACAGGAGAAAAGCTGCTGCCAACAAAATGAAAACAAATGAACCCAATCATATATTTTATAGTTGAGGCAAAAATAAAGCTTTAGGAATTTTTTTCTGGCGAAATTGAAATACATGTGACCCAACATTCTCACACACCAACAGAAGAACATTCTCTGTAATGACTGTAGCCCAGCCTCCTAAATAGGATCTCCAGCTTTACAAAGTTCAAGTTAAATGTCTTTACTAATTACACCAAGTTAGGGCCAATTTAATAGTTTTAATATTGAAATGATAGGATGAGCAAGAAAGAACACATCAAGCTGTTTTTCTTTATTCCAGCATTTTATAGAGCAATTTCGCTATTGTGTATGGAAAAATTTCAATATAACAGAAAAAATTGTGCATATTACATAGCTGCTACAGGTTGGGTAAAATGAAGGAACTTAAAAGAAGCAAATCCTTATGATGGGGCTAAATAAAGCTGCGAAATTTAAGACATTTAAGACTCTAGATAGATGGAAGAAATCTCTGGTTTTCCATTATAGAAGATAGCATCAATCATGAAAGGATTTTTTCACTTCTCCTTGGTTCAGTAATAAGAGGGATGGACTTACAAACTGATACTTTGAAAGTTTACCTCTGCAGTGTTTAATTAAAATGTACAAAGTTATGTAATTATGACATTTGGTGGTGTAAAGGGCATATTGTGACATGCAACAATGTAAACCTTTTCCGTTGCATGAGTACATTAAAATGAAAAAAAGTATTTGCGAATGCTGAGTTTCTTTAATATGTCTATACTCTGTGACTTTCAATAATCTTAGATTTTAGTTTATTTCCTGTAAAGGCAACATTGCCAGTTTAGGTAACGTTCAGTGGGTTTGTATAAAGAAAAGTTTGTATAAAGATTAAGATGTCTCAAAGTCAAAAGTTTGCAAAGATAAAGGTAGAAAGGAATAAAAAGAAACAATGGATAAACAGAGTAGACCAAAGCATAAAAAATGACAGGTGAGCAGTAGAGAGAAAGCTCACCAAAATGCTAACTTTGGAAAGGAAAAGACTTTGTTTAAACTTCGTGTGAGTCTCAGTGTCCAGCTGAATAACATCACTGATATTAAGCATACAAAGGAACTGTGCTAAATGTGAACTTCTTTCACAGTATAAACTTTGAGTAGTGTATTGCTTTGTTATTGTAGTGTGTAAAACGAACAAATATCTCCACTTCTACAAGCTTTATTCTCCTCCAGATTATGCAGAACTTCATCTGTACAAGTCTGTCCCATAATGTACATCAGGGAGGTTTGCAGTCGTGGTTTCAGTTGTGCTAGAACAAAGAAAATTAATAGCTATTTAATTAATCATATAGTTTATAGGGGTCAGTTCTTTGTCTGAAATTATATAATTGGAAATTTCAGATCTATTTCTTTTTTGTTCTATTTAGTCTGTCTCCAAATTGAGAAAATCAGTACTCCTGTGGAGGGTCAATCAGTTTACACTATGCTTAGGGGTGGCTCAAGATTGTTGTGGAAGTTACAAAATTATTGGCAGCTGTTCCTATTATTATTCTTATAATCAGAACGAAAATTTAGTTTTCCAGTTTTAGGATGCATTCTCCAACATGTCAAAATTTAATGTTCCACTTAAGTTTTTTCATGTTGTATTTTAATATGTTATTTCTTTAGACTTTCTGGGGAGAATTGGAATTGAATTCAGCAAAGAATGAAACAAGTTCATACTTAGACTTATTGAAAACAAATCTGTATAAAAAACTAAGAGTGGGAATTCTTGGAAGACCTTAGAGGCTTTAGTTATCTATTATAAATTGAAAAGGAGATGAATGCCAAAGACTCTCAGGCTCCCTTAAGAACTCACCTTTTAAAATTCTCTTGAAGGCAAGAAAAGTGTCAGAGAAAATGTCCAACTCCTTTGCCACAGAGCTAAGCAGATCTGATAGTTAACTTCATTCCCATCACAAGCAATACTTTTCACTTCTTTATGGAGAAAAAGAAAGATGATATAGGACTCTTTGGAGAAAATTTTACCAAAACAGCCATGAACTGGGGCTGTTTATTTATGAATAGGCACAGGATGTTTTAAATATTCTGTAAAGTGTGGTAAATTATATAGTGATCACAGTGACTACAATTTCTAACAGCACTTAAAATGAGTAGCAGGAGTTGGAATGGGCAGAACTATTTGTATGGTGGGGCAGATAATGAAACACTTCCATGTTTCCATCTTCCCCTATCAGATGCATATTTCTGGAGTTACATATTTCTCTGGACTGTGTAGTTAAGAACACCTACAATATGAAGTCAAGCACAATGCATTGGCTGACTTATTTTGCAGAAATGTCTTGCTGTTTTTTGCCAAAACTCGCATAGACAATTTATCTGAATATGTGTACTCCTTATTTTCAGAGTTAAGTGCTTAGGTCTTTAAAGAATGACTCAAACTATTGTAATCAATGGAGGATTTTTCTTTTACTTCAACCAACTTAGGATCAGTGATCAGTGATCATTTTCTGAAGGAAAAAAAAAAAAATTAAATCAAGGGTTTCTTTGTCTTAAACCCCAAAGGTCAGTTGTACTAAAATTTGAATTAATTCAGCTTCCTCTAGTTTAGAAATCTATTTGTGTGTTTTTCTTTCCATCACACACTTCAAGGTTATCATGAGACTCGTTAGCATATACAAGGAGACAAAATGCCTGTTGTGGCAGAAAAAAAATGGAATTTCTTTTAAGCATTGCTTTATTGATACAGGTGAAACTGGGCACAGATTTACCATCAAATGAGTCACCTAGAAGACATATTAATTGGAACCACAAATTTAAGTGAGCAATATAAAACACATGCTGTGAGCCAAACCTGAATTCATAATGGTAACTCTCTTCACTGCAGAAACTGGAATCTAAAAGTGAAGCCAATTCTGTTAGAGAACTTAAATTTATTTTATTGCTCACAGCTATCAAGCTCTCAGATAATAAAGCATTGCAATTTCATAGATTTTACTGGATCTATGCAGTTTACACTACCAAGAGATCTCACTTAGGAGTGTATCTGGTAAAAGCAGCACAGATTTAAAGTACTGAGTATGCTGATAAATAACTCCAAGAAAGTTATTAGTAATTAATTCAGAATATTGAATGCACCCAAACACCATAACTTCCTAGAAAATCCTAGAAAATTAGAAAGTCCTCCTTTTGCCTGTTTCCTTTTGCTGTATCAGTAGGGACAGAGGATTGCTGTGATTCATTTCTGAAGGTGGTTCAACCCCTGTCTTAGAGATATATCTTAGGTGATCTGCTGTCAGGGTTAGGCTTGTATCCCTTCAAAGAATATGATGTTCTGTAAATAATGTGTCTTTGGTAGCCATTGTTGTGGTTACAGTTGTCAGGAGAGCGAAAAAACCTGACAAGCAGAAAGAGCTCATCCTCCTCAAAGAACTGACGGTTAGAACCCTCTCACGCACCTTGCTCCTGCCCTTTGCCTTGGGCACGGCCATCTCCCAGTTCTCGTGATTAGTCTGTTGGCAGGCAAGAATTGCAATATCAGTTCTGCTGCTGATAGGTGGAAACAGCATGGGGTTTTCAGCACTCAGTAGCACAATTTAGAACACAGCGAAATCCCAATCTGGCCTTCAGCACCTGAGTTTTGCCAGAAGACGCAGAGAGGCAGCATTAACTAGGTCCTTTTCCAACCAAAATCTGTGTAGAACAAGGAAAACCATTCTGAATGGAAGATTAGGAAAGTTGTCTGAATTATTCCTTAGTGCCCTGCTCAGAAACAAACAGGGCATGCTTAGTAAGCCTTATAATGCCTTACTAAATGAGGCCCCATCTGGTTGTTCAAGTGAAGTGTAAGTTTTCATCTCAGACAGATTCCCCAGTGCGGTTGCATCACAAGCCATCCTGATAGGAGAAGCAACAGCAATGGAATATGCATAATAATAATGTAAAGTAAATATATCTCATGAAATAATTAGCTGAAGGTATATGTAATGAAGACTCAGCAGCTATTCACAGTGTACTACAGCTGTGCCTTGTGAGGATTTTAGCCGCGCTTAGAGTCCGGGCTATGCTATTACTGCTATATATCAGGACTTTGTAGTTTAAAAACAGTGTTTCGTGTTTTATAATTTTAACTAAAGTTTGCTTAGAGGGTGGCAAGAAAGGAATGAGTTGTTTTTCTGAATTAAGGCTCAATATTTGGATCTATAAAATTCCTCTATAAGGCTGCTTCAGTTGTTTCATTCATAGGAAAACCATCTGTAGTTGACTTTGATACCTCACTATCCTTAAAACCTCTTAGAAATTAGTGGCTAGGATCTCTTGCTGTTTGTCTTTTTAACTGACAGTGCAATGCTGCCCCATTCAGTTTTGAAAACACCTGTCACTTTTTTTTTTAATGTATACTTTTTTCCTTACACTACATTTGTTTTAAAGCTAAATGATTTGACAACAAGTCTGTACCACTGGGAGCTTTACTACTGACTTTGAGGGGAACACAGCTGAGATCTGTATAGATCTTTACCTTGGCTTGAGCAGACTTTAGATGAGTGCCTCTGGTTTCATGTTATACTCAGCTGTCAGTCTTGAGTTAAAATGAAAAAATGCAACTCCCTCAGGTGAAAAAAACAGAATCATGTTTTTCTTCCATCTTCACTATACTCATGGACAGTGCCTAGTTGACACATCTTTGTGTGTTTCTTGTAAAAGAAAGCCATAGCATTTCAAAAGCAGACCTTCCATAACCTTGAACTTTCAGTTTATGGCTTACCACGTTATCAAAATTGTTGTGTCTTAAATTATGATGAGCTGTAGAACTTCACAGGAGTTGTGCTTTGCATGTCTTGGCATTTCTTTGCATGTGTAAAGAAAATTTATGTGAGTGGGTTTTTTTAGAAGGTTCCTTAGTTGCATATCACTTTCCACTCCATAATTTTACTTCTCCTCTTCCTTGGAGAGGAAGGGCATATTTTGCAATTATTACAAGAGCCTCGTGAATGGTCTATATCTACTTAAATATTCCACCTCTTGAGGTCAGCGATAAACTTGAAATATAACTCATATGATATATTTCAGCATTTTATAAGAAAATGTTCAACAGTTCAGGTTGAAAAAGAAACCAAATCTTTTTCTTAGACAATGAAGATTTTTTTCTTACACTTCTTTTTCTGCAGAAATTAGATAATGTTCCCACATACATACCATACATAAATATATATAGTAAAAAACCCTCCAAACTTCATTGGAGAAACAAATTTACAAATTGATTTCAGTTGAAGTTTACAAATTGATTTCAGTTAAAAGTAATAAAGGCAATTAAACAGCAAAGAGTTCTGAGATTAATTTTAAAAAGTTCAGATAGTTTCCTAAGAGTTAGGGCCATAATAGACATTCATCTCTTCAGCATTATTTTTTTGCCCTTGTTTCAGGATAGAGAATACCTAAGCACAATAAACAGATACAGTCGATCTAACTTTGTCTTAAAAAGCCAAAGGTAGGAAACAGTCATACACAACTCTCTCATTTAGACATTTATTACTTAGACAATTTAAGTCAATCTTTATGGTTATTTATGTGTGTACAATTTGTTTGTCGAGTTTTATATTTTTATCTTTCTAAAGATATTATGACTCCTTACATTTATAACTTACAACATGACAACCCAGGTTCATTTGATTTGTCGGTTGAATTATTTCAGGAGACTCTCACTATTTCTGGCAAGTGGGTGCTTGATAAGGGTTAAAAACAAAATAACAAACTTGAAAAATCAGCTCTTGACTGCAACAATCCTGTTCAATTTGCAGCATCTGGAAGGAAAATCAAATCCTTCCTGGGAAGAATTAGCACAGCAATAATGAGCGTAACAGCAAAGCATAATGCATAATAAGACATGTTTTGGTCTTGTGTCATTGAACATTATCTCCACTTCAAAGGTAATGTGTGAGTAACAGTATCTTTTCCCACATATTGCTAACCTTTAAAAAATGCACATGCAACTTTAGATTATCCCTGCCCGTCTGGCTACTGAAATCTCTGGTAATAGAGACAATGAAATCCAAGACATAGCAAGTTTCCATCAAAAATCTAGTGGGACCCAAAGTTAAAAGTTGCTTCAGAAATGCTGCCTCTGTTCTGTTTCTTTCAATGACAACACTGCAGGGCTCAACATTAGCCTCTCATTCTTTTTCATTAGTATCCATGAGGTAAAGGACATTCTGATTGGACTGCTGCTGACATTTAATGTATGACCAGGATACCATCTTTCTGGGGAGGGAATACTTGGTTCAAAGAACTCCTTAAAGTGAACTTCACATTCATGTTTTATTTAGATCATCCGAGATACTATGAATCACTTCCTATTACAGATAATTCAAACATCCAAATTCCTGTGCCATAAAACTTTAAATCCATGCCTTCTGCCTCAAAATAATACAGCAGAAAATTAATATAAAATCTGGCCTAATCCATTTCATTTTCTTAAATGAAAAAGGACAATCTGTTCAATCTCCAGAGTTATGCTACAGGCAGAATGTCCAGATGGATGTCAAATAGTAGACAAAAGTCAGTGACTTATAAATAGTTTCATTCATTAATCTACAAGCACCTTAAAAATAATAAAGACAAACATAATTTTTACAGCTAAAGAAACTGAAGTCTGAAGGTAAACACTCTAATCACTGTTACAGTATAGGAGAGGTCCAGGCCTGGAGACAGAAACCAGAGCTGGACTTAAATAGCTTCTTGGGTCTGAAGTAGAAAACATGGCAAGTACTAAATGTAAAAGGTTGTAAGATATTTATTTAGCTTACTGTATTTTGCTTAGATGTTATAGCAGGACAGATTATTTCACATGGTTTTATTTAGCTGACAGACACTTGTAAAAGAATTTTGAGTTACCATGGTCTTCCATCATAGTCTGTCTGTGCATTTTGCAATTTCTGTATCTTGTTAGATTTGTTTCTGTTGCATCCACTACAGAGCACTCAGTGCAGGGGTGGATTTCAGCCCCACTCCTCAGAAACTCCCCTCACCTTCTGACAGTCAGCACAGTCCATTACTGAGAGGACAGATCTGTTAATCTGCTGTGAAGCAAAATAGGAACCTAAATACTAGGTAGCAGGCTAATAAAATAATGAGAAACACAAGAAACTCAGGTGAACTGAAGTAAGTTTGTACAGCCAATAAACAGATTTGACCAGCAAAAATGAGCTCTGAGAAAAAGGTTCAAGTCTATGGCTTAATTACTGCTGTGATTTCATGGTAGATTGGATTAAACATCTATGTGGAATTATGTGCTGTATTTTCAGAAAAGATCAACAGCCACCTGTTTCAAATGATGCTGACTCTAAAGAAGTGACCTTGACAGTGGCAACTGATACACAGTTCTGCCAGACTGCACAGGATGCTCATCTAAGGATGCAAATCTTCCAGATTGACTTAAATTTATTTCAGATATGAGTCAGTCTCAAATTAATTTAAAAATGGGCTAGTGATTTTGGAATAAATTAGCTTTGCCTAGTTCAGAATGTTGTTTCACAAAAGGCCCTGCACAATTGTTAATCATATAGATAGTAAAAAATTAAATTGTTTACAATAAGTAGAAGGCTGGGAAGAGATTTACTATGATAGCAGCCCTGAAAAGACTTTCAGAAATGTATTTGCTTTGATGCAAATCATAGCTGTTTGTCCATTGCACTTTCCATGTAAAGTGAACCCAGGGACTAAAAAGCAACATTACAATCCAGTAAAGAAGCAATGCCAAATGCTACGTCTTATTATGAATGAATTTGCAGCCCCTAATTGAAATTGTCTTGACAGGAACCTGGGTAAAAGAAACACTTCTAATTGTTAATGCCAACAACAAAATTAAATAAATGCCAGCACAGAGAGTGGTATATCAACTTTGGAATAACTATATTTATCAGGATTTATTTTTTCATGAGACAGATTGTATTTAATATGTAGGTTTCAATCACCGTGATGCAGCTCCACATTGTTGGTCTAGAGACCATGCTGCAGGATGATGCTATAAATTTATTAAATAGAGTGTGTTTTGTGACAAAGTGGATCATCCAATCATGGAAAAGAAGAAAGTACTTGGCTTTAGGCAACCAAACACCAATACCCAAAGGAGTACTCGCAAGCAGTCAGTTTGCAATAACACAGGCTACGAGTTGCTTGTGCAGAATAATCAGCAAGTAGTTGGGAGGAACAAACAAATGGTTGCAATCATTGTCCGCTCATAGGTAATTACCATAAGAAGAAAAAGAACTAAAGTAATTGAATAAAATGTACATAGATTGTTTACTCAGCTCTATTAGCAGCAAGCAGCACACTCTCATTAGAACTAAAAGACGAGAAATAAAACATTGCTTAGAGCCTCAGTGAAACGGTGATATTAGTTTCCACAACATTACCTGGCATTTTAAAGAACACTAGCAGAAAACAAGAATTCAAAAGGACCCCATAAATACTTTTGCAAGTTTACTCATTCTGTACAGATTATGTACTATGAGTTGAATACAGTTGCCACTGCCAAAAATTTCACTGAAATTTGGGCAACAATTTAGAGCTGGATTTCAGCCCTTCTGATGTCAAGAACAGTCTGCTTTTTATTTTGATAAATCTTAGCAGCTGGTACCAGAAAAAGAGATAAAAATGCTAAACTACAATCAGAGCAGCAAGAAACTTTCAATGGTAATTTTTAGGAGAAAATCCTCCTGAAGTCATGGGGTTTTTTTTAATATGTTTCTGCTTCTGCATTGTTTTAACATTTCTTTGGTGCCTATATTTTCTTTCTTTGGTAGGGTAACTTCATTTTTATCTTCTTTGAAGAAATTTTTCTTGGCCTAAATGAATCTTTCCATTTACCCTTCCACAATTTGTCAGCTAGTCCAAGAAACCTCTTCGACAAAATAATAAAAGCACAACTGAACAAGTCAGCTTCTCTTTACTCATACAGGCAGTCTGTGAGGATTTCACTTCCCTCAGGGCAATAGGTAAGCAGGCATTAGAAAAGTGACTAGAGAGCTACAAGACTGGTTTTGCTGCTGCACCATTCATTCTATGGGACAGATTGTCTAACAGGAGTCACACAGGCCAAGATTGCAATTTGTAGTTTGGTTTTACAGATGCTACCTATAGTTTATTCACACATGTATAAGTAAGTGAATGCTCATGTACACATATACAGACATCCTTTTATTCATATCCACTTTTGTCTGCTTATTCTAGTCTGTATTTTTATCTTCTCTGATACAACTCTTCCTTTGAGCATTTTAAAGAAACTTGTTAACTTGATGACTAAGCTAAATTCAGGTCCAAATTAAAAAAAAAAAAAAAAAAACAACCAAAAACCAGCATCCAGTATTGGCTAAGATTAGTTTTTGAACTGCAACTTTGCCTTTCAAGACAGCCTTTATATAATTTTTAAACAAGATCCACAACAAAGGCATCCTTAAAACCACTTTTACATTAGTAGGTCATACAACTGAATCCACAGGGAAAGAACTTTATTTATTATTTACATTTTCGTAGCACACCTTGTGTAAGACTCTGTCCACAGAGACAGCCAAACAGGTGGTTCCATTGATTTCCTGCAGCATTCCCAGCTACAGGTTTTCAAAAACCCTCCAAAGGGCTGTATGCTGATGTCCAAAGTAGAAGAGCAAGGAGATGGTATCTGGCTATATACCTTGGTGTTGCAAGCAGTTCTTAAGCTGTGCAACACACCACGGGGCAGAATTCTCCAAACTGCCTTGAAAAGTTAGCTCTAGAGATGGAAATTTCTTAGGGACATAAATTTAGTGTGCAAGCTAATTAGCTAGGACAGTACTCCATACTAGGTGTGCATACCATTCTCATGATGATTCCATGTAGACCACTGCTGCTTACAGTCTTCAGATTTAACCAAATTTTGCTCCCAGTGAGCACTGGTGTGGGCTTGGATTTAGTGACTGGGGTAACGAAAAAAGCTTTAATATCTCTGGCATTTTTTCCTAGTTTTATCATAAATATGTCTCTGAATTCAAGGATCTCATCTTTCTTTTCTTGATTATACTGCTCAGAATCAGTCTGAGAGACAGAATTAATTCATAATTCCAAAAGTAATAGGAGGTTAGAAGGAAAAAAAAAGCTATATTTATCTGAAGATATCCTTCTCTTAAGAGTCAAATAGATTTCAAATTCTTCATAAAGAAAAAGAATAAGCAACTTATTTTTTTCCTGACCCACCTCTAGGAATGGAAACTTGGGAAGTGCCTGTAAAAAAGCACAAATAAGCACTTAAAAATTAGACACAATAAGCAAAATTGGTAGTGGTTACTGAAATATTGCACTTGTGTTGATTTGACAGGACAATGAGATATAAAGGAAAAAGAAGCATAGGAGATTAATCTCATGACAGGCATGAGGAAAATGAAGGAAAGGACAAGGAAGGAATCTGTGTACTTTAGGGCTCAGGAAAAAGTTATTCTGCCTGTAAATTAGCTCTATGCTCAGCTGAGCTGAGCTGATTCTTACTGTCTTAGGATGTCCAAGGCTGATACTGCTATAGTTTTCCTTCAGTACAGAAGAAAAACAGAAAGGTGAGCTGTCCCTTTTCAGTGGAATTTTTCTTTTTTTCTTCAAAACTAATTTCTTAAAAATCAGAGTTATTTACCACCAGTCTCACGTCCAATCTTCTCCAACTCCTCTTTGTTATCACATAGCTCTCAAAACGAGAAAGAGTAAAATGTGAGACAAACAGTAAGATTAAAAAGGCTTCTGGGGATCAATTCCATCACTACTAAGGGCAAGAGGACATGAGTTTATGGTCTGAAGGTCAGTTCAGTGTTTTCTCCAGAGGAGCCATTTCCTGGAACGTAAACATGTAATTTAAAGTATATTGTGTCAGCAGCATTTCTGGGGCCTGATCCAGCAGCAATAATTGCAAGTTTCCAGGCAAGGTGGCCTTTGGGTTCTCATTAGTGCAATAGGGTTCCAATTGCACAGTCATTTGCACTTCTGCTCTGTGTGATCAACCCTTGGCAGCTCACCTATCTAGCAAGAGGCCAACCTGCTGCAAACATGGGGGCACACATCCCCTCCTTGCCTCCTGCCATCACTGTATTCTGCCAAGTTGCTGCCACCCTGCTTGAGGAAGAAAACCTTACGTGAAAATGGTGTTTCTGTTTTCAGTGTTCTGACACTATCTCTGATGAACTCTATTTACCCTTTACCCTGTGTAAGGTGCTTGAAGAAAATTACGTGGTCAAAGGAGAAAGCATTTGCTTTGAATTCTTATCCATTGTATGAGACTAGGGGTGAGATGTGGAAAGAGAAATTAATAACATGAAGCCCAAAACCAGACAATTGCTAGTTAGGATAAAAATGCCATAGCCCTTCAGTGTTACCATTTTCCTCTGTGGGATGCACATTGTCTGCCATGTGGCTTGGAATTATTTTCAGCTCACTGTTCCCCTATTCACAGCACAACTGCATTCATTTAACAGAGCCCATTTTTAGCTATTAAAAAAAAAATTAAAATCCCTCTTCCCTCCCCAAGTGAGTTTTACACCTCAGTTATTTCTGTGTTTAGTCACATTCTTTCAAAGCTTAAAGTGTCTGCTGGACCCAAACACCATCAGCTATGTCTAGAGAGTGCATACACATGCATTTAGACACACACCCACATACATATGAAAATACATGACTCATTCAGAGACATCTCTGTGCATTAACACGTATTTTTACACATAAGTGCCTAAACACAGAATTTATTGTGGTCTACCTTTATTTCTGATAAATAACATAAACAATTTGATAAACTTTGTATCTTTTGTCAAATTGCAGAGACAGACTGAATTCAGCTATAGGGTATGTGTGCACACAGATGTGCATTCACAGGGTATGTGAGCTGTGTGTGTGTATAGACACACAAGAACAGCCTCCACAGTCTTCCTAATTTGTGAAGCATGCTTTCCTGGTAAGGCACTATGAACAGCAAATGAAGCAGAAAGCACCCAGTACTTCGCAAGTCAGATGCTATCTCGAGGCTCCAAGGATTTCTTAATTGAGTAGGGTGAGGTCAGGAGCTAAAATGACTGAGCAGCAATGATGTGTGCAAAAACATTTTTGCTGCTTCTATTTCCATTCCTGACATCCAGGAAACATCTCTCAGAGAAAGAAGAAAATCTTTAGAGCATCACCAGTGCAGGAGGACGAGATTTTACACTGGACAGTTGAAAGAATAAAGAATGTATCCAATGCAAAGTCTATGCAAGAGAGCACAGGCAGCATTAGTTTGCAATTGTGAAATCAGGATACTGGGCTTATTTCAGCTCCCGCCCCAAATATACAGTGTGATCACTTTATCTTTCTTTATCCTTTTATCTTCCAATTAAATTGGAAATGCTTTGCTGAAGGCATTGAACTCTGTACAGCTCCAAATAAAATCAAGACTCAAGTCAGGAAGAGGGCCGCTGAAAATATTTGGGTAAATATCATAGGTATGTAAAACAACAGTCAAATCTATTGATACCTCACATGATTATTAACCTGAAATGGGAAGTAATGCTGATTAATTAAGATGGATTTTACATATCCAGTGAGCAGTATTCTCCTACATTCATATCAGAAAACAAGCATTATAATTTGTGTATTCTTGTTGGTTTTAATTTGACTGCTAGTGTAAAAAGTGTTATATAACTATGTGCTGGAAGAGACGTACATCATGAGCCATCAGCATGACCTTACTCCCGTGCCAGTTTCATTCTACCACTTGTTTAAATAGTCTTCATTTCCTCAGTCTTCAGGACCATTTGTGGGTGGCCTTTGAACCTGATAACTCAGAAATTGAATTAGAATTCTGCTTTTCATTTAAATCTAGAACTGTATACATTTGAAATTGCATTTTCCATGAACTTTAAAATACCACACTTTCATGATGGATAATACACTCAATGAAGGAAAGTATTTGATTACTTCTTAAAACTGGGAATATCTTGAGGAAAAAACAGTACTAACAAATACCTTCTAAGAGTTTAATTGTTAATTTACCTCACAGAATGTGTGCCAGGCCAGTATAATGTCTCCATATTTACCAGAGTCACTACAGTTTACGTGACTCTTCTATGTCCATTTTTCCCAGATTGTACCAGAACTTTCTCTGTTGCTCCCTGTCTTTTTTTTTATCAGCTGTTATTTTCTATATTTTATATTTCTCACTCCTTCAGGTCTCCCTTTCATTGCATGACTGATTCTATGCCTTTGTACACCCTTTCTTATTCCACAGTGTCTAGGTCCACATCTACTTCCTCTTTCACCTGTTTTTATTCCCCAAGTCCAAGATCCCTATTTATCCATATCCTTATAATACCATCAATTCCATCTTGATTTTGCTGATACCACACAATATCCAGTTCCTTCTTCACAGTTTGGCCACCAATTGAAATTTCATTGATTGGCTGAGCATTGATAGGACTGAATAAGCTGTTATTTAATTCTTTTCATGGCCAGCTTTTTAAAGTGCACCAAAAGAATGGAGGCCATCAAATTTCAGCACTTGTCAGCAAATTTCAAACACATTGTGTTTAATTGGTTTTGGAAAAATAATCTTACAAAGCTTGCCTTTTCTATATACTAAGACAGTATATCCATGGAATCACTGTAATCTGCTCTGGAGAGTGCTGAACCCTGGCAGTGAATTTTGAATGTCCCTCTCTCTCTCTGAAATCCTTTTTGCTGCGGCACGTTTTCAGTATCATTGAAGTCTTGGTATGCTAGTTTATATATAATTAATACAGATCACTTAACTTTTCATTGAAAAACACTAAAGAACCATTGTTTATATTATTTGGATGCTACCTTGCCAACAAAGATTAGGAGTTGAGATTCTGTCATGTGTTGAATTTTTTTATGGGGCCTGAGTAACCGGATGATGAAAAGCAGGTCTTTCCTCCCAGAAAATAAATCTTACTGAATTCTTCAGGTCTTTGAACACAGAAAAAATAAGATAAAATCAAGACTTGTACCACACACTATGTTTATCCTAAACTAATACAAAGTAGAAAGAAGTTAAATATTTAAGATATGACCCATCCACTGGGGAAAGCAATTTTGCATAAACACTGTCAGGTTTCAAAGAAGTGTTTTTCAATAAGCCATAAAATTAATGTCTGAGAACATTGCTCTGATGAAATTCCCCTCCTAAATGGGACCTCATCCTTCTGAACTTTTGTTTGAAAATTTCATTTTAAATCAGGCTCTATAAGCCTGCTTGCATTTTTAAAGAAAGAATTAAAGACATTTTTATGAAGGAGCTTGGCCAATCAAAGCAGTATGGATAAACCAAAAATGACTGAAAATTCTCCCCTTCTGTCCTCTGACTTAAGGCCCTTTGAAGAACTAGACAGAACAAATAATATTGGATTAATATAATGTATCTTTCTGGTGAGATCAAGAAGAAACACAAATAGAAAGGTAAAATTAGTATTTCAAAATGGTATTCAGGAATAATCACTATGCCTGTTTTCTCCAGCTCTGGGTCCAATGGAGACCAGACAGCATATTGAGAAAGAATAAAAAGGTACTGTTAAAAAAGGTGAACTTAATGTTTTGGTCAGAACAAAGGCCATGTTTCCCTCATTCTCACAGAGAGTTTCCTGCTTCGTTTCCTGGGCTTTGTGTCAGCAGAGGTTTGAGTCCATTATTCATCTTGGAAAAGGAAGACAACTCTGGTCCTCTAGTCAGATAGATTCCCATGATCCATCAGGTTCTCAGGCACTGCCCCCCGTTGAGTATGTGAGTTGACTAAAACAGCAGCTGATTACTCTGCATAGCGTTCCACTGCAACAGAACAGGGAGAACAGGCACATCAGAAAATACAGGCGGCTGCTCATACAAATGTTGAAATTAACACAATGTTCAAATACCCCTTTTTTAACTTGAGTTTTAATTTGGTTCATTTCCATACTGCAAAATAACTTTTGATGTCACCTGGTGGTTTCTATGGCTAATATTTCATATATTATACAAGCTGTCAAAAAAAGCTGGGTATATTGTCTGGGGACATTTGGAACATTTGGCAGTCAGCAAGCATAAGAGGCAGCTCAGATTTTCGGTATCAGCTTATTAAAGTCATATGTCTTAAAAATCATCACAGATTTCTACGCACAACGAGGAAAATGTTCATTCCTAGCTGAGATAGTTAACACCTCATTAGAAGGAGGAGATTACTTGCTTTTCAGGAGAGTTAACGTTATTGAGGAATGAAAGTCAGAATGATGGAAGATCTGAGATATGAGAGGTTTTGTTTCTAAGTTTTGCTTGAAAAACATTAGCTGTGATCAGATGGCTGACTAGCCTCATTCACAGTGGGATAAGAGCTCAGTTCAATACAGAAGAACTGCTTAGAGACTCCTTGTAGAAGTTTTGTTGAAACTAAATTGAATCAAAAAAAATTATTCTAGATCCCCTAAGGAGTATCTGAAACATGCTCAAACAGTATTGCACTTATCTATGAGAACATTTGGAGAACAGGTACATTTTCAGGACACTTTGGAAAAAGCAGAGTACTGATCTGTAAAAGGAGAGGTAGGAGGAAGCACAAACCAGGAAATTATGGATCAAATTTTCAGAGTTCCTAATAACATAAAGGTATAGATAAATATAGATTATACATACATATAGATAGACATAAAAATCATTATATTTAAAGAACTACTAACAACAAATCATCCAACCAAACAAAAATCTGGGTTTAACATTCTAAAGAATAAGTTGGGAAGTAACAGCCAGCACAGATTTGTCAAGAAGAAATTATATCAGGCCAATCTGATTAGGTTTTCTGAGAAAATGTAATGTGTGGAGAAGAAGTGGAAAGCATCATAGCTGAAGAGATTAACAGGTATGCTGCTTATAAATCTGGACAATATTCAGACAGAGTAAAACTATAATTTTCAGAACCCCAAAATTTTTGAATGGAATAGGCCTTCTATTTATTCCTCGCAGATAGAGCAAGAAGCGATGGGTTTAAATGACAGCAAGGAAGATTTGGGTTGGCAATTGGGAGAAATATTTTCAGCTATAGGCATAGCACAGCACTAATGTACTCTGCCAAGGGAGAACGTGCAAACTTCTGCCACTGGAAGTTTTCAAGAACTGGTGAGACAAAAATCTGTCAAGAATAGTTTAGTCATAGCTGATCTTGCCTTTGGGCAATAAGATGTATTAGATGATCCTTTGGGACTTTATTTACTATGATTCTGTGATTCCCATGTAAACATAATGCCGTTGACTCAAATTCAATTAATGTCCAGAAACTTATATAAATTATTTTAAGAATTAAAAAAAAAAAAAAAAAGAAAAAGAAAATGTACACTTAAAGAAACGTTACATGTGAAGGTTAGACAGTTTTCATTGTTTTACAAAAATCATAAGGATGAGGAATGCTCTAATGAAGCCACATCTCCATGATGAGCTTCTGCCTCCATGCTGTCTGCTGGCCACAGTTACATTTCACAGTACATCTAGGTACCTCCCTTTTTCACTACCCACCGTTTCACTGTCCTAGTTGTAGCAGAACTTTCAACTCAAATAGTTTAGTATCTAGAAAATTGCCCAGAGGTAAGGATTCAAGTTAAATTATTTGTGTAATGAAATCCCTCCAGAATACATCCCCGCTACCCTCAATGTCCAAAACAACAATTAGGTTTGCCCACGGACACAAGAAGACACCCAGAAGGGCTTTTGAGGGTGCAGAACTGGCAAGGACGGCATGACAGACATATGGCTTCTCATAAGGGCTTGGCCAACCTGGTTGCTCAATCCTGGGAGCTGAGTTTGCTTTAGGAAGGACATTGTTAAGAGCATGAGAAGCCTGAAGAAAGTTTCAAAAGCATTTTATTCTACATAACAGAGGCTGCTAGCTGGCATTGAATACTGAATGGTTAGGGTCTCCATCACTGCTTTTCTCCAAAGATTTCATTTAATCCTCTTTATTTAAAGGACTTACCTGAGGAAAATAAAATAAAATTTAGGTATCCTAATCTCCTATTTTCCAACTCAATAATACTGAAAGGTTCAGAAAATTGAAGTTACACTTCCTTTTGACTACAGAGAGAGCCTAGGCAGGCCAAGGCTCTCATTCAAGCACATCAGAGAAGTCTGTCAAGGTAGGAGTGAGGAAGGTAAAGTTCTGGGCCCAGGTTATCTGTGTAAGGTACGAAAGATGAATTAGGGCTAACTCCTCAACACTTCACTCATCAGCCAGGATAACTTTGCAGTGTGTAGATCAATTGGGTATTCTACAGAAAAGTACAAAGACTAGTACAACAATGTACCCTCAAAACCACTATCCTGTTTTCTTGATCTTAGAAATGTGTGATAGGAGGTCTCTGCAGCAAGCATACAGCTTTCAAAAATACGAAGAGTTCTATATAATCGCAATGAGATATGAAGGTATGAAGGTACAGGAAGTAGAGAAATTTGAAGGTATTGTCGTGATCACTATTGTTGGGTTGCATTTTCTGCAGGAGTATTTTTCTGTTCAAGACCACTGCATCCCTAAGGCTGATCCTATTTTTTCTTTTTTTACGGAAGAAAGAATTGTTTGCAGAGGTTGAGTTCTTATTCGTGTGCAGCTCTCGGGAGGAAATCGGGCCCCATAGCAGGACGTACTCCACATCTTGAGAAAGCTGCAGCTGCCTTTTGCAGACTCCAGAGGCATGTAAAGTTCAGACTGTGTTTGTGTCTTTAATAAACTGAACACTACCTAAACTGAAACAAACTTCAGAAGCTGCTGGGGATCTGGGATCCTTATGGCAGATGTCTGAAAAAGAGAGATTGTCATGAACCAACTTGTGTGTGTGCATTTATGCACATCTTTGTGCAGATAGACAAACACACAGTTATTCACTAGGTATTAGGTATTAGGTAACTGTGTGGTATTAGGTAACTGTGAAATAGAGCCAAGTGTATTCAGTTTTAGTAAGGGACAAAAATGTATTCTCTATTCTACAGCAGTTCAGTTGCTAATGGTGATGGCTGGAGACCCCTTTAGATTAACTTGGCAGTGGCATCATGGCTGCTCTGTAGGTATTTTAAAAGACAGTCTAACTATGGAAAAAAACAAGCAGAATTACGAACATGCAGCAAAGTACTTGAGTGGCTGAGCTTCTCACAGTGAAAAAACAACCCCAATGTCTTAAGTAATCCAAGATATGCAGTTCTGCATCAAGAAAAGTTTCTTAATTTCCAGTGCATTACCAAAGTTAATATAATCGCAAACAGAACTTCTTGTAAGTCTCATCTTTTCTTATGGTCTGGTAATTTTCCAATATTGCACCTTTAAAGTACAGAGGTACAATGTGATAATCCCAGTTGGATCCAAAATCTAATTATTACAGTGAAGGAACACACACAAAAAAAAAAGGCACCAAATTCCTCATTAGAGTGAACAAGGATGGTGCAATTTCAGGTTCACCTCAACACAGGAACTCAAAGGGCTAGAAACATGCTTACAATGATGCATACTATGTAAACTAGTTCTACACAGCAGCTGTGAGGCTGCACCTGGAACACTGTGTCCAGCTTTGGTCACCACAAGTGAAAAAAAGATGCAGACAGACTGGATGGGGTCCAAAGGAGGGCCATGAAGGTGATCAAAGAGCTGGAGAACCTGCCTTAGGAGGAAAGGCTGAAGGGATTAAGTCTTTTCTGCCTCAGGAGACAGGGCTCAGTGAGGAGCTCATCACAGCATTCCACTAGTTTTAGGAAGACTACAAAGATGACAGGGGCTCCTCTTCACAAGGGACCATGTGAAGAAGACAAATGGCAGTAGCTAAGAGCTGTACTGGGAAAGGCTTCATCTGGATGTAAGAAAGGTGTTTTTTGCAGTGAAAACAGTCATTCCCTGGAACCTCTGGTCATGGCAGTCCCCATTAGAGGGAAGTTTCCAAGATGCAATTGTACAGGGTTTTAGATAACCTTATCTAGGCTTCCTTTCCCACAGAATGTTGGACTAGGTGGTCTATCAAGGTCCTTTCCAACCTATGCTGTTTTATGATTGATTCTATAAACACAAAGAAAGCACAGATCTGTTTCTTCTCTTTTACTATCTTCTTATATTGCTTTTCTTAACAGTAAATGATTCACAGCTTTCTCCTAGAAGAATTAGAAGTCTATTCCTCCAAAAGAATATGCATGACATATCCTTTCTGGCAGGGGTGAGGCTCATGTGCATCAGATATTCCAGATTTTACTGCAAGACCTATATTTTTACTACCTGTTTGTATGACATGTTAGTCTACAATGATTTCTTGTGTACTGTGGATTATGTATACATTGGATTATGTGTCTGAAGTAAAGGGTCAAAATTTATTCAGACTGCTTAGAGTTGCTTGCTCCAAAGTTCTCAACTTTGCCTTAGAATTGCAGTTGTAGGCAATTTAAGTCTGAGACATTCTCTCTGCATTTGAATGCAGTGTTTCTCTTTTTTTTCTTTATAAATAGAAATCCCAGAAATGAGCTGCTAAGCATTCAGCTGATGAGAAGGTAAATAAGCAAGTTCCACTTTGAGTATCATGGCTCACTCCACTTAGTATGTACTTGGTGTCCAGGTTCGGCTCAAAGGAACATTTTCTCCTACCCTCCATTTTTGCATAATGGCTCCCAGGTGGCAGCAATTGCTGGGGAAGATAGGTTCTCCTAACACAAAATGGTTTAATGCCTCAGAGCCCACTGCTAAGAACATGAATTTGAGGTTTTGGTCTCTGTTTCAAAGACTGCATTTGCACTAGTCTTTAAATGGGGAAGATGCTGAAATAGTGTTGGGAGGAGAGAATCTCCCAGACTGATGTCTAGAATTTCCCCCCAGTCTCATGTGGAAAAATGCACACTTAAGGAAAAAGTTAAATCTGATTTTGGCATGTCATATTTTTCAAAGTTGAATTCTCGGAGCTTGTCTGCAGCTGAAGTCCAACCTTAGGAGCGTTTTCTTGCTATTCCTTACTACTTGCTCGTGAGCAGTGATTTTGATAGGCTTGGGAAGTTAGGCTCCCAGCAAATCCATGCTCAAATTCCTTTTAAGTGCACATACTAAATTTTCCTTTTGCCTTCAATGCACAGACATTCACAAAGTGTTTCTGACAATTTACGAAAACTATTGAGAAAAGTGAAAAAGCAAAGACATTTTCTTGATTTTCCCTGCTAGCTCAAGTTTATGAAGTCAAACACAGGGTGCAAGCACAATTTTTATATATCTCCCATTGAATAGAGGTGCTTTTGACATCTGGAGCCTTTTCTAGACTTTTCATTTTAAGATAAATGTAATAATATATATTTTTTCTAGATATCAGCCTGGTGGTATTTAGAAATTTCTCTGATCTTTCTAAATAGACTGAAAACAACAATGAGGAAGTAACACAATATTTTGTATTAATGACATAAATAGAGAGATCACTATTGTATTCAAAGGTAATAACAGAATTTGAAGTTTTCACCTTTGCCTTTATATATTTTTGGTCACTCTATGCAACATTATCTTCTAGTTATACTATGTTATTGAGAGTTTAAACCATTATAACATATTTATACTAAAAAAAGTATGGAGTACATTATGCAAGGGAAAAGAAATATGTGGATTTTTACTAGAAAAATTACCATATAGCCAGTTAATAGAAGATTATAGGGAAAAGAATGAAAATTATACTTGCTAATTCGTTCTGGGCTGTTAGAGAAATAACTTTGGAGGCTACTTAAGTGATTTTTTATATACAAAAACCAGTGAGACAAACAAATCCATCACTTAATGCTCTTTGCTCATTTTAAATGAAAATACTTTTTGCTTCTTTCCCCATACTTGAGCCACTTGCATTCTGGTTTTCCTCCTTTTTTTTTTTCCTTTGTTTTGTTTGGAGGTTTTTTGGTTTTGGTTTTTTTTTAATTTGCATGGGCTGCTCCACAGCACGTGGATATTCCTGAAGGAACTGCAGCCCATGAAGAGGCCATGCTGGACCATGAAGGACTGCAGCCCATGGGAAGGTCTCACACTGGAGCAAGAGAAAAATGTGTGGAGGAAGAAGCAGCAGAGAGAAGTTATTAGGCTGACTGCAGCCCCTCACTCCTCATCCCTCTGAGCTACTTGGGAAAGAGGATGTGTAGGAGTTGGAGACAAGGGAGTGAAACTAAACTAGCCAAGAGCAGGGAGTGGGCTTTAGTTCTTGTCTGTTTTTTAGTTTTCATCTGTTCTTGTCTGTTTCTCACCATCAAACCATAAATTATTTGTCAATCAGTTAATTTGCCCCAGATTTAATCTGTTTTGTCCATGAAAGTAACCTGCTAAGTGACTGCCCCATCTTTATCTTGATGTACCAGCTTTTCCATCTTTTTTCCACCCCCTGTCTTGTTGAGGAAAGGGAGTGAGAGAGCAGCTGGGTGTGCATCTGGCAGCCAGCCAAGGTCAAGACACCACAGATTCTTTCATTCTCTGGAGCTTGCAGAAAAACTTGAAAGTGAACAGATTTCATCTAGTCAAATAATATTCCGTGTTTGAAATATTTGTGTCAATGTGAAATCTAATGCATGTTTCTCTCCTTCAGGTTGAAAGACAGGGTTTGTGGAGCATAATAATTTCTCCTAGTTTTGGTATGAGAAGGAATTTCAGCCCACAGACCTCAGCCCCTGATGTGTACATGTCACTGAAACAGAATGTAAGGCCAGCTTGAAAGACAACCAAAAAAATTATTTGAGTAAGAATGGAAAATACAGATTTAATTAGGGCAACAATGAATAACTAACCTCTGAGTCAAATGATTCATAGGGGAAAAAAAAGTACCCCTTTTAAAATACAGTGACAAAGTAATTGCTTCTGATAGTGTAATACTTTGGTCAAGGCAAAGATCACATATATTCTTCTTCTTCCCAAAGAGTGACACATAACGGAAGATGAGAAAACTCTCCTAATCTGGACACATCTGTATATGAACATGATTTTTCAAAATATTTAAGGGTAACATGCAAAAGGGGAGACTTTCAGGTGAAAAAAACTTACCAAGTGAGCATGCTGCTGCTGGGATGACTTGGGCTTTGGACCCATCTCTCCTTAATTTCAGTTTCAAACTCTTCTGTTTGGAAATATTAAATGGTCTGGATTCGTTCAGCGATGATGGCAGCTCCATAGTCAGCTAGCCAAACCATCCAGACACTTATTCATTTATTATTTATTTTACTGAGTGCATTGTGTAGCTCAGCCATTGAATATACAGGGTTCAACACTATAAGTTCAAAGTGTAGGGTTTTTTGCTGTGTGTGTGTCAGAGAAAATTATGTATCTATTTGTTATTCAGAGGCTTCTCTAAAGATTAACAGCTCAGTATTGGCTCCAATTCATGCTCTTCTGCAGCAATATTTCCTGTCCATTTGGCTTCAGAGAGGAATATTTTCTCTCACTGTTTTGGCCACCATGTAATAGAGAAATCTGCACAGTTCTGCAGGCCAGATTCAGATGCACAAAGATGTGCCCAGCAGCATCTTTTTCCCCATTATAATATGACATAGAGAAAAGATGTTTCTAAGTAAATTCATCACCATCTAACACTAATTTGTGAATTTTTAAAAATTATTTATATTTAAAAAACAGTATACTGAATTAATAGTATTGAGTAGAAACACAAGAGTGACCATATTTTTTTATATAAAAGAAGTACCATGAATGAGAAAACTTTAGTTCTGAAGACTTAAATGCCTTTGTGGGTAATAATGCTAGAAAAAGACGGGTACAATGATTATATAATTTTAGAAAACACAGAGACAACTGTATCTCACACTTTTTTGTTTGTTTGTTTGTTTGTTTTCCAGAAGTGATTATTGCAAGGGCCAAGCTCCTAAGGAAGCCCCCAAGGTAGGTGTTAAATCTTCAAGGACCAGTTATAAACACAAAGGCAGCCAATGACTTAACAGAAGGAACCATTTTATCAAAGGTAGACAAGTAGACAGATAAGGTTTGCCTATTTAGCTGACCTGTGTAAGCAAGTGACCATTCAGGGGGAAAATATAGGTAAAAACAAAAATGTTTGTGCATTTTGGTACACCTGGGGTATTGCCATTGAAAATATATAGTCGAAATGATAAACTGAAAAAATATTTTTCAAGCTGAGAAAATTGAAAATATTAAAATTATCTTGTTCTTCTGAAAAAGCTTATCAACAGCACTGCAAATATCTTTAGGGAAAGGCAGTCAGTATAACAAAATGAGTACTTGTCATGTTGCATGGCAAAATGTATAAAAAGAGACACAAGACATTGAGTCTCAGATGTAAAGTATATATTCTTATGAGCTGTGTGTGTGTTCTTATGAGTTTTTATGTGTATTTATTAGGAATTTTGTTATTGATATGAATTTACTTTAATAATCTAATATTTTCATTTATTCCCATGTTTGTGAGAAGCGGAGTAAGCTTCTCTTGGATAGATCCTGTTGCTGCTGATCACCTGGGCCATTGGTCTTGTGAAGTCTTGGAATCAATATTCTTCAAGAAAATTAAAAATCATGATTTTTTAAAGAAGTAAATGAATGTGTCAATGCTATAAATAGGATCTAGAGACAAAGGCTGCACCAAATATTCAGTTTCAGATATTTGAACTTGCCCTTCATTCAGAAAAAGAATTTGGGATTCATATACTGTGCTACAAGAATTCCATGCTCACTGGTCTTTTCCGCATGAGGAATTCTTAGATAAAGTAAATATATAGGTTTTAACCTTTACACAATTTTAAATTTACATTTGCTTTCCAATTGTTCTGTGTGATAGATGAAGGTGAGGTAACTTGATTTTCTCGCAAAGGAATGAAACAACTTGATAACATTATAAAGACTAAGTACTCAATTTCAGTGCTTTATAGACAAGTAGAGAAACACATTAGATTATTATTAGGAATATTAATTATTGTGTCACTTTGACACATAACACAGATCAACTTGTACTTGCATGTATTTATCAAAGTTTTCAGATCATTGGTTTATAGAAGTAAAGAAATCACTAACTGCAAAGTTCTATCATATTTTCTTTATTTATTTTAGCTCATGTTCCTGTAAATATAAATACCCAAAGATAGTTGCCATAATAAGACCATATGCAAGGAGTATAATTTCAGAAACCATTGAGATTCACTTGCCCTCTACAGACCTTTAGATATGACTAAAATCTAAAGTTAAAGTTACCTATAGATAGACTTGGATATGGGTAAAGGCATTAGAAGTAAATACTGTGGCTATTGTGTCTTCAGAGAAAATTCTGCATTTCCCTAGAGGGATTTGAGAATGAATGCTTCTAGCTTAGCACCAATGGAAATGAGAACCAAACATTTCTCCATTAGATTTTGTCTTTGCTTGTTAAGATCCAATTATTAGGACTATTAGAGAGATGCCTCTGCCCAAATTAAGGTGCAAACGAGACCATATGCCAAGTCAGTAATATGGATTTTGTTCAATGGTAAATGTGAGGTAAAGAGAGGCAAAAAGAAATAGGAAAGGGGTGGGGAGGCAGGTAGGAGACAAAAAGAATGAGAGACAGGTTAACCAGAAAGATATCACCACCCGTGGGTCCAGATGGTTTCCCATTGGTCTTTTTTTTCTGGTTTTCCCAATAGTGGGGGTCCTGCAAAACACTGAGTTCAATGGCTTAATATCTGTTCAAGTGCTCTTGGGAATGCCCAAGCACTTCCCCTGGGAGAGGACAGTTTTACACTGTCTTTTGCAACACTGTGGATCCCGGGCAGTCCTCTGGTGGAAGGGCCTTGGGAATGGGCTGTGGGCTGTGGGCTGTGGCCTCCCCAAGCTGGACCTGGCCAGAGCTGATTTTCAGCACAGCTGCAGAACTGGATTTCCTAATGGGCACATTCTTCTCCCCCAGCCTTGTTAACCTCTCCTTAGATCTGAGATAACTGGACAATAACACCACCTTTTTCTTATCTCTAATTCCTCTCAGTTGGGTTAACTCACAGTGCAAATCTCCAGGGGGTGGGCTTTTGTTGGTTGCAGACCAGCAGTTCCTTCTTTGCACAGTTTGCTACAGAGGGCAAAGTCCTATGGTGATCTTAACAGTGTTGGAGGCAATTGTGATCTTTAAGTCTTTTACACTGTTACCAACAAGTCATTGACTAATTAGTTACAAACTAATACAAATGTGATTTCTGAAAAGAAAAGAAGATGCTGTGGAAAACTGAATTCGGGTTTCATGTTGATTAACTTAACTAAGAAACACAAAGTAGTAGAAAATGATTCTTTCTATTTGGACAACTCAAAGAAAAAAAATTGAAACCAAAATGAGAATTATTGGTATTGACCCTTAAAGCTCTGCCATTTTTACTGCAAGTAAGGTAGAAAAATATTGAGGAAAGACTTCTAGACTTAACTATACAAATTACTTCTTCTGTAAGAGAGTCAGAATAAATAGGAAGTCTATGAGGACTGTAAAAAGAGAGATCATAAATTCCATCAGGGAAGTGTTAGAT
This sequence comes from Leptocoma aspasia, assembly GCA_013399835.1. NCBI lineage: Eukaryota > Metazoa > Chordata > Aves > Passeriformes > Nectariniidae > Leptocoma > Leptocoma aspasia. The sequence goes on from VXAX01000269.1 coordinate 731,398, forward strand.
CTTGAAAAGATTGTTTTAACAAGTAAAAGCTACTTCAGCTATATAAAGATGAAAAGAACAAGGAAAACAAAAGTGGGGTCAATATACAGTGGGGATATGTTGCAGATTAAAAGGGAGCTGGGAACTGCCCTCAAATAAATAAGCATTTTTGTCCCATCATAGAATAATGATGTCTGGTAAAGTATGTCCTGTAGAGATCATCTCCACTGACACAAAAGACTTTCTCTCCTCCACCAAGTAAGAAAAAATTAGTGTAGTAATTATAACACAGTTGCTTATTCAAATTTATAGCTATTTATGGCAACACATTAAGCTAATTTAAATTCAAGCAAATTCAGTTTCACCCATTGTTAATAGCCTGGGATTACAGTAGCTGTTGAGAATTCATATGTCTCCTGGTTCTTTATTTGATAGTAAGAATCTCCAAATTCACCCCATTTCTTTTGAGTGGATTATTCCTCACTTCGAAATCAGTGAAAGTATTAATCAGCTTTTCAAAATGAATGAGTTTGAATTCCTTTGTTTCCTCGTCCCTTAAAAGTTGAGTCAAAAAAAGACTGAGCAGGCTGCTAAATGGGTGATTTGAAACTTTCTCTTCTCCCCATAGGGAGTGAAAATATATATGCGAGGACAGATCCTTCTCTTTGTGCTCTATATGTTCAGCAATATAAAAACAAAGCCTCCTGAGAGCTGGAGCCTTCCCTCTCAAGCATACAACTCCTTTTGCAAAAGTTTTTACAGAGTCTTCAGAAAAAAAGAAGCCAAAACCAAAAAACAAAACCAACAAAACAACCAAAAAACCAACAAAACAAACAAACTAAAAACCAAAACAAACCTAATGCAGAAAAGTGATTATAGCTCAGTCGATAATATAATAAACAAAGACAAATTTCCATACAGACAGTGTACATGTATGTATACATCTTATGTACTCTAAAAACATCTGGATTTAAAAGATTGCAGTTGATCCTTGCTGCACTTTTACAGGTTTATTTCAAAAGGGACAGCTTGGTAAATAAAAATTTGCATATGAAAGTTGCCAACCAAATTTTGAAACAGAAGCAAAAAATATATTACTTTCTGAGTACTTTTTGAATGTTTAAGGAGGAATTAGTTGTCTTAGTTTCTACACTGAGAAAATAATTATACATGCAATCACATGTCCAGGAAGAATATTTTTTTTTTTCCTTTCACCATCTATCTTTGGGGAAAAATGAGCCACAACATTTTAAGCCAACATTCAACAGTAAGCAAAACATGAGCATGAACTCTGAGGGAAAGCATAACTAAGGAGATGAAAGTAGTGAAAAATGGCATAAAACCAGGAAAAGTCGCTTAGTGGTATATTTTACTGTAGATTTTACAGAGAAACCTTAATTTAAAGATAGACTTTACTTGGTCTAGGAAAGGAAATAAATGAAGGAGTTGCCTATGAGTGCAGATAGTTGTCCTTGATGAGTCAGACAACCCTTTCCACTTCAATCTGCCAAAGACATGACATACTTCAGGTGGGGTTATTGAACCAACTATTCTCCCCAACCTCCCACGGGGATTATTTCACTTGGTTTACCACTGCAAATCTCCAGTATTGCCTGCATCATTCAGGAGCTGGTGGAAAGATACTCAGCAAGGAAATGAAGAAATAAGATCTGACACCAAGTGAAATCTCTGACGGAGTCAGGTAAACTATTGTCTTTCTTGGTCCACTTTAGGTTTGTTAAAGACCCAGCTCCTCACAGAGTTCACTTCTCCTGAACTGACGAGCTCTTTGATGACAAACTGACTTCAGTGTAAGCTGAAGTCAGTATTTTAAGGGCCATACAAGAACAATCCAAGTCTACAGGGCATCATTTAGTGACACAAATGCATAGGTTTTTTGAGATAGTCTGACTTTCTAACACCTCATATCCAAATCCCTGTAAATTCCACCCGGTCTTTACAGCTTTCTGAGCTATACTAAATTTCCAGAATGCTTTTAAGGTGAAACCTTTCTAGTAAGATAGACAAATGTCATGACTCTCTTTGTAGAAACTGCAGTTTATCCCAGTTTTCTTGTACCAAATTTGTTCTTCCTCTACAAGACTCTTTTCTATTTACTGCTCGGCTGCTGCTGTTAAGCCCAAAAGTAAACACATTTTTATAGAGCTGTCTAGATGCAGTATTGTTTGTGAAAGTTCTTTGGAAACTAAGTATTTGGAAACTAAGTAATAAATTAGTTAGTTAGTTAGTAACTAACTAACTAATTTATTATTGTTGTAGTAGTAGCAGTAATAGTAGTAGTAGTGGTAATGATGATGACAAAAATTATTATTATTGTTGTTAATGTTGTTGTTATTAATATTAATAATGTTTTTATGTTTGAGGGATAGGTTGGGAAAAAATCACACCTAGCATATCCAGCATTCATCCAGAAATAATTTCTCTGCTTAGGAAATAAGAGAAATATATATATTATGATATACCCTAGCGATGTTGTATTCCCCTAAGAGAGAACATAAAAGAAGAAGGTCTAGGAAAATCTACCCACAAAGAAGATGGCATATTCTGGTTGTTTCCCATTTTGCAGAAGGAAGCAGTGAGGTTGGGAAGTGCCTGCACACCAGGGATGGGAGGAGGCTCAGACTTTTATGTCCTCAGAGTCTTAGGTCCCATCTCAAGTTTTGACTCCAGTGTAATTCTTGTATTCCCCAGAATTTGAAGTTGTTCAGAAGCAGACATGGATAAGTGTCTGAGGCCTCATTCCCTACCAATCAGTGGAAAGCAGAGTTTTCTCCCTGCTGAAAATGGGGTGAGAAGAGAAGAGAACCCCTTGAGTCCCTCCATGCACAGGTCTTGCCCTGCTTTATTTGCTGCTAAGACAGGGACAGTGCCCATGGCTCCCTCTAAATTGCAATTCCTGCAGTTAAGTGACCATCTATTTTAAAAATAGAAAATATCATTGAGGTTTCAGAGATCCTGGTGTGGAGAAAAATGCAGAGACATAAACTCTGAGAGTTCAGTAAGCATTGCAAATTTTAAAAAGAAAAATAGCACTATTTCATAATCTCATGGAGTTTTTGCGGGGGCAAGGAAATGAGGGAAGAGTGCAGAACTGAGGACAAGAAGGACTGATTTTGTATTTTTAAAAACAAACTTGATTTGGCAGTCCTCCACCATGCTCTAGAAAACCAAGATGTATCCATGAAGCTTCCTATTGCATTTTGTGGCTCTTTATGTACCGGATGGAACTATAAATGAAAAATTATTTTAACCACCTGTGTAATGCAAAAAAGAGGAACAGCTTTTTCCTCCTTGCTTGCTTGCTCAGAGCCAGGTGAGTAGATTTTTCCCTTATGTATCTAGAAAAATGTCTCTAAAAGATGAGTCAAACCCATATTTCAGCTGTTCTCTAATGTGCAGTTAATACTTATATGATAAGGTTTTTTTTCTAATGCTATTAGTTTGTTTGAACACAATATTCTGAGAACCACAGACACTTTTCTCTTTGTTGACTCATTAGCACTAAAATGCCATTTTTAAAAGACCTTTTATAAAAGCCCAAAAAATCAGAATTAGTTATCTGCAGGCAGCAAAAGTACATAATTAAGAGGGAATATGCATATGTCAAAGCACATATTTGGTGGGTATGACATATCTTAAAAAACAATTAGAAATATGGCTAGAGAGGAGAAAATTATTTTGGATAAGAAAGAACAAAAAGTAAAACCAGCAATATAAAAAATATTAATTTTGTCTTTTTCTTTTTTTTTTGTTTGTATAAGAAGAAAATGAACAGAATTGTCTATTTGTATTTCTTATGAGAATTTCCTTACAGTTTCTTTTAGTTCTTTGCATTCCAAGAAACACTAAAAATAATCTGGAGAGCAATAGATTTAAAAACAAACAAACAAACAAAACAAAAAACCAGAAAAATATTTAAGACTGTAGCACCTCAACCTCTGTAATCCTTGTGGGATTGTTGATCCCACTGCTTTCTTGATTATATAGGTAGACAGGAGAAAAATAAATAAAGATTTCTGATGCATCTGAAGTCCTGTGTGCACCATGTTCCCAGCCAGAGGCTGAATTTTGGACGTATATATGGCTGCAATGGAATGAGTTTTATTTTAGTTATGCAATATTCTCCCTAAAATAGTCCTACTTTTGATAATATTTTACATTTGTAAGTTTATTTTTGGAACATTTTTACCACTCTAACAGACCTGACAATTCCAAGCCTTTTAAGGCCAAGGCTTCTAGGGAAAAAAAATAAACAAGACTTCTAAGAAGATGTCAAAAGTCTTTTCAGACACCTAATAGACTTACTGAGCCAAATACAAACATTTTAGAAAAACGATGTGCCATTTAGTATCTTTGATATATCACTATTCACTGTTCTGAAGGCACAGATTAGTATAAAATCTGATCAGTTCTTCAGATAAGCTTTATAAAATAAATTGTTTTTTGGAGAGCAAGTCTCAAACAACATAATGAAATGAATTAGTCTGGTTTTGACTTGTCTGTGTTTATACATTTCAGAAGACAAAGTAAAATTGAATATTACAATACATGCCGTTTCTTAAAACAAAAGGGTTGACTATTTATTTTTCCATTCTTGTGTGGTTAAAGATAGCACGGAAAGAGACCTTAAAAAATATATATATTTAATGTGCAATGAATCTTGACATACTGAAATTCAAAAAGCCCATGCAATCCTTGGATTTTTGACAGCTTTGGATAACTCTGTAGTTATGACAGCATATATGAGTGAGTTTTATTTAAATCAGTAGCAACACTGTCATGGAATCAAACAAAATGGAACTTTTAAGCCACAATTTTTACCTGCAAGTACGATGACATTCAACTCTCAGAAGGCAAAGAAAACAAGCATCCTCTCAGACCTAAACAAAACATACAATTACTCTAAAACTTTGGCTTTTTAGGATGAAAAAAAGAAATAATTTCTACTGCAATGTAGCTGTGCCAACACCTTCAGAATTAGTCTTTCTACAAGGCAACTTGCCTTTTATACTGAATAATTGATCTACCTGTCAAAATACAGGAGTAGGTGTGTAGTATGCCAAACTATTGGGAAATGCATGTCTGATTTTATACCTGCTCTATACCAGGGTAAATATATCAGGTGCAATACATATGACCTAAAGGAATATTCGCATAAACCCGTAACTGCACAGTAAACAAATGGTCATGGAAATATTATCCTGTGAAACCATTCTGCTGGCACTTGCTCCTTTTAAATGAAAATATGGCACAGAATGGCCATTTAATCTCTTGCACTCCTAAAGTTTACAACAAGGCAGTTCTCCTGGCTGATGAAGAAAGAAGTTGTGATCAGACACTCAGCAGCAGAACCTGAGCCAATAGTATTAAACTTTCTTTGCAATATTGTCTTTTCAATAGAAAGGGAGACTTTAGAAACTGAGGATATACATTAGAGTTGCATGAAAACTTATGTCTCTGAAATTTATTTATGAGTTATATTTCTTGGGCTGCATGAGAATCCATGAACACTGTACATAATAGTCTAAAAATTTCTCTTCCCATTAGATTAATGAAAAATATAGGTCTTTGACCACGGAATTTAGCTGAGAAACAGATATGAGAAATAGAATTAGTTACTTCACTAAGGTCTATATAACTAAAGTATATAAGTCTATTTGATTTAAGATTAATAGACATTTTGAATCTAGAGAAAAAGCCCTCAAAATTTCATGTAGTTTTGTTGCTATAGGACTATTTGTATAAAATAACTCCCACAATAAAATATTAATCTTTCAGATGTGAAGTCTATTTGCAAACATTATCTCTGTTCCTAGCAGAAATGGTGATTTGTTTGTGTTTGCGGTCTTTGTCAGAAAACAGACAAACATGAATATTTTAGAGACCAGCCTTCTCCAGAACATAACCCTGTTCCTCTTATTCCAGCCAGAAACAATGTTGGCTTATAAACTGTGATGTTATTGTATTTTTTCTTAAAGTAGAAAAATATTGTAAGGCAGGTATTTTATTCTTTCTCAGCTTTGCTGAAGATAATAGACTTCCTTCCTGGCACTGTCAGAAAAAGAGAATTTGAGACTTGAGACTTTAGATGTTTTTCATTGAGGGGTTATTGTTTAACTAACACTGTAATCCCTATACAAGGAGTTAAATTCCTGTAGCCAAGGGTGATGTAAAATCCTACATCCATTAAAGTAAACCTGTATTTTTCCAGCAGGTTTGAACACACATCACTCTCACTGTTGCATTGTGTGAGGCAGATGAACTATTAACTGTCAGAATTATGCTATAATGAGGATGTCTTGCTTTCTACCCCAACTTCACAGTTACATTGCAGGAGAAATATAGGATTGAGGCAAAGTGTTAGGACAATATGACTGTTTTAATCTAAGTCACAGAGTACAACAGCCTTGAATATGTGAATTGAAGGAAACAGACATTTAAATGTTCACTGCAACACTTTAAATGTTGTTAGTGTATTGTGATAAATTTTATATCAAGCAATGATTATATCCTGAGATCAGATGCACAAATGAGATGAGCTTTGAAGATGGATTGAACCCTGGCTTTAATGGTAACCAATTGTTAAGATCCCAAATTGTCTCATTATAAGATGTTTTCTGTCTTTTAATTAATTGTGATGGGCAACATTTAGAACCATAGAAAGTGTTGGATTCAGTACAAGAGAAATCCCGCTGTCTTTTGAACAAAAACAGAGTCCTTGGACAAAATTCACATATTATATTCTCATTTTACAGTCTTTAACATTTTATTATTGCAAAGCATATCATCAACAGCAGAAAACACTTACTTGTGTTGAAATACATGCAATAAGCTAAATGCACTGTCTCGGTGTAGAGTTATTCATACATACTGACCAGACAAGGACCTCTTGTTCTTGATGCTGTGTTGGACGTTGATAGTTGTTGCCACCCCAAAATGTGTTTATGTTTAAGAAGACACCTGGTGTGTCATCATCTGCTTGAAAACAGAAGCAGGGTTTCAGCTCCAACCACAGATTGTAATTCTTGCTCCTTATCCTTTGCTCTGCCACTTCCCTCCCCCTTCCTTTTTTTTTTTTAATGCAAAAGCATATCTTCTAATTTCTTCTCTTTTGCTTGAGGGTATAAAGAGATTTAGGGAAACACTGTCTGCATGAAAACACCAGGAAACTATGCTATGGTTTCTTTTCTTCCATCACTGTGGAGCAGACACTTGATTATTTCACATGCCAGTTTTCATTAGTGTTTCCAGTTCTGTGTCCCTTTCTTTAGCTTCTGTAAAATTCCTTGCAGCTAGCTGCAGTTGGGCTTACTATACGACTGAGCACTTGGCTCCTGTTTCAGACCAATGATATATGCAGAAGCAAGCCAAAATACTGTAGCCTTTGGATTGTAGGTTCAGCTAGCTTAAGACTACATTCTAAACATTTTAATAGCAACTAAAATTGTAATTTGTAATAAGGGAACCTGAGGAATAGCAACTCATGGAAAAATCTAGGTTCAAAGGAACCTCTGGAGATCATCTGCCAGAACCTCCTCATGAAAGCAAGACATTATTCATATTAGGATTTTCAAATTAAGTCTTGAATATTTGCAACAGAGAGATCCTTTTGGGCAAACTATCCCAAATCTCAGTTTTTCTCTTTGTGAAGGACTTGCACACAAACTGAATTTACCCTGAAGGAGCTTCTGCTCATATTCTTTTCTCTTGTTGTCGTGCATCCTCATGAAGAGAGTATCCCCATCTTCTCTTTAACTCCTTTCAGATATTGGAAAACTGAGGTCCACCTGAGCCTTCTCATTACAAACTTGAATTCTCCAACCTTTCTTTACATACCAAGTTTTTAATTATCTCAGCTCCTTACTGGTCTTGTGCTGGACTCACTCCAACCTCCCTCTTTTTAACCGGAGAGATCAAAACTGGCCTAACAAGTGTCTCTGGGAACTTAACAAGAATAACTTGGGATCAAGTAAAACATATAGTGTGTAAAAGTTCAGCAATTATGTGAGTGCAATTGTGTACAGACACTTGTATGTTCACAGAATATACATGTAAATGGGGTGGTAGGTAAGAGATTTGCAGCTTGAAAATTTCAGGTAGGCATTTAACTGCTTCTATGCCTGCAGAAATTAGTACGAACAGTATATTAGATGTAAATATACATCTAATAAGGTAGTTAGTGACTAGTTTACTTCTTCCTTTTATGTGTCCCTAATTTTTTTGTGTTTTTCTTTCTTTTGCTTTTGGGATCCACCTTACACAACCTACATGACAGAGAAGGAGAGCTTTCCATAGAAAAATACAGAACAAGAGTATTTTCTGGTTTTCATAGGAGTTATAAAAAAAGGCATTTACTTCAGAAGGTTTTACATAATGATAATTCAAAGGAGCAGGGAAGTGAAATTCGTACTGTTTTAATTAGGGGTACCCTTTCCTAAGTGGCAGTACTTGATTCTCTTTTTTGATTGGGTAAGGCAAAAAAAAAAGGACCTGAAAGATTAACTCAGTGTAAAATTTTTCTTGATATCCTTTGATCATAAAGTGGGCAGAGTGCTTTGTTATTTTGTCTTCCTTGCAAAATTGGCTGCCTTGCTAAGTAGAGCTTTCTCTGTCCAAGCTGCAGTGAGAGGGGTTACTGTGCATGTTCCTATGGTCCTCTCTCCTATGTTCACTGGTCTTTCAGCTGCTAGGGTTGGGTTCTTAGCAATATTTTTGTAAAATATTCTTATCTTAACACGTGGAAGACTACATCCTAATGACCTCCAAGAATTTCCTCCAGCCTTCCTGTTTGCAAAGCTGGTATGCTATGTCAAAAGCCCCATTGGTTATCCTGACATTAACAATTTCAGAAAGATATTTTTTACTGAATGTTCCTGGGTTGGATATTCAGTTTTGCTTGCAGATCTGTATAAGGCAATGAGATTATACTGATGCTAGAGACCAGGAGAGTACTTCCGATTTGAGGAGTTCTCATATTTCTAGCAGATGAGTCTGCATATTTTGGAATTTAATCTGGAAAGCACTGTGTGGAAAACATGCGAAGGCGACTGGTACCTGACTTGTAAATGAATAACTCATATGAATTTAGGCAAGTACTTCAAGTTTTCCAAAACTCTATTACAGAATTTCCCAATAAAACAGTACATTTGCTGAGTACCAAAGCTTTCTGCTTAAGAGGTGTCTCCTGTAATTTCCTCTATCTGTTACCTAAGTGAAAAGACAGAAAACAGAAAACAACATTCGCTGTTAGTTTATTGCTTTGGCTCAGGGATTCTCATATTAGTGTTAACTGCCGCTGAGAACAGCAGGTGGTAATTTTCAATGGAAACGAGCAGCTACTAGACCAGACAATCCTCATTTACTTACACCCTGCACAATGCTTCTCGGGAACACTGTCAACTGTGGGCTCTTTCTCATTTGTCCTTGTTTTAGCTGACATTGTCATTCATGACTATACTGTGAGTGTAAATGATGATCTAATGTCACTTCTATAATTACTTGGCACCCTGAATAAACTGTAATCCCCCTGGGTCAATAACTGCTCTCAGCTTGACATTCAATAAACGAGGTTTGGAGAATTGCTGTAGTTTCAGGTTTTGGGGTTTTTTTTTTGGTGTGGTGTTGTGTTTTTTTTTTGTTGTTGCTGTTGTTGGTTTTGGTTTTTAATTTTTTTTTTTTGTTTATTTTTAATCCCTTCTGGTGCTTTTCAGTGAATGCTATTCAGTAGTAGTTCTGGACCATTAAGAAAAGAAAGGAAACAACTGCGCACAGTGTGAGACTGCTGAAGGGATGCCTCTGATTTTTAACACTTACTTACAAAGGCCTCTTACCTGGGTCCAATTCATCTTCAGTGCAATTTTTGAGAATTACTTCAGGGGGAATGAGACCCTCCAGTCTGGGAGGCTGCTCTTTGTCATGTCATGAATCATGGTTTTAAGGGCACATATTACAGGTATTGTCTGTTGTATCCCTCCTTTATGCCTCCAGATTTTTCTCAGAACTTGACTTCAGTTGTTGAAGCCTTGACTGTGGCTTCACATAATGCAACCCAGGTAGGTACAACCAAGCCTTTCAGTTGTAAAATAAATTGCCTCTGTCATGCACAAGGATGACATGCAACAAGGACAAAGCAAGCATTGTTGCAACACTGTCTGTGTTGGTTTCTGCTGCTCTAACAACTACCCAGAAATTACTGCTCCATAACTACTCAGGGTCTACTTCAGCCCAGACTGCCTAAAGGTCACAGTGATCTTGAGTTTCATTCTCAGTTTTCCTGTATCCTTCATCTCTACATTATGGAAATAATAGCTTGTTTACTTGTACATTATCATGTCCTATGTGCATGTGCCATCATCTAAGAAAAACAACTTGTCCTTCTATTTCTGCCAAACCCAAGAAAGATTTTATTAGGTGGTAGGATTAATCATAAGGCAATTGCAGACACAGCAGTCACTGCAAGAAATTATTAATAAAATAAGATTATGGTAAAGCTGAGATGCAAATTATTTATAAACAGCAAAGCTAAAGAAATATGCCAAACCTTCCATAAGGTGAGAGCTGAGAAAAGTAAATCTGGAACTGCTTTGAGGATTTAACCTTTCAAAAGAGACTTGCATGACACAGAAGTTCAGAGTCACCTGGACTTCTGATCTGTATGTCAGGTTTTGAACAAGGAAGAGCAGCATATAAAGAAGGAGTGAAAGGGAGAAAAAACTGAAGCAGTCCAGCCATTGTGTACAGAAGTGAAAGAAACTGCAAAAAAAGTGATCATAGGAAAGATGATGGATTTGGTGATGGATGGTGGATGATACCAGAATTTCATGCCAGAGAGGTTGTGTTCAGTCTGAGACCAATATTTCATGGTTTTGCAAGGGCAGATGGACTTTGAGGACTTTTACCAGTCTCTCCTATGTATATTATTTATATTTACTCTTTATTATTTGATATAATATTTAGAGGTATGTTTTGCATACAGCTCCAGAAAACTTTGGAGTCACTGTTAAATGTTGATACTGTAAACAGTAGTAAGCCAGCTGCATCCCTGCCAGCAAAGCTGTGCCTCACCACTACGAACAAAAACACAAGAGCAAATTAATATTTGCCTAATTGAATGTCTGTGCTTTGATGACCAATCCTGTGCTTCTTCTGAAAAGAAATATATTGAAATAGTGTATTGGTCCCAGATAGACCATTCATGAACATGCTGAGAAAGAGTTGAAAGTACACATAGTTGGCACAGAGGCAAGGACAGGAAAAGAGGTTTGCTTTTCTGGCATGTGTTTCTAAGCAGCAGAAACACACCCAAGTCTTATGTTAGGGTGCCTGTTGGTCTATAGACAAATACCCTGGACGCTTTAGTAGATGCTGTCACTATTTTTAATAAAAATGCATGTAGATCTTTTTCCCAAGATACTTTTCAGTGCCAACATGCAGTGCAATCCACGGAGATCCTTTCTGTGTGCAATTAGGTGGCAGAGGGACAATAAAAAGTCTCAACACTCTCAGGAATAAAAATTACAGCCTTAACCACATTATAAGTAATAAGTTCCTTAAATTGTTCTCTATAGCTTTAAACTCCTCTTAAACATCATTCCCTGTGGCTGGGAACTAAAATCACCACACAGGAGAAAATCTCTGCACTTAAAAAGTAAAAGTAAGAAAATACTTTGTTCTTCTGCATATCAGTAAGAGAATCTTTACAGGGGACCACGTATGGAGGGGAAATACAAGTGTAGATGGATTTCACAGTTATTTTTTCCCCTTGAACAGACATGTTACCTTTCTTGATCAGTGTCTTTGTCAGAAACCCTTCACAGCATTCAAAGACTGACTCAGATCAGGAAGTGCAAATGAAAACTTTGAGTGAGCAATGAGAAACAGAGAGGATCCAGCACTGGAGAGGAAACAGAAAACCTGTGGAAGAACGAGCAGAGCCTGAAAGAAGCAGAGGGGACACCCAGGACACCATGAGTCTTCAAAATTATGCATATAATTGCATAAATTGGCCCAACATGCTGTCACTTCCAATGCACCACTAGCAGTGTTCACTCTCTGTGCTGCTGTGCAGGTATTCTAGGACAGTAAACAATACAACCCATGTAACCCATGTCTTTAATGACTCATTCTGGACACGTGGAGAATAAAATGAAGTATGGCAAATCCTTGAGCACTAGAACTTCCATAAGCATAGGGATGAAGCCCAGGGAGAAGGTACATTCCTTGTCCCTGGAAACATTCAAAGTCAGGTTGAACTCTGAGAAACCTGATCTAGTTTCAGATGTCCCTGCTCATAGCAGGGTGATTGAACTATCTGGTCCTTAAGTACCTTTGAAATGACACTTGCAACCCAAACTATTCTGTGATTCTATAATAAACAGCTTGTCCTCTCCTCACACTGGTTTTATTTTTTTTAATTCCAGGAAAATATTGTTCAACGTTTTTAAGAATTTTTAACTTATCAACATACCTTTTCTAGCATCATGATAAATACCTTTGTTTCTTTTCTAAGGTCTTTTAGTATGTTAATGAAACATTTTTCAAATATTTTTGTTATCTGACTAACAGGTGTGTCATAATTCTATATTTGTTTTTCATTGAATGATTGAGTTTAATGTCTTTTATGTTTCTTTTTTGCATGCAATAAAAATGTTAAAGATACAAAATGCATGCAATGTGTAGCATTATGTGTTAAAATATTATCCAGGCTTTCCTGTCAGAGAACTGTCAATAATGCCACATATATGACTAATATTTATCATTCAGGCACAAACAAAAATATTTTTCTTCATAGCATACCACTTAGCGATTTTTAAAAGCATATCACATTCTAACAGCTTGATAGCTGACTCTAATAAATGCTCTTATTAATGATGATTCTGTCTGTGTCCAGCTAACATCTCCCTGACAAGGCACCCCTCTAAAGACATTGAAACACACAGAAATGCCAAGTGTATTGGCCTTTCTGAGATCTAGGCTACCACAATGTCTTTCCCAAAGAAAGCTCTTTCTGCACAGGTGCCACACTACAGATATGTAGTGAAGAACTGTTAGGGACTGTGGACTTAAACCGTGGACTTAAACCCCCAAAAAACATCAGGATCCAGAAAATGCTTTTTTTATTGGAAGCAAGCAAGCAAGAACGTGAACATAATAGTCAGATTTGCACCAATGTATGTATTATAATGATAAAACTTGCTGATGTAGATAAAGGCCTAGAAGGCAGACACTACCTATGTGCAATTCTTTGGGACACCTGTAAGTTTTTTTGAGGTGGAGAGAATGTTCTAAATATCCCTTCTGACAACGTATTTACATCTGATCTACAGCATTGTGTCAGAAGATGCAGTGTACTTTTCCCTGGGCTATTTCTCGGTTTAAGGAGGTTCAGCAGGGTCCAGAGAAGCAGAGTCTAATTTTTCATTTTTGTCACTATATCTAGTCCCTATAGTGTGATCATGACATTCTGCAGATCTGTGTTAGATATCACTGTCTTTACAACTCTGGAATACCCATGATGACTTTAACAATTACAATTTTTAAAATTACTTCTGAGCTTTACAGTAGCTGTCATTAGGAGACAGGACAACACATGACTGGACAACATCCCTTGAAAGTGAATAGTGAGACAGCTTGCTTCCTGCATTACACTGAAGGACCCTTGCTCCTTACTACCTCCTGGTGCCATTTTGATGTGCTCAATCCCTAACTGTGCTATCTGCCTTCCTTTCTTATTGCTTTTTTTTCTAGGAAGATTATTGCTTTCAGAAAATCAAAAAATTCCCCAAAGCAAACCAATCCAAACCTAAATGTAAACCAAAAATGTTTATGCGTGACTTTTTTTTTTCCTCTAATTGTGTGGCCATTTCTTGTAGTGTCCTCTGATTTCTCCATCTTCCTTTGGCACAACCAACTGTCTAGCAAAAAGGTTGCTAAGAGCCTGTGTTTCATATTCCCTAGAGTGCAATCAAAGCTTGAAAAACCAGGGGTGTGTTGCCAGCTGCATCACTCATTTCTTGGGTTGCTCTGAATGTCTGTGCTAAGTGCTGAAGTAGCAATGAGGAGAGGCAGAAAACTGAGGTGGGGAAACATCTGTCTGCAGTCATGAAATGGCAGAGCTTTTCTACTTTCACAGAATTCACACAGACATGGGTACCTGTATCAGAATTATGAAATACAGGGGACTGGATATTAAGCATGCTTCCACTGGACTGAAAAGCTCAGGTCTAAGCCAGATCTGCTTGGCCCAAAATCTGTCATTATTTAGCTGTTCAGTGAGCTGTGTAAAGTGAACTGGTAAGTTAATCTGGTTTTAGGAGAAATGTGATTTGTTTTTTTAAAGATTTTTCTCTGGTTGTCTAAGAAGAGAGACTAAAGGTTGGGTTAAGCCAAGCTACATTTAATTTTATTTTTTGATCAATTGGAAAAATGTCCTTAATTTTTTGCATACAAATTTCCAACTATTATCCTCAAGTAAAATTATTAGCACTTTATCTTATTTACCAAATTGCCTGATTTGGGTAAAAAAATATTTTTTGGGATATTGAAAATAAATTTATTGCTTTCCATTGTTGTCTTTGCCCATCATTTTCATAGATGATTAGTTCTGGGTTACACATTTTTCTCTAACAAAAAAAAAAAAAGGAAATGCACAGACAGATAGAAAACTGAGTGGGGTGCCTGAGACTAGAGATTCTGAGAGTTTGGACAGGATTACATTATAGTTTTCTTTTCTTTTCTTTTCTATTCTTTTCTTTTCTTTTCTTTTCTTTTCTTTTCTTTTCTTTTCTTTTCTATTCTTTTCTTTTCTTTTCTTTCCTTTTCTTTCCTTTTCTTTTTAAAATTTTGTATTTGATGTTACAGAAAACAAAAAGCTCATGTAACACCCTCGAGAGAAAGGAAGTTCATACTTGCCCTCTTCTACTGAATATCTTGTGCCACAGGTTCTGTATCTGGATACCAACAGCCTGGTCACAGAGGCATTCTCTTCAATAGGGAAACTGCTTCCAAAAATAAAATACAAAGGAGAAGGCTTATATTTTCCTTGGTATCAGTCAAGAAAAGTTGCTACACCTTTTTATTGTAACTTTTATTATATTTTTAAGTTTAAGTCTTGGTCCACTTTCTTTTCCTTTTCTTCCCTACTTTATACTGGAGCTGATGACCAGTTTCTGCTCCAACATACAAAAAAGTTTTATACCTTTGACAAATTACAGCATTTGTCAAAAGATTGTCATTGCTTTAACAAATTGAGACATTTCACTTGTGTTTTGCTTGTCTAGAGAAAACTTATGCTATGTGCTTGGAAGCACAGTCCTTTTACACTTCTATACCTAAGAGAGTCTAATGAAACGCTTCCAATTACAGTAATTTCAAGCTGCTTTATTTAGACCATATAGAACCAGAATATTGTGTCTTTGCAGGAGCACATTGCTGATTTTTCCTTGAGTACTATCCCTCCATTCCAGCAAGGCGAATACTGCAATTTCCTTGCACCATATAATATCAGGTTGCTTATATGATTAAAATCCATAACATACCTTTAAGAAAACACCACCACTGGATATACAGCCTTGTATTGAAAGAACATCCACAGTTTTTGAAAAACACCAGGACTTAACTGACAATAAGCACAGTTTTTAAGAGTTTATGGCCAGTTTTTGTCAGAAAAAAACCCAACTAAACAAAACCAAACAAGATCTCCATCTGCAATAGCACCATCTGCTGGTCTTCAAAATTTGATACAAATTGTCAGCTTCTGACTGAAAACAATACTGCTCATAATGGACACAGTTTATGAGCACTTACTTATAGGGAACTACCAGTATAAATGGAAAATTTCACGGTAAAAAGCAGCTCATTCTAGTTCATAATGATTTTCTTTTTGTAGAGAGGCCAAGGGTTTGCAGGATTTCTTGTTTCTTTTAATAGTAGTCTGTAAGCTTTAAAATGGGAATGACTGCTTCTTGCTTGCATTTTACCTGAAATTAGGATTAAAAATAAGGAGTTCAATGTATTGTGAGTGATGCATGAAATTTGTCTGGAAGGGAATTTGTACCATGTAACTTATTTTCAAAATGTTTTTTCTTAAAATGGAAGATACATATCATGAAAATAGAGATCAGTTCACATTTTGGTTTTAGTTTCCATTAATTAAATTAAAAATATATTTTCAAGACTGGGTGAAGAAAGACAGACTAACTGAGTATAAAGCATAATAGAGAAGAAATTTTACAAATGGAAAGAAAAAGAATGAGGTGTTACCAAATCTTAGTGTTACCAAACTTCATTATCAGCATCCTTTAAAACAATTAGAGCAGGATGTTGGGTTGTCTTCAGAACAATTGCATTGTTTATCAAATGCTGATAAAGTTAAATGAGGTTACTAAATGGAGAATGTCTACATTTCAAATAAGAAATACAGAAGTATATAAAGAATTTATAAAGCAAAATAGTTTGTAAATGCACCTTGGGTTAGCCAATATCAACCACTTCAGTCATCAAGCAGTCTTTCTTCAGGAATTTAGTCACTTCTTTGCAATAAAGAATCAAAAAGTAAAATTCAATTAGCATTGGATCTTCTGCCAATACTCAGAGTGCTTGTTTCTAGAATTTTTTTTTAAATCTGATTAAAAGAGTTTTTCCTGACTACTTGCAGTAGTTCCCAGTTTGTTTTAGATGATCCCCAGAACAGTTTCTTCTTTTCTTACTGAATTTTGGATTCTTACAGAGAAGCAAATCAGAATGGACCTGAGCGATGTATTTCAGACAATTATTTAGTCACCAGAAATGCATCTGCCAAAATGGAAGCGCCATGCCTGAAGCTGAATTATCCAACAAGGTTTACACAAAATGAAAAAAATGTGGCAGAAATGGTGAAGGACTGTTTCAGAACTTCTGAGGTTTTTGTTTTTCACACACTACTAACAAAAGGGAAGGAAATGAAGGATTAAATACATCAAATTAGTACCACTGATGACAACGTGACCATGAAGTTCAACAAGGCCAAGTGCAAGGTCCTGAACCTGGGCCAGGACAATCCCAAGCACAGATACAGCCTGGGGGCGGGGGCTGGATGTAGAGAAGCCCTGAGGAGAAGGACTTGGGCTGTTGGTTGATGAGAAGCTGAACATGACCTGGCAATGTGCACTTGCAGACCAGAAAGCCAACTGTGTCCTGGCTGCATCAAAAGAGGCACGGCCAGAAGATCCAGGGAGGTGATTCAACCTTTCTCCTCTGCTCTCATGAGACCCACCTGGAGTGCTGCACCCCAGCACTGACCTGTGTGAGTCCAGAGGAGTCCACCAAGATGACCAAAGGAGGATAGAACCATCTGTCCTATGAAGAGAGGCTGAGAGAGCTGAGGCTGTGCAGCATGGAGAAGGCTCTCTGGCCTCACAGCAGTGCTGCAGTACCTGAAGGGAGACTACAAGAAAGACGGAGGGGGACCTTTTACAAGGGCGTGCAGTGACAAGATAAAGTGAAATGTTTTTAAACCAAATGAGAGTAGGTTTAGATTAGATTTTAGGAAGTAATTCATTACTGTGAGGATGGTGAGGCACTGGTACAGGCAGCACAGAAAAGTTGTGGATGTCCCATCCCTGGAAGTGTTTAAGGCAAGATTGGCTGTGGCTTTGAGCAACCTGGTATAGTGGAAGGTGCCCATTCTATGGCAGATTTTTGGAAATGAATCATAGAATAATCAAGATTGGAAGAGATCTAGGTCATGTAGTAAAACTGTCAACACAGCATGACCATAATAGCCCCCAAACCACATCCCTAAGTGTCACATTCAGATGTCACTTGGATGCTTCCAGAGACAGTAACTCCACCACCCCCCTGGGCAACTTATTCCAACCACTCCTTCAGTTAATTTTTTTTCTAATATCCAATCTGATCTTTTTCTTTCACTTGAGACATGCCAGAAGAGATGATCATTAAGGTCCCTTTGAACCCCAACCTTTCTATGATTCACAAAGGGTGAGGAAGTGACCTGCAGAAAGTCTCCAAGGAAACCAGAGACAGAACCAGAAACTGAGGTCATACTCCACTTGCTATAAGTTAGGCTATAAAAAATATCACTGAATTTCTTCAAGGCTTAAATGTTTCTTTAATATGGTCTATAAGAAAAAATTGTTTGATTCTTATTCATAGGTTCAGCAAAAAGCATAGATATATAGAATATACTGACCCATGTAACAATCAGGAACCAGGTACTATTCAATGAAGAGGTTTCCCTTTTTTTTGAAAATTATTTTAACTCAGTTGTCAGTTTCTCAGAAATTAGGACACCCAAATAGAGGGAGGAATTTTCCATGCATGGAGGTCCTGCAATTTTTGACATACTTTCATTTGATAGGAACCAGCCTTTATTTGCTAATAGAATATGTAGCATATCTCTAGGCCTTCACCAAAGTTTTTTAAAGACCACTAACACAAGAGGAATGTTTCAGTGACCTTGCCAAAACAAGTTGAAAATAATGTGTTCTATTAAAAAAGTCATACTGGAATTACATATTTTCCCAGAACCACGCAGTTTTGTTTGAAATGTCGAAAGTAAGTATTTTATTTTATCTTTGCCTTCCTTTTGAGCATATTCAGGCAGAAATTTTAGTAAAAATGCAGTAAAGATAAGCTTGAGCAGTCAGAATTGTCATCAAGATTGTAATTTGTGAGATACATACTCAAGTTCATGCTATTACTATTAATCAAATATTTCTCTAGCCCAGACAAAACAGAAGGTCCTGTAAATATACAGTTTCACTTACATCCTTTTCTTAACCACTGAATAATAGGACCGAGTACACTACATGATCATACAGAGTAGAACAGCTGCTGCAGTACAAGTTGAAGAGACAAGCTGAAGTCTCATTCTGTAGATATGCTCAAGTGAATTCAAGCAAAGCTGTAGCATCCATCTTCTTCCACATATTTTTTTCCAGAAAGACATAAGGACAGTTCACTTAAATGGAAATCAGAATAAAGCCAGTGTTACAAACAAAGCATAATTTAGTACACAATTATTTTTCCCTGCCATCTTGATTTTATGCAGTACTTAGAGTAAAATAGCACTTTCATAAACAGAGTGATGCACATGTAAATTTGATAACACTTTTTGTTCAGTTTTCTCAATTTCTCTCAACAGTTCAAAAATATCTCTCTCTTTTTTCCTAAGTTCTCTATGTAGCATGGATGTACTCACATTCCTAATCATTGAACACCAGAAATCCTCTCTGACTTTGTCAAAATTCTGAAGTGACCACTGCTTTAAACAGAAAGATTCATTAAAATGAAGAGGTTGACATGTTTCTCCATGATACATGTTAGGTAAGTTTGTAGCATTTGTGCCATAGATGGATCATTTATAGAGAAAATTATTGAAATAAGTGATGATGCATGTAATGGAGATACGATGTCAGAAACATGCCCAGACATAGAAATCTTACAAGTGCTGGCATAATACACATGTAAATTTGTTGACACTTTTTGTTCAATTTTCTCCATTTCTCTCAACTTTTAGAAAAAGGTCCATGTAGCTCTTCTTGCAATGCAAAGCACTTTCGAGAAGAAAAATATGAATAGCTATATGAAAATTACTCATGGCAGAGCCTATATTTTGTGATATGTTTAGACCAGCTTAGAGTAAGCCTTAAAAGTTTAAACCATTTAGCTGTAACACATGTTATTTGCACTGCCAAACAGACAAGAATGTGTTAAACAACATATTAGAAAACATTCTTTTGATATTTCTTTCCTACTCAAAAATAAGCCTTGCCATGAGTATAAAGAAACACTTTGCTCGTTTATTCAGTGTCACTGTGTGGTTTATTTTTTGTGACACACATTTCATTTTACGTAAACTAGTTACAACACTGCCTGTAAAAGAAATCAATCTCATCAACGCAGAGGGGGCAATTTTTTCATCTCCAGTTTGACAGGAAAGGGTACTGCAAAATGAATTACTGGAGGAAAGATGTGAGGATTACTTCTAAGTACTTGCTGACATGTTCCTCCCAGATATCTTTTGGCACAGTTTCACTGGGAACTGATTCAAGCTTTACAGAAAAATGTGTTTACAGAGGACCCATGGTTAGTAAAAATAGATTTATTCAGAGCAACCTGAACCAAATCTATAGTATTGTAGATCTTACTATATGCAGTAGTTTAGTCTGCCTGTGGGTGCTTCATGAGTAATGGAGTCAGGAGAGTATAACACTTTCACAAATTAAGTTATTTATATGTGGGATTTTAACCCCTTTTTGTTTGATTGAAGCAAAGAAAGTTTAGGACTGTTGTTAGGTAGTTATGATGTTGAGATGAGGATGAGTGGGATAGCTGCAAATGCTAATGAGCAATCTTCAGGATGAAAAGGAGAAGTCTGATCTACAGGGGACTTCCAAAATTCCTAAAATCCATACTCTTCACATGAACTACATGCCACTCCCTATAATATGCCTATCTCTTTTGCCCATGTTGCAGTTGAAGAATAGGGTCTTTGCTATTTTATACATGACTTCTTCCTCCTTATGTGGATTGCTTCTATGACTGTGATATAGGAGACAAAACCAGCTTCCTTCTTTCATATATGCATGTACATGCATGAGCAAAGATACACATGTATTTCTTATGTGATTCATTAAAACCTCTGCATCTTATATGTATGTGAAATGCTCTATTATAATTGATGAGGGCATTAGGGAAAGTTTTTAAGCTTCATATCATTTAATAGAAATTTTTATATATTCCATTTATATTGTTTTATCTAGTCTATTTCACTAATTCATGAGGGAGAGTCCTGTTGTTAGGGTTACTAACACAGAGCATGAGAGAGAAATACCCCTGAGTAAAAACCTTATTAACAGCTATTCAGTGAATTTAATTCTTTCTGGAATACTGCCACCAATTACTTTTTGGCATACTGTCTTACACAAGTCTCACAGTATCCTATACCAACAGTTGCCATGAGTACACACCATCAGAATTACCTTAATTGGCTGCGTATTTTGGAAGTTTCAGCCTGGCATGTCCTGAGCTCACATGGACTAGAGAAATGAGAAGGGAAAACAAAAAAAAGAAGTAAAACTTGATGTTGAGATACATGAAGTCTGTCCACCCTTCCTGAACTTTGTAAAGATTTTGTTTTCCTTCTTTCTCTGCCATGAACCTTAGAGGTTCCCATTTAATATGAATAAAATTTAATTTCAAGGAAAAGAGGAGGTTCATCATGGAATGTTCTTAATGTTCTTGTATGGAATGATCCAGTGGCCTGGTTTTGGTCAGGACAGAGTGAAATTTTCTCAGTAGCTGCGAGCAGGAGGGGCTGGGACCCCTGTGGGAATGTCTAGATTGTTATTCATACCACTTCAGGTCATCATTGCAGTAAGAAGGGCATGGTGTTGTAGGGATGTGCATTGTTGCCTGGAGTCTGCAGTGAGCATTTTTGCATGAGAGCTCTCTTTTTGTATACTTTTGTTATTAATATTGGTACTGTTCATTTTCTTAACTCACTCCTCTTTCCAGTAAATTGTTTCTTATCCCACGCTTATCACCTTTTTGTGCTTCCAGTTTTCAAGTCCATTGCCAAAGTGAGAAGGGGAAGCTGGAAGGGAGAGGGAGGGAGCAAATAAGCAGCATCTGATTTGGGATAGTCTTGGTGGGGGGTGGGACACTAAACTGAGGAGTGCCATTCCTAAATCATGACATTCAGCAAAAGCAACATACATGTAGAAGGACTGAGAGGCATTTTGTGGACTTCAGAGGTGAAGTACTCATTTTAGATGGATAAGGATTTAGTTGGATGGTCACATGCTGAGGGTGGTGGTCAACAGCTCAGAATCCTGATGGACATTGGTGATGAGTGGTGTCCCTCAGGAGTTTTTACTGGGATCAGTGTTATTTATTATCTTAATTAATGACAATAGATGAAGGGATTGAGTGCACCCTCAGCAAACTGCAGATATTACCAAGCTGAAGAGTGTAGTTGCCACACTTGGAGGGCAGGATGTCATCTAGAGACACCTTGACAAGCTTGGTTGGGCCCATGGGAATCTCATGGGGTCTAATAAGACCAAGAGAATGTGCTGCACCTGATCTGGGGCAACTCCCAATATCAATCCGGGCTCGGAGATGAAAAGATCAAGAGTAGCCCTGTGAGAGGAACCTGGAGCTGCTGGTGGATAAGGCACTGGACATGAGCCAGTAATGCGCACTTGTAGCCCAAAAGCCAATTGTATCCTGGATTGAATCCTGAGAAGCACAGTCAGCCATTTGAGGGACATAATTCTGCCCCTCCACTCTGGTGAGACCCCACCAGGAGTGCCGCATCCAGCTCTGGGGTCCCCAACACACGAAGGACATGAATGAGTTGGACATCAAGGTTGGAATGAGTCTAACGAAGGAACACCAAGATGATTAGTGGGATAGAGCACCTCTCCTATAAGAGAAGGCTGAGAGAATTGCAATCATTCAACCTCGAAAAGAGAAGGCTTTAAGATGACTTTAGCATTGCCTTCCAGGACCTGGAGGGAGTCTGCATGAAAGATGAAGAGTGATTTTTTACAAGGGCATATGGTGATAGGACAAGGAGGGGATATTTTAAACTAGAAGAGAGTAGGTTTAGATTAGATACAAGGAAGAAAACCTTTACTGTGAGGGTGGCGACAGGTTGGCCAGAAAAACAGTGGATGCCGCATCCCTGGATGCATTCAAGGCCAGGTACGATAGGCTCCTGAGCAACCTGGTTTTGGGAAAGATGATCCTGCCTATGGCATGGGGATTGATACTAAATGATCTTTAAGGTCTTTTTTAACCCAAACCCTTTTATGATTCTATGATTTCATACAGGAATAGGTATTTTCATGAGTCTTAGTAAAATTAAGACTATTTTCATCAGGAGGGGCAACTTCTGTAATAATTCTTAGTCCAGGCCAGAAGGGAAATTTTTCAGTCCAGTCATCTGCGTTTTTTTCTGACAATAACAAATTTCGCATACGGGAGAAACACTAATGTGTGATTGTGGACTGACATGGAAGAAGCTTTTCTTTATTCTACCTGTCTAATAACAGTTTATAGTTTTGACACATTGGCTTTGTGACTTTCGTATTGTAAACACAGTTATTCTTGTTGTCCATGAATATGTTAGGATGATTTGAATCTTATTGAGCCTTGACCTAAAAGACAAGTTGTGGAATAATTATCTCAAGCTAATGGTGAATTGTGTATATATTTATTTCTTTTCTATTCATTTGNAAAACATTGAGATCCATATGTCACTTATGTAAAATTATAAAAACAAGAAAATAACTCTATTTAAATAAAGTCAAAATAATTTTCTTTCTCATTAAGATCATTACCAATTACTTTTATAAAATGTCATAATTAGTCTTAATGTCTCATTTCTGAAAAAAATGTTTATGTGAATCTTAGGTCTAAATGTGTTGAATGGTCATTGCAAACAGAAATATGAATCAT